>CM068963.1:63879301-63893910 GCA_035128595.1 Eptatretus atami
TTTTGTGTGTATGCAGTGTGCGGCTGCTTCGCTGCATCATTTTCTGGGGGTGCGGCTGTGCCGCTGATGCAGTGCCCCCTGTTACCAGCACACTGGTACTCATTTTGCTAACCTCAGAAGGATTGCAAGCTGAGTCAACCGGCCTGGTGTTAATTAAACGGAGATGGGGCTTGAACTCAAAACCTTAAGATCTTAAGCCAGCCATCCCATCCGTGAAGCCAACACCAGACTTGCCCTCCCTGTGAAACACCAGGATAGCTGAGCCGAGATTCGAACCCAGATGAGGCAGCTTGGAGTTGAGTAGGTGCACCTCTAGGTCTAGAGCATCTTCTCAGTTCCTTCACAACACATAACAACAAACTAAAAATGAACAAACCCTTCAGTTGTTCTCTACCTTTTATAGCGATTCAATGTATAGTTTTTCAGAATAATTTTAATCACCTGAGTATAATATACAAGACAACCATTGCCAAAAACGTGTGACACCCAAGTGTAAAAAATAACTCTCTAAGATGAACGATGAAACTTTTCGTGTGACCAAAACAACGATGAGGACCTTATAGAGAAACCTCGTGTAATCTTCACACGAGACGTTTTCATGAAAACAACATCACGTGGTATTGCTCTAGGATCCAAGAAGACCTGTACATTCCAATTCTAGAGCTTGTTAGATGCACCAACAACTTCTCATCACCATATTGTTCGACAAAAGGTGTGGTTAAACCGTGTACACATTGAAAGAACGAATCACACCTGCAGTCATCAATAGCGAAAGAGCAGCAATTTTACAAACTTTTTTTTTTGTTTTGTATTTGCAAACAACCAACAGGAATGAACGAAACGTGAAATACTTTGTCTGAAGTTTTGTTCTTTGAAAAGAATAGGCAACGATGGTATCTGTAAGTGTAGACACGTAGCTACACACCTGCGGACACCTATTAACAGCCTGTTGAGTACCATGAACGTGTTTTTCAAACTTCAGGCTCAGGCAGTCCTCTGAAACGCGCTGTCATTGTCCGTTTCTTGTGAGCTCGTATGTCCCGAGTTGGGTTCCCTTCGTAGAAACTTGTCCAGAAGCTTCACCCAAACCCTCTTGTATTGTCGGCGCAGGAGCGAGTACACGAAGGGGTCCAGCGCGGCCTTGCTGTAAGCGAGGCACTTGCAGAAGAGCATCCAGTGATGATCCAGAGTGACGGATGGGAACAATTCCACCAACCTGGAATGAGGGTCAACGATCGGTAAACAAAAACTGGAGCATCAACAATTATTTGTATGCAGCCAATGGCTGCTGGTTGCATCATTATCTGGGGGCATGGCTGTGCCACTGATGCGATGCTCCGCGTTACCAGTGAGCTGGTATTCATTTTGCCGACCTTGGAAGGATGACAGGCTGAATCAACCCACCTGGTGTTCATTCAATGGTCGACAGGAGCTTCAACTCAAGACCCTCAGATTTTAACCGAGCCTCTCTAACCATTAAGCCAGCACCAAGCTTCGCCGAGCATGATGGGAACGCTGTTTAAGGTGCACAACACACCGTTGTATGGGCTGTGTCAAACAAGTTCAACAAGTTAAAAAAGTCAAAATAATAACCCAGTACCTGGTGATGACGTATGGAGAGAAGCACAGCACGAAGGTGCCGATGAACGTGCTCACTTTTCGCGTTGCTCGTTGCCGGCGCTTCTTCTGTTCCACCAGACAACGCTGTTTCACGCTGGGACAGAAAAGTTCACGTGTTTTATTGTGTCCACATCAAGCTGCAGTACCTGTCCCACTTCGTTGCAGACCAACCCGAAAGCGAGTGTCGGTTCCTCTGGCTCTTTGCGTGACCCTCATGGTAACGAACTCGTTATCTCGTGTTAATATGTAATTATCATCTGCAGTTCCTCCAGTATAAATTGGATTCCCCCTTGATCTGGCAATTACATTTCATACCATCCATCACCATCTTGTGCCACTGCTCTTACCTGTTTCCACCAACTATATGGCATGAGCTCCTAGTGCTGTTTCATCGTGGACTACAGTTATATCATTTTGGGTTTTGCTCCAGAAGGTTTCCTTTTTGCATTCCCGATACGGAAACACCTGCAGAGTGAATGAGTGAGAGTTGTTTGTTACATGTGCCATCGTGCACAATCAGACCATAATAATATTAGAGGTATGTATAGTCATCACGTCCCTCCTTGTGACAATAAAACATGGGTTAACCACCCTCGGTTACCTTTATCGTAACTCATTGTTGTTCCCCACCCCTCCGCCAAGGTCGGAGACAGGGGACATTAAAATGAGCTCCGTCTGACCGACCGACCGATCATCTGTCCATGTACTTTTGTGGACACGATATTTTAAATAGCGTTGAACATTTAGCTTTCATCTTGCAGATATTATCTCAAACTGACTAAATCACTGCTGTGATTGGCTGAATTCTGTTGCAACGGCAACTATCATATGTGTCACCCAAAATTACGCATAAAAAGCTCGTTCGTGTCTCTGCCATACAAACGGTAAAATAGAATGCTTGCTTTCTATAAGAGGTTCCTTAGCACTTATTATTGTATGCATGGTCAAGGCTCATAGAAGAGCTAGAGCAGAATGGAATGGAACCAAATGGAAAGGGGAAAACGCCAACAGTAAAGTAAAGGTGAGAGTGAGATCAAGGGGAGGGGAGAAGGACACATGGGGTTGAACAAGGTGCACACAAACTGCAACACAGCAAGAAGAAAAAAAAAGAGGAAGGGGAAAGTGGGGATGAAATGGAAAAGGAACGAAGCACCGACAACGAATAAATAAAAGGAGGAAAATAATCACAATAACCTTGAAAAAGGTAGTGCTTGGGAATGGGGTCATTTGGGGTTGAAGAGATCAGGAGTATGGATGGGTGGTGGCCTGAGGTTTTGGTGAACAGTTGTCTTGATTTCCTGGAGGGAAGAATGGGACCGAACAGACTGGGGAAGTTGGTTCCACAGACGAGAGAAAAGAGGAACAAATGAGTGGAGGTGAGCAGTGAGTCTGGATTTGGGAGTTTAAGAAGAAGAGGGCTACTGTTTAAAGATATACTTGTTAAATAAGTATAGGCATATTCAGGATAATTAATAGGAAGGGCGAGGAGGGATTCCACATGTACGACATAAACTATCGATAACTAGGACAGCACTCGGTCGAGCGCCATACCTCCGCCAGGCTGAACAGTTTATGTTTTGTATCCCACCGATAGGTCGGATCTGGATCCGGACTTGAACCAAAATCGAATCAGCTTTTCTTTGTCATCTAACCAACTCATCCACCGAGTTTTTGTCATAACTCGTCCACAACGTTTTGAGATATTGTGCTATATATCGTTTTTGGCCCCATCTCTTAACGGTGAAGTCACATCACTTATTGTCCATTAAAAAAAAAATTCTCGTATCCAGATCCACATCTTCAGCAAAATCGAATCAATTCATCATCGTCATACACCCAACATGTCCATCAAGTTTGGTGCGAATCCGTCCATAACTTTTTGAGACATCCTGCTGACAAACAGACAAACGGGGGTGAAAAAAACAACCTGCATCCACCTTCGGTGGCGAAGGTAACTATAGGTAGAAAGTTTATTGGGTTTGTATACCGATAATTGCATGCCTCCCCCAGGCAAAAATACTACAGTTACAACTACAGTATGTGAGAGTAGTACTCTCATTCACTAGAGTCGGTAACAGGCCATACTACAGTAGTCTGCAGAGAATTACTCCAGGAAAGAACTGGAATTCCGTGTGTGCATAACCCTTGAGGAACCTTATCATGTCTTTGTTCCATGCTTTGTTGTAAAGTTCACCAATAATCTATAATATTGGATATAGCTTTGAGAAAACGATCTATAAACAGATGGAGGTTCTATGAGGTGTCTCGACTCACCTTGGGTGTATGTCGACCAGCAGGACGAGCGTCTGCATGGTGATTATGTCGATCCTCTTGCAGTGGAAGCGAGCGACTTTCAGTACTTTCATGTACGTGAGGCAGAGGACGATGAGCGACAGCAGAAAGGTCGTGGCATGGAACACCACCGTGAGCACGGAGAATCGTGTGTGGTCGTGGTCGACGTGCGACAGTAGAGTGCACGACGCGTAACCCGGACTGTAATCAAACCACTTGAGGCAAACGGCCACTACGGGGAAAGTAAGGGAGTGAAGCCAGCTGTAGAGCATGATGGCCGTGGCATCCTTGTAGCTCATTTTGGTGTTGTAGCTCAAGGGAAAGACCACGGCGATCCAGCGGTCGAGGCTCAGCGCAGCCATGCTGAGCATGACGTTGGACATGAGGAACGTTTCCATGAAACCATGCGCGAAGCACAACCGTTCGCCGAGCATGAACTCACCGGGTACGATAATACCCGCCAGGGTGATGGGCATGTTGAACAGGGTCATGACCAGGTTGCATAAAGTCAGATTGATGGTGAAGACACTTGGCACGTGCCTTCGGATTTCTGAGCTGTACACGTAGCAAATGACGACGATCAGGTTCGACAGGAAAGAAGCCGTCAGCACCACGACGGCGAACAGCGACAGAAGTATGTCCCCAACGTCCATGGCTTCCACAGGTGCTTTTGGGACAATCTCAGCGTACGTCTGTTATCTTCATCTATGTCCACGTGGACGGTCGCATCGTGTGTCAGTCTTGTTTATTTTGGGGGATTCGGATAGATGTCGCCGAGGTCTTCAAAATTACGCATTCGGAATGTTCGCCTTCGATCGACCGCCGCGGTACAGGATTGCGTTCTTCCACAAGTGCTCATGTTCTTCCCAGGTGTTTGCTGATCGGTCCATTATAATATAGAGCAGGACATTGTTCCTCGTGTGCGATCATATCATGGGGTTGCTGGAGTCTCACAGCCTGCTTTTACACTCTGTTGACATATCACTCCTGTAATATGTTGTATTTTTCTCTCGTCTCTCTCGTCTCTTCTCCCTCTATCTCTCTCTCTCTCTCCATTCAAACATGCGTAAATGGCTCGTCTAAAGATAGCGCCAATTGGAAGCACATGGCTGGCAAGTCATGTGTGACATCACTCAGGATTCCAGCAGCGTCTTTGAAGGATGATTGGATTTTGCTCACGAGGCTTTTTTAAGAAGCTGTTTTCGTAATTCCTCAAACCATGTCCTTCCTCCTCCACTCGTCTCTGTCTTCTTCCCTGATGCTCCGACAACAAGACAACCCGCTCAGCGCTCTACTATCATGATGATGATGATGATGATGATTGATATGATTATCATTATTTACATTTCATCGTTTCGAGAGAATTGAAGTCCACGCAACAAAAGACACAATTCGGAACCATCGAACCCATCTCTCTATTTGCCATCGGAATTTCCTGTGACATATAGTCAGACGCATGAATTATTGAAAGACATCAAGGTGTGAATGTATAAATAATCCTTCACAACTCCCAAGGTTCTGGGCGTAAAGGACGAACCTTTAAAGTATATGATGTATTTCATAAAATATTCCCATCAATAGCTCGTGACTGTTCGGCGGAAGTTTGTTATTTTGAACGTCCCTTACACGTCACAATATAAACAAACATTTAAGAATATCCATGTTTGCCATGATTCGGTAAGAAAACAGCATTTATTGAAACACTTTAGACAAAGCAATCATTATTTTTCTCTAATTACTTACGTGGATCAGTTCGCTACGTTCGCCTCTCTGCACGTCGTTGCAGAGATTGACGTCACAGATTTTCTGCGCTGACATGATTTACACCAATCATAATACATACATTTCTTTTGTAAATAATTATTTGTAATATTGGTGATATTATGTTTATTTGTGAAAAAAAAGAAGGTACAAGTGGTCGAAGTGGTCAAGGGTCTAAGCTGTCTAATCTGTCTGAAGGGTGAAAGAGGTCTAAATGGTGTTAAGGTCTAAGGGGTCGAAAGGGTCTTCGGGGTCTTTTTGGGTGTTGGGGTCATTTGGGACTTCTGGGTCTTTTTGGACTTTTGGGTCTTCAGGGTCTATTGAGACTTTCAGGTCTTGGGGGTCTTTGGGGTCTTGGAGGTCTTCGGGGTCTCTGGGGTCTTTGGGGTCTTCGGGGGTGTCCGGGGTCTTTGGAGTCTCCAGGGTCTTGGGGGGGTCTTCAGGGTCTTTGGAGTCTTCGGGGTCTTTTGGGTCTTTTGCGTCTTAAGAGTCCTCAGTGTCTTAGAAGGTCTTCATCGGTCGAAGCCATAAGGGATCTCAGTAATCTAAAGGGTCGAAAGGTACATTCCAATAGTACGTAAATAATAGACATACAGTCACACGGCTGGACGGACGAACGGAGGAACGGAAGGAAGGACGGACGGACTCTCACTGAGACTGAGCTCTTTTTATAATATATAGATAGATTGAGGGAGACATCTGCTTATCCAAACTTGTGTTAATTATAATGCAACAAGTGGTCGTTATCCAAGGTACTGAAACCGATATGACGTTCACGCTTTATCCCTCCTCCCCGACCCTCACCCTACCCTCAAGTTGGCATACTTAGGCCCTGTTTTTTTTTATTCTTTCCTATCTAGCCAACATTTGTTGTCCATTTAACGTTTATAATTCAAGAGTTTTTGCTCTCTTTTACAACTGTTCCAATTGTTCCATGAACCTGGACCTGTTTTCACCTGTGACATGTGGCAAGTCTATAAGAGCTTCGTGTTGTTGTTTTTGTTGTTGGTCGATTTTTGAAATATGCACCCATTGGTTGGACAGCTGCCAGACCACACCCACATTGATCGCTTGACTCCACCCACAATGGCACCCAGACAAAATAAAAAGGCCACCATCTTGGTTTTCTGGTGAGTCAAACACATTAGGGCCTGGAGGCAAAACACTGTCCGGCTTTGTTGCGTCAGATTTCCATTGGCTTGGTTTGGGTCGAGTGTTAATCGCAATGAGGCACCCCAAAAATCTAATCATATGTCGAATAATAGAAGGTTTAATCAAGACCGTCAGAATGCAGAGTAATCAAACATTACTTTACGTAATCAAGTGTTAAATTAAGTATTCAAGCATTACATTATGTAATCAAGCATTACATAATGTAATCAAGAGTTACATTATGTAATGAAGCGTTACATTACATAATCAAGCGTTATATTACATAATCAAGAGTTACATTACGTAATCAAGAGTTACATTACATAATCAAGAGTTACATTACGTAATCAAGCGTTATATTACATAATCAAGAGTTACATTACGTAATCAAGAACTACATTACATAATAAAGAGCTACATTATGTAATCAAGCGTTACATTATGTAATCAAGCGTTATATTACATAATCAAGAGTTACATTACATAATCAAGAGTTACATTATGTTATCAAGCGTTGCATTATATAAGCAAGAGTTACAGTATGTAATCAAGAGTTACATTATGTAATCAAGAGTTATGTTACGTAATGAAGAGTTACAGTATGTAATCAAGAGTTACATTACATAATCAATAGTTACATTACGTAATCAAGAGTTACATTACATAATCAAGAGTTACATTATGTAATCAGTGGTTTTACATTACGTAAAGCAAGAGTTAACAGTATGTAATCAAGAGTTACATTACGTAATGAGAGTCACAGTAATGTAATCAAGGTTACATTACATAATCAAGAGTTACATAATGTAATCAAGCGTTACATTATGTATCAAGCGTTATATTACATAATCAAGAGTTACATTACGTAATCAAGAGTTACAATTACGTAATCAAGAGTTACATTACATAATCAAGAGTTTACATTATGTAATCATGTAGTTCATTAGTAAGCAAGAGTTACATAATGTAATCAAGCGTTATCATTACATAATCAAGAGTTACATTACGTAATTCAAGAGTTACATTACTGTAATGAAGATCACAAGATTAAGTAATCAAGTGTTACATTACATTAATCAAGAGTTACATAATGTAATCAAGCCGATTATATTACATAATCAAGAGTTACATTACGTAATCAAGAGTTACATTACGTATCAAGAGTTACATTATGTAATCAAGAGTTACATTACATAATCAAGAGTTACATTTGTAATCAAGAGTTACATTACTAATCAAGAAGTTTACATTATGTAATCAAGCGTTACATTATGTAATCAAGCATTATATTACATAATCAAGAGTTACATTACGTAATCAAGAGTTACATTAGGTAATGAAGAGTCACAGTATGTAATCAAGTGTTACATTCGTAATCAAGAGTTCATACATAATAAGAGTTACATTAATGTAATCAAGCGTTACATTATGTATCAAGCGTTTATATTACATAATCAAGAGTTACTTACGTAATCAAGAGTTACATTACATAATCAAGAGTTACATTATGTAATCAAGCGTTACAGTTATGTAATCAAGCATTATATTACATAATCAAGAGTTACATTACGTAATAAGAGTTACATTAAGGTAATGAAGAGTCACAGTATGTAATCAAGTGTTACATTACGTAATCAAGAGTTACATTACATAATCAAGAGTTACATTATGTAATCAAGCATTACATTATGTAATGAAGCGTTATATTACATAATCAAGAGTTACATTACGTAATCAAGAGTTACATTACATAATCAAGAGTTACATTATGTAATCAAGCGTTACATTATGTAAGCAAGAGTTACAGTATGTAATCAAGAGTTACATTATGTAATAAGAGTACAGTATGTAACAAGAGTTACAGTATTAATCAAGAGTTACATTATGTAATAAGAGTTACAGTATGTAAACAAGAGTACAGTATGTAATCAAGAGTTACATTACATAATCAAGAGTTACATTATGTAATCAAGCGTTACATAAGCAAGAAGTTACAGTATGTAACCAAGAGTTACATTATGTAATCAAGAGTTACATTATGTAATCAAGCGTTATATTAATAATCAAGAGTTACATTACGTAATCAAGAGTTACATTACGTAAGCAAGAGTTACATTATTCGTAATCAAGAGTTACATAATGTAATCAAGAGATCATCAATAATCAAGACTTACATTAGTAATGAAGAGTTACATGTATGTAATCAAGAGTTACATTACGTAATAGAGTTACATATATAATGAAGAGTTATATTACAAATCAAGAGTTACATTATATAATGAAGAGTTATATTACATAATCAAGAGTTACTAACGTAACCAAGAGTACATTACGTAACCAAGAGTTACATTACGTAAGCAAGAGTTACATACGTAATCAAGAGTTACTTTAACGTAATCAGAGTTACATTTAATGTAAGCAAAGAGTTTACATTATATAATGAAGAGTTATATTACATAATCAAGATTACATTACGTAATCAAGAGTTACATTACGTAAGCAAGAGTTAACATTCGTAATCAGAGTTAATTACGTAATCAAGAGTTACATTATATAATGAAGAGTTATATTACTAAATCAAGAGTTACATTACGTAATCAAGAGTTACATTACGTAACGCAAGAGTTACATTTCGTAATCAAGAGTTACTTATATAATGAAGAGTTATATTACATAATCAAGAGTTACATTACGGTAATCAAGAGTTACATTTCGTAATCAAGAGTTACATTAATATAATCAAGAGTTATAACATTACGTAAGCAAGAGTTACATTACGTAAGCAGAGTTCACTACGTAATGAAGAGTTACATTCGTAATCAAGAGTTACATAATGTAATCAAGAGTGATCATTAATAATCAAGAGTTACAATTACGTAATGAAGAGTTACATTACGTAATCAAAAGTTACATTATATAATGAAGAGTTATATTACAAATCAAGAGTTACATTACATAATCAAGAGTTACATTACGTAATCAAAGTTACTTATATAATGAAGAGTACTTACATATCAAGAGTTACATTCATAATCAAGTTACATTTATATATATGAAGACTTATCTATCTATATATATAAGTTGAAAGTGTGTCTGTGTGTTTTCTGTGAACTATGCACGCGAAAAGTACTGGACTGATCTCACCAAACTTCACGTGCTGACAAACATGTACCCAGGAGTGTCCCGTGTAAAAGAATTGTACTTCCGACTTCCGTTCCGATTATGACGTCATCACTGATTTCGTAACGTTATTTTTCAAGTTCAGTCCGATTGACATGGGGCCAATGCCATTTGCAATAGAATGAAAAATAATGCTACAGTTAATTGACGACAATGACTTCCGGTTTCCAAATTATGACGTCATCACCGATGTCGTAACGTTAATTTTTCAAGTTCAGCCGATTGACATGGGACCAACGGAATTTGTAAGAGAATTAAGAAATTAATGCTTACAGTTAATTGAAGACAATGACTTCCGACTTCCCGGTTTCCGAATTATGACTTATGCATTCGACACATCTTTTCGTAACGTTAATTTTTCAAGTTCAGCCGATTGACCATGGGGCCAACGCCATTTGCAATAGAATGAAAAAATAGTGCTACAGTTAATTCCGAATTCCCGTTTCGCGAATTATGACTTCTGCATTCGACACTTATCATAGGCCCTATTCACATCAACAAACGCCTCTTTAATGCATGAATTAACACAAGTCTATTTTATTGTACATACATGATTACATTACATGTTCACATAGAGGGCGTCTATATATCACATTTCGTTGAGAACAGTCGTAGATCAATACACGCTGCCTCCCCAATATGTTCATATTTACGTACACATGCGGTGCAGAGACCGTCTTATATTTCCTCACAAATATAGAAGATACGGCGTCCATGGTATTTGATACACATATCATAGCCTTATTACATCAACAAAAACCTATAGAGGTCGTCTATTATACACATTTCCTTGAGAACAATATTTCATCAGTATCAGTACATGCTGCCTCACATCAATAGAGGTCGTCTGATATACATTTCGTTGAAGCGGAGATATTTTTCCCGCCGAAGCAATTCCTCATCATCAAGCAGGTTTCCTCATAAAATCCTCACCAATTCCTCATCCATTTCTGATCCATTTTGCATCCATTCCTCATGCATCAAGCATTACCTCAGCAATAGGACCAGTACCTCTATCAGGAGATCGTGCTAATGAAGTGACTATTTACTTTTGTATAGTGGCAAAAGGTTGTTGTGCTCATTCCGCGGACCCAGTGAAAATCGGGAACTCCGCACTTTTTGATCCGGACCGGTGCGTTTCGTCGCAGGCTCCGGGATAATGGCCTCCCCAGTGGCTTGCGAGGACTCCCGCGACTCTGAGTTGTAGGGGATAATCCCCGACGAGTTGCCCCGAGCTCAACCACCACACATAAAAATTAATCCACACATTAATACATAATAGTAATATTTTGACAATTTAATAAATAATGATGCCTCTAAAAGCGAGAAGCGGGAAGCATTGGAGAAAAACGCCACACGCTAACACTGTGAGCAGCGTCACGATGTCGAGACCGAAGAGAAAACAACAACAAGCGTCAAAGACACCGGTCGCGTCGGCAGCTGCCTCGGCTTACAGAGACTCCTGAAGCTGCGGATGCTCGGCGCCGAAGTGTTCGCCAAACAACCGCAGCCGCGAGAGCAGCAGAGCTGCCTGAAACTACGGAGCTCGAACGCAGAAGCAATCGCCAAGCAACCACAGCGAGAGCAGCAGAAGCTGCCTGACTACGGACGCTCGATGCCAAAGCGTTCGACAAACCGCAAGCAGCGAGAGCAGCAGCGCTGCCTGAAACTACGGACGCCTCGACGCCAAAGCATTCGCCCAAGCAACTGCAGCAGCGAGAGCAGCAGAACTGCCTGAAGCTACGGACGCTCGACGCAGAAGCGATCGCAAGCAACTGCAGCAAGCAAGAGAAGCAGAGCTGCCTGAAGTCTCGGACGATCGACACCGAAGCAAACGGTTGCAATCAGCTGCCAATAGAGCGGCCCTTTCAAATCATCGAATTGGAAAGGAAGCCTTTAATATAGACCGCATAATCAGTATCAATTGATCCCTATACTTCAAATAGGTGGGATGGATGAGATTCTGCCGTCATTGTGGGCAATAAAATTCAAGAAAGAACCTCCTGGTATGTGTTGCAGTGGAGGGAAGGTGAAAATCACTGATATATACAAACCACCAGAACCATTGAAGTCTCTGTTGGATGGTACATCTGCCCACTCGCAACATTTCCGAGGCAATATCAGGAGGAATAACTCATGCTTCCAAATGACATCATTTGGAGCTGAAGAAGTTAGGTTACCAGGCTACTTCCCTACGTTCAAGTTTGTGGGGCAAATATATCATCGAGCCGGGGCCATTTTGCCACAACCCGGAGAAGAACCGAAGTTTCTTCAGATCTATTTCATGGGCGATCACAACAGAGCAAGCTCAACGTAGGTGTGGCTTTTGTTGAAGATGTCGCGTCTCGAGTTGGTTTTGGGACTTGCAAAAGATGTTGCATGAAACTAACAACATCGTAGAAGTTTCAAAACAGCCTTAAGAACAGGTTTCCCATGAAGACATGAGGGTTGTAATTCTTGCTGATAGAACTCCTGCTGGAGAGCATGAGAGAAGATAACACGCCCCACAAGTAAATGAACGTGCCATCGTCATCATTGGGCAAAATTCAATCGCCGTGACATCGTCATACACTGCAGAAATGACCAACTGGCAGAGAATCAGTGAGACACACCGCTCCTATGATGCCAGCAGTACCATTGATTAACTGGAAAGGACAAGATGGCTATTGCTCTCCAAATTGGCAGTTCAATCCCACGACCGGACTATAATGTTGGAAAAAGTATCTGCTAATGATTACTATGCATACAGATCATGCAACGTCAAAATAGTTTCAATATTATTTTGCGTTGTCGCAACTGTTTTCACCAGTAATATGTTGATATGTATGCTAGATTGAGTCTGAACGCTACTATTCATCAGAACTCACAGCAGCAGTTACGCGTGGCTGATTAAACATTCTCCATGATTCCACTAACCAATGACGGCCATTGCAAATATGTTGGTCAATTAGTTATATTAACCATCATCATTCACTGGTGGACCACGGTATATGGCAGAACGCACTCAAGATGCAATCGACCTATGTTGAATTTTTGGAAGACCTGACCTTTTCATAACTTTAACCTGTAATCCTCAGTGGCCAGAAATTGTCAAAGAACTATTACCAGGACAAGTCGCACATGACCGACATGATCTAATAGCGAGAGTCTTTCAGAGGAAAGTCATTCTGTGATAGATCTTATGACGAAATTAACGTGTGTGGGTCTGTTGCTGCTACATGTATACCATAGAATGGCAAAAACGTGGTCTTACTAACACGTACATAGCCTTTTTTGGCTCAGAGAAAAACTTAAGACCCACCCATATTGACTCAGTCATTCGCGCTGAATTGCCAACCCAGAAGAGGATCCGTTTTTGTACGCTATTGTGAAACAGTCATAATATGATCCATGGTCATGTGGGGTAATAAATAGCAGGCACCCTGCATGAGAAATGAGAAATGTGGAAAGAGGTCCCTAGAGAACTCCTCCACGAAACGCAGTCGGATAAATATGGATATCCGTTGTATCGTAGGCGGGCACCTGATGATGGTGGATTGAAGCAACGGTTAAAGTTCACGTATTCCTGAACCCGTCGTTGTTGATAATAAATGGATAGTTCCACATATCCATATTACTCTCCACTATTTCCAATGCCCATTACAACGTTGAGTACTGCAATAGTGTAAAAAATATCAAATACATATGCAATACATTCACGGGGCAGTGATCAAGCCGTAGTAACCATTGAGAGAAACGACATCAACGAGGTTCAAAATATGAAAATGGTCGATATATATAGCAGCAATGAAGCCACATGGAGGATATTGAACTTCCCCATTACTGGACAGGTTTCCTCCAGTTATTCACCTGACAATTCACCTTGAGAAAGGACAGAGAGTTTATTTACAGATCAAAATGTCCAACAACGAGCGAAGAACCTCCAATTTCGAACTTACTGGCATTTTTCAAACTATGCAAAATTGATGACTTTGCTCAAACTCTCTACTGTACGCTCAGGTGCCAACGTATTTCACTTGGAACTCGAGTCAGAAACGTTGGAACAGGAGGAAGCAAGGTTCAGAAGTTCCAGGATATCCCGGTATTTACAAATCTGACGACATTGGGTCGAGTGTACACAGTACATCCCAATAATTTTGGTTTCTGCATCCGCCTCCTCTGCATGTGAAACGAGGTCCAGTGAGTTTCATAGACCTGAGAACAGTGAACGGGCAAATTTGCAGCACATTCCGTGAGGCTTGCCATCTCCTCGGACTCCTAGAAGACGATGCCTTGGAAGCAACGTTGAAGAGGCAACTGTTTCTCAATCCCCATCGACCATGAAGGTATCTATTTGCTATTATGATAACTGCGTGTGAGATGTCAGATCCCAAGAGCCTATGGGACATTCACAAAGAGGCCTTGTCTGAGGATGTAAAAAACAGAGTCCAAAGAGAACATCCCCAAGAGGACATCCAGTACACACCAGATATGTTCAATGAGGCTCTGATATACATTGAAGATTTGGTATTATACATGAGCGGGAAAGATTTAACTAAGTAGGGACTTCCCTCTCCTAATAGGTCTGAAAGCGCAACCATCAGTAGAGAATGGTTCCGTGAAAA
>CM068963.1:63925988-63937908 GCA_035128595.1 Eptatretus atami
ACCAATGATCCTAAAAGCCTTGGTTTCCACAGGGTGTAGCTGAGCAAGGTGTGAGGCAGGAGCACCAGCCCAGAGGGGAGAGCAGTACTCCATCAAGCTGTGGAGGAAAGCTTTGTACGTGGTCAGGAGCTCAGGTGTGCCAAGCAAGGACTTTTTACGATGGAGGATGCCCAGTCTGCAACTGGCTTTGGAGGCCAACTTGGAAATGTGATTTGAGCGGTGAATCAAACACCAGATGCCATTTCCGAGCAGTTACCATAAGTGCACTTGAAAAATAACCAGCCGTTCTGGAGAAGAAGATGTTTGAAGGTTTTAGAGTAAATTCAATATGGCCGCCAAAACCATGTTGACCTATCAATTAGAAATTTTAAACAAACCTTCTGAAAGGAATGTCTTGGGGAAAGAGTAAGTGAAATTTTGCCTCAATCTGTCCAGCCGTTCTGGAGAAGAAGATTTTTTAAATTAATTAATTTTCAATCCAAGATGGCTGACGAACCATGTGACCTATGACATCATAAATTTCTATTCTGCCTCCAATCCTCCAGTGGAATACGTGTGTGAAGTTTCGTGTTAATCGGATGAGGTGTGTTTTTCTATCCAAGATGGCCGCCAAACCATGTGACTTGTGACATCATAATTTTTACTATGTATGCAGACATGATGGAAGATGATAGTTGCAAATTTTCGCTTCGTTAGGTTTATGTGATTCCAGAGAAAACATTATTTAATATTTTTCTTGAATCCAACATGGCTGCCAAACCATGTGACCTATCTATTAAAAAATATCAAAAGGCACCAGTTCACCACTTGCTTGATAGGTGTACCAAATTTCGTAAATATATCTTGAGGGGATTTGTAGTTAAGCTCCGGAAACGAAATGTGACGGACGGACGGACGGATGGAACCCATTTCTATATCCCCCGCCAACTTCGTTGGTTGGCGGGGGATAATTATCTATTATCAACACAAATTTCTACAAATCAAATAAACCACATCTATTTATAGTGGAGAGAAAGTATGTATATATCATCTACTCCAAAAGGATTTGACCTGGGATGCAAAACCTTTGAGGGTACTCCCTCAACCATCACCCCCCACCCCAATTAACAATACCCATAATCACCCCACACCCTCTCCACCATCACCCCCTTCAACCACCCCCCCCCAATCAACCACCACCCCGCAATACCCATCACCATACCACACTCCTTCCACCATCCCCCCCACAACCAATCCCCCTCTCAACCCATACCCACATCAATGATCACCCCACAATACCACCACCACTATCCCATATGCCCCCCTCCACCCTCCTCCGCCCTCCACAATCCCCCATCCACTGAGGTGGGACATGGACACCTCACAGACATGACGGTGGGACACAGCATGGACCTGAACACAAATGGCGTTCAGAGAAAGTATGAAACGGGATGATCCTGTAACATACAAAACACCTGGTTAACCTGCGACGGTGGGACAAAGCATTTGTCACCCATTTTGTCTGTGGTGTGTCTGTGCTGTTGAGTGATAATGGGTATTTCTGCTTGAGTAATATATAAACTGATTTATCAATTAATACAAAATCCCTCCCATATAAACCGTCAATTGAACAAAAAGCAAACCTTACCGAACTGTAGTTAACATGCGACCAGCGTTTTCATCTTTTTAACACCCCCATCTTCACTTCCACCTTCTTTCTCTGAATCGCTCGCATAAGGCTTGAAAGGATATGGCTCCACAATTACCCCAAAAGCATTTCCATCACTAATTTTGTCTCCAACTGTTTCTTCAAAATCCCACTGATCAGTTTCCACATTCTGTGACTCTTCAGTTACTAATGACGGTGGAATCAATATCTGAACCTGAGCTTGACTTGCACAGTTTCCCGATGTAAAGCCATCGTTTGGATCAAGGTGATAATTTTGGGGCTTGTGATAATTCGGATCAATATGGCTTCCAGATGTGACGTCACTGGCAAAATAAAAAAACTGACACTCTATTGCGTTTTCCGACACTTTGAGATTGGCAAAAAACTTTCAATTTTCTCCCCTTCAAATTAAACCGTGTTTAATGATTCTCAATGGTTTTCTGATAATAAAAAAAAAATTGTGTTTGGGTTCCCCTTTAAAGTCAATAAATCGTGAAGAAAACAATGTAATTATGCATGTTGTTTGGATTCACTTGGTTATCATTGATATGTGACTTCAATGATGGCAGACATCGGCCGTTGGAGAGTTCAGTCTTCAGATGAGAAAGATGTTTTCTGGCTTTCCTGGGATGGACACTTTTTATAATCCTTACCAAATGATCTGAAGTCACCCCAAGCTGGTTAGTCTTCCATGTGGAGAAAGCAAGCTGCTTGACCGCACCTGCCTTGTGCCAAGGCTGAAAGAATGGGAAGGATAGCTGCAGACGGGATGGGAAAAAACGGCGAGTGAGAGACAGAAATCTTTGGTGAAAGTGTTCCTTGGCAGAATCAGCATCAGATCCTGGGGAGATTGCAGCCTGGTCCTTTTGTGAGTGCAGATTGCAGTCCCTGCCAGTTGGCCTGTGTGAACAGCTAGATTCTGTTTGAAGTTGAGGTTCTTCGATAAAAACTACAGAGTTCATAGAACACTGTACTCCACGCAGTCTTGAGAAAAAAAAAATGGCATGGGTGGGGTTTGCGAGCAGTAAATTTGATTGTTCGAGATGATGTAAATTTCGTAATATTTTGTCCAAGTATTGCAAAAAAAGAATGGTTTTTGAAAGTGCCAATAAGGCGATTTGTGTTCTATCGTGTTCAAGTATGTAATGCAATTGAAATAAAGGTTGTAAAGAATGTCGAAAAAAATTCAGAAGTTAATGCCTTTTACACCACCTTATTTAAATACTGTACATTAGTTATTCATGCCTGTTGTTTGTGTCCTTTGTGACATCCTTAAAAACAGTAAGTTTCCTGCTTATAATGAATTTCAATTTTGTTTAACTGCCAGACAGGCAGACAGGCAGACAGATTTAAAAAAAATCTTACTCCTCTCTGTGCATGCGTGATCAGGACAAATTCAGAGCCAAAATACTGCGAAACTACAGGTTCGTTTTCTGATTCGTGTTCAAAATATAACATTCAATTGAAATCAAGTTGTTCCTCAATCATAAACTGACGTTTGTAGACAGGAGGACAGGCAGACAAAGTAAACCAATTGCTTAACCTCACCTTCCATTTCCCACGCATGCGGTAATTAGTCAGAGATATCGGTTTTGGCAATAATGTGGTCTGTGGGGGAGGAGGAGGAACAGACTAAGTTGCTTGGGAAGTTCAATACCAGGAGCAAGGGTAGAATGTGACCAGAGATGCTGGTTGGAAAGTTGATATATTGGGTCAGAACGATGGAAATGCTGAAGACCTGAGCAGCAATTCTGTAGCTGGGTGTTACAGAGGCAGATCTCATCCAACTGACATGGTGGCAGTTGAAGTCACCACATAAGAGGAATATTGATCTGGGATAGTTGGTTACTAATTGATGCTTGTTAGCAGAGAGGTGAATATGGAGTTATCATTATACTAGGAGGATGGTACACCACAGACATAAACCATAGGTAGTTGCAGAGAGGAATGCATAGCTCTAGGTATTTCAGTGGGCTGGGAGGGATTTGCAGGGCCAATAGACAGTGATGGATGGAGTTTTTGATTATAGACAGATAAGATGGGGGTGTGGTCTCTCGAAATGGAAGAGAATGGCCAAAGCCATAGTTTACGAGCAATGAGTGATTTTTCGAAATGCTGAGCAGGCTTTGAGCATCAGTATTGGTATCTTTAATGAAATCTTGACTGGGTAATTGTGAATGAAATCTTGTCTCAGCAAGATGGCTGCCCAGATAGCTGACTCAGCAAAGTTTTTAGGTTTTGATTTCTACAATTGTTTTAAACCATTGCATCCACTCCAAGTCTGGGGGCCGGCGATTCAAACATACCAAGACTCCAAAAATTGTACATGCTGCTTCCTTGCTTGACGTTCAGCATTTAAAAGGATAAGAGCATGGACAATCCCCCTAGCTTGCTAGCCATGGGGAGGAGGAAATTCCTCTTTCAGAAATCCCCTAAGTGCAGTGAGAAAGGGGATGCCATCGTTATGACGTGCATGCTCCATAGTGCCCAGAAAAGTGACAGAACATCCCCCAAGCTTAGTCATTTTGTCTTATGCATTTGTCTGTATGTCCATGTGTGTGGGTGTCTGCTCCACTACGAACCTTATATGCCGTAAAAATAAAGAAATAAAAATTCCTGACAGTTTTGTCATCAGCGATGTTAAGAATGCCAGATGGTGTGGCCTACAGCAGATGTGTTGCCTGCCTAACCAACCCCTTCCTCTCATACAACAATGCCAGTCAACACCTTCCCTTCTACCACCTCAGCTCTCCCCCAACCCTTCCCTTTCACCAGTCCATTGTGGTCCAGTCTGCAGTCTCTGCTGAAGATCACGCGGTGACAAAAATGTTGGACCTAAGCTAAGTAGGGAGATAGTTTTCTTGGGTTGTGGTGACTGCTTCCATGCTGCACAGTCTGGGCACAATGGGTCTTCCAAACTACACTTGTTTCTCCATGAGATACATCATTGTTTCTAACATTTAATCAGTGATTTGCATTTTCAAATTTGGAGCTCTTGTAGCTTCGAGTATCAAGTTTATTTGTCGTGGCAGATGATGCATTCCTCAGGCAGGTGGAATAAAACGTCTAAAGCCATGTACTGCATGCCACCTAATATAGCCTGAGGTTCCTGTGGAGTCCAAATTCACAAATGCACTTCTTTAATCCATCAGATGCAAACGAGTTCATAGCCAAGGCCACATGAGCAAACATATCCACATCAAATCTCTCGTTTATTAAATGTGATTCATATAAAATCGTCAAGGTCCATATTCAAAATTGAGGGCACCACCAACGAGTGTAGCTTGCCAGCAGGCATGGCTCAGGTGTGACATTTGAAGATGTTGATCTGCATATACAGTTTAATGATATGTAGTAGCATTGTTCATCGAGAAGGGAAAATAAATCAAGCTCAGAAATAAATTCAAACTGACTGCTCATAAAAGCAAGACAACTTCTATTGGCTGTACGGCAATCCAACTCTAGAAGGTTATTCGTCAGATTGCAAACTTCAAATTTCATTACTTACAATAATAATAATAAGAATAATAATTGTGCCTGATAATTTTTGATTGTTATTAACAATTTCTGGTAATTCAATCATTCTAAATCGTTAACTCTAAATTTGCCTCTTGGGAATGATGTAAGAGACTTTTTCTTCAAGTACTTGTGATATAAAAAGCAATGTTTTAAAATTGTATGTCATGTTTGTCCTGTCACCAGTGTAATTCATCTATGGATGCAGAAGTTTCAAAAAAATCTTGTTACACAAGCTCAATACAAAAAAATTGTCACAAAATTTAATCTTCACTCAGAAATTCTTACTCACCAGTCAGATGCAATACGACTCACGTGACCATCCATGTTCCATTTCCCCAATGGCAGTTTGAAATTTCATTTTCACTGCTTTTGCAATTCTCCTCATTCTTCCTCCATTGTAGATCTTCCTTCTGCTCACTGTACGATCTTCAACCTCACCCCAATCCTGAAATCAATATCTGCTGCGAATCGATGCTTGCAGCTGCAAAGCATTTTGCACTTTGTGATTGCATAGATATTTACTGCTCTGACTTACGGGTGTCTGTGGCAAGCAACGTGAAATGTAGGGCTGAGAAAGGTTAGGAGTAGCGTACTCATTTGAGCTGTCTGGAGTGAATTCGATATCTGAGCTGACTATAAACTGTCACCCTGGTGCTTTGTAGGAGGAGGTGTCAGGTGACGTCAATGCATTTGCTGTTTTTTGGATGGATCGTC
The DNA here is from genome assembly GCA_035128595.1 of Eptatretus atami. Lineage (NCBI taxonomy): Eukaryota > Metazoa > Chordata > Myxini > Myxiniformes > Myxinidae > Eptatretus > Eptatretus atami. Next base: position 63,931,870 of record CM068963.1, read on the forward strand.
AAGCTGGCTGGTGTATTCATCCATTTCGTGTGCAGACTGTGGCTGCTGGTTGCATCATTACTGGAAGCATGGCTGCGCCACTAATGCAGTGCCCCCTGTAGGCTAGAAGATGAGTGCCGAGATTCGAGTCCAGGCTGGACTGCTCAGAAGTCATTGTGCATACCTCGAGGCCATCCTGGCAAAATATGAAAGATCCCACTGAACCAACTATGTTTTAAAAAAGTTAACAATCTTGTGCCATTATCCTGGCCAAATTCTAATTTCCGAGCAGGTCATATGGGGAAGGGTAATGGGGTTGAGGGCACTGCATCGGCGACAGAGCTGATCCTCCAGAATTTATGTAAAACTGTAGCCTTAACTTGCATACAAATATATGGATGTGAAGCATTTCAAGGAAGGAGATTCAAGTAGTAATGTATATTAAAGGTTTGATTCAAACTCCTGAAACACCAACAAGCCTCCGATGTAACGTGAAACTACTGACTTCAGCCTTAAATTTAATTCAATTAATTGATTCAATTAATTAATTTTTTGAATATCTGATTACATCTTGTATAGATTATGATAATGCCAAGTGGATCTATTGAATCGACAATTTTACTGATCTATTGGAGTTAATATTGCCAAATGTATTGCTTACCTTGAAGAAGGTTCGATAATGTGAAAGTTGGTCCCACAGGTGGGAAAAAATGAGTGCAGGTGAGCTGCGATTCTGGATTTTTGGAGTATCACCAGAAGGGGATTGATGGTCGACTATGTGCACCCTACATAAACCCTGAGGTTGGGGGGGACTAAGCATGGGAAGAACAGAGGGTGCAAGATCAGAAAGAAGGTGGTAGAAGACAGAGAGACCACCAACCTGTCTGAGATGGGAAAGTGATAGGCCCATAGACTCAGCTTCATCGTGAGAGATTCCAATAATCTTGAAGGCCTTGGTTTCCATGGCCTCAAGTTGAGCAAGGTGTGAGGTCATGGTGCCAGCCAAGGGGAGGCAGTATTACTCCAAGTTGTGGATGGAAGCCTCGTAGGTGGATAGGAATTCACGTGTCCGAAGGAAAAACTTTGTACAATGCAGGATGCCCAGTTGGCAACTGGCTTTGGAGGCCAACTTTGAAATATGGTTTGCCCAAGAGAGACCGTGGCTTGATGGTGAGACCCAGGAGTTTAAGTATTGAACTTCCTCAAGAGGATTGTTAAGAAAGTAGTTGGGGGTGGGTGGTTGCAAGATGGTGTGAGAGAGAGAGAGAGAGAGAGAGAGAAGAGAGAGAGAGAGAGAGAGAAGAGAGAGAGAGAGAGAGAGAGAGAGAGAGAGAGAGAGAATATGAATGTGAAATTTGCCTGGATTGAATGACATATTCCAAGTGTTTGACCAGCTTGTGATTTTTGTCAAGGTCTGAAGAGAGGGAAGAGGCTGCTGCCTGCCCATCTGAAGATGAGGGATGCCACATCAAAGGGTGGAGTCATCAACAAATAGATAAAGGGGATATTCCAGAGAGTCAGAGAGATTGTTTGATGAATAGTAAAAATAGGACTAGGCCCAGACAACTGCCTTGGGGCATTTCAGCCTTAACAAGGAGAAGAAATGAAAGGATTCTGTTGAGAGCCATATGTTGGCGATGAGAATGTCAGAGGTCAGCAACCCAAGACTGGAGTTGGCCATGAATGCATTTGGCAGAAAGTTTGGAGAGCAGGCAGGATGCCAGACATCATCGACAGCTCAAGAAATGTCGAGAGTATTGTCACTGTTTGGAGGAAGCTTCAACACAGACAAACAAGAGGTGCGAGCAGAAGGGAAGTCGCAGCCAAAGGTACTCCTGTGAGTTGGGAGGTATAAGATCAGTACAAGAACAGTGAGAAATAGAGTTATTGATGTAAAGTGCAACTCCACTACCAGGGCAGGGTTCAGGCCTATCAAATTGGAGGTGAAATAGCCGGATAGAGACACTAAGGAGTTAGAGATATCCTGTGGGAGGAAGAATTATGTTAAACAGATGTGCAGTTTATTAGCAGTGGGCAGGATTGAGAGATCTGTTAGGATGGAGCAGAAATCTCGGATGTATAAGGTACACTCAGTGAGGGACAGGGGAGGGGTATTGGGAGGATGCAGGGAGGAGAGGAGGCTTTATAGGGGCAGGGTGAGAGGGAGGCTGTGAGGGCAAAGGCTTGAGTGGGTGGGGAACAGGGAAAGGTTTGAGAGTGTGGGGTGAAGGGGGGAAGTGGAAAAAGTGGAGATGAAGTGGAGGGATGCTTATTCCAAATTCCAAAATGGAGATAAAGATCATGGGATGGGAGGTAAGAATTTTTGTTGAAGGCATGGATAAAGGTGGTGGTGTCGGTGCGGGAGGAGGGCTGTTGTATCAAATGCTTACATGAAAGACAGTTTTGTAAAATGATCTTTGAAGAAGAGGAATAGAATGTGGTGAAGAAAAAGAACACGTAGGATACTCCTGACGGAGAAATAATGAAAGTGAAGCATTTTTAAAAGTTTTAAAATGCTTTAAAGGAAAAAGTAAGAGGCGTTTATATTCAATGAAGATTCAGTTTGGAGATACAGGTATCCCCCGCTTAATGACGGGGTTAAGTGCCTTTATAACCCTTCGTTATGCGGGAGCTCATTTTTCATAATTTTGTTTGGGAAAATTACACCCTCGTTTCCCAACCATAATGTTTCGGTCTAAAAGCAAAGCCATATGCTTGGTATAATGATCGTTTTAGATGCAAGTGACTTAATAATATTATTATTTACCCAATAATAGACAGTAACATGATAATAAAGTTAATTTAGTCGTAACACTTACCAAAACAATGTTGACTCCAAGTTTCCAGACAGAAGGTCACGGCAGAAGGTGGTGGAGGAGATGGTTATTTTTTAACCCTTTCATTCAGAAAAGTTAATTGTTCACAAGCCTTCTGAAAAGTTAATCATCCCAATGAAAAGTAAATTGGAGGAAAAGCTATCATATTTATCATTACCAGGAAGTGACATTGCACAATCACCATGACATTGTGACGGCTCCTTCGTTGCAGCGAATGAAGACCTTCGTTAAGCAATGAAAAGCATGAAATGAAACCATTTGTTGCAGTAAACCTTCACTCTGCAAACTTTCGTAAAGCGGGGCATACCTGCATTGAGAAAAGGGAGAAAAAAAAGAGAATGGCATATTTGAAGTCCAGGCAGAAGGAAATTCAAGTACAATGAGGTCATTACTGTCAGGTCAGGCCAGATCAGATATGTGACTTGCTGCAGGAACAATGTTTCCTGTATAGTCTGTGAGCATCAGCTGTGGCTGTATGGACATGTGGCTCATTTCCCTGATGCTGATCCTGCTTAGGAGATTCTCTCAGCAAGGGAGCCTCATGAGTGGGGGAGGCCAATGGGCTGACCATGTGCCTCGTGGTTATAGCAAGTTGATTGGCATCTCAAGGAGATGGGGATGGGCCAGGAATACGCCTGGGGGATGACCAGACGGATGCCCCTGGGGTACCGGTGGAAAGTGGACGCAGTGACATGCTGCTCTGGCACATGCTCCCACACCTGACCTGAGATCATGGAATTTGTTTGTTTTTTTCAAAGCAAGGATGGGAAATAGGATAATGTTGAGGAGGTATAAGTAAAATATTTAGGAAGGAAGAAGAAAAACAATGAACATAGAGACAAAAGGGACACATAATTTTCACATGAGCTATTCGAGCAGCGGCTAAAGTAGGCCTTGAACAACATTAATTTGACAAATACAGCACTGTAATGTCCGATTTAACATGGAAAATCGGACACAAACACAAACATCAGCACAGGGACGAAGATGTAACAGAAAAATGCAACAAATCCGGTTCAGAAACATTCGCTGTGAGGTTGAAGCGGCAACTGCAAATTTGACCAACACATGGAAAAATCCCCAAACTGGAAGATATATTGTATTCATGATTGATAAATGCCATTCTGATAATCCATTATATAAATATTTTGCTATTGCTATGCTTATGTTCATTGTAAAGATTATAATCTTTATATAATCTATAATAATATAAAGATATAATAATTATTATACTGATGCTCTGTCGATTTGATAATATTAATAAAGCTGTGCTGATGCTGAACTATTGTAACCAATTTTGCTGATGGCATGCTTATGTTCTATTATCACGATAATTATGTTGATTCAATGCTTATAGATTTCGCTTGTGGCCTGATGCCATGCTTATATATTGTACGGTATAGACAATTTTGCTGATGCAAAGTTATTTTTTATTTTATTATTTCGCTGATGCCATGGTGATAATCTATTATATCTAATTTTATTGAGATAATTTTGCCTTCGTAATTGTAATGAGCAGATACTTTTGTTGATGCTTCATTGTATCGATATTTTTGCTGATGGTATGCTGTTGTAGTATGGAAAATTATGCTGATGCTGTTGGTTGGATAATTATGTTGATGTAATGATTGTCCCTATTGATGCCACCATGCTGATTGCATCGACAATTTTGCTGCTGAATGTTTTTTGTTTTTTTGCTGATGACTGGCCAATGATCTTTGGAAGATTTCTGATGCCATGCAGATTCATTGCATGGATTATTATGCTAATTATCGATTGTAAACTTTTGCTGATAGATAATCCAATGCTGATGTGTTATATCGATATTATTTGCTGATTTGCTTTTGGCAGAATCAAAATATCAAACACCAAAAATTTATAGTAAAGATAGTTTTGTTGATCGATTGTATAGACAAGCTTGCTGATTTATTGTATTGATAATTATGCTGTTGCTATGCTAATGATCATGTTAATTGTATAGATAATTATGTTGTTGCAATGCTAATTTTAATTGTACAGATAATTTTGCTGATGCTGTATCTTATCAATAGTATAAATAAAGCTGTGCTGACTATCTGATTTTGCTGATTGCATGCTTAAGTTCTATTTTCATAATTATGGTGATGCAATGCTTATGGATCATTGCCTTATGCAGGCTGGCATAATTTTTGTTGCCATCCTTATCCATAGTAAAGACAATTTTGCAGATGCATATATTTTTATTTAATACTCCCCTGCTTTTGATCTTGTAATTGACTCCTGTCTGTCTGTCCATTATGCTATCTCCTCCTAACTAAACGGTTGTGCAGAAACTCACCAAACCTGGAAGTTATGATCATCACATGGCAAGAAGATGCGAGAGCAGTATCATTTTTGGCTCTGCCTCCCTAGAGCCCTGGGGTGGGTTCAAAAGGTCAAATACCAAAAAATGTAACTTCGGACACATATTTAAAAAAAATATATTCATGAAACTTTGTATATACAATCAACATTTTGGGAAACATGAAATATGTAACAATTTTTGGAATTTTACCTCAAGGTAATGCCACAGGGGGTGGGGACTTGGGGTCACAGGAGTCAAAACAGAAGATTTTCTTTTTAACTCAAAACTTGATATTGTGTCATTCTTGGTGGAATTTTTTGCCATCTTTCAAACTTCACTTTACGTCGGGATTTGCAACGGCATGCCATCGACTTTGTTTTAGTTTATTTTTGTTGATGTCAATTTTTTTGATCGATATCAATTTTTGATGTTATATTGAGATAGTTTTGCTTACGTCATTGTAATGAGTAGACACCTTTGTTGATGCTGGATTATGGAGATAATTTTAGGTCATCTTGAAGAGATGAACTAATAAAATGGGTCCTGATGTGCAGGTGTCTGTCCGACCATCCCCAAACTTTTGTTTTTTTTCTTTCTTTTTGTATACCATGTCGAGGCTCGTATGACAGCTAACACACAACGCACAGCGAGGGCGGCATGAGACAAGAGGGGCGGGAGTGGGAAGGACAAAACAGTGGGGAACAGAGCCATGAGGAGATCTGTGGAAGGGAGAGGGATGGGGTGGGGAACATGGGCAAAACAAGATGGATATTATACGGACTTCCAGGAAGGGAAGCAAGGAATTTGAAGGAGGTGGGTTTGGGGTGGATTAACGGGGGTAGAAAAGATCGAGGATTTGGAGGGGTACGAGAAGAGGTGGTGGTGAACAGCTGTTTTGAA
>CM068963.1:63956385-63967889 GCA_035128595.1 Eptatretus atami
ATATATATATATATATATATACAGTATATACGCCTTCTCTGTTCACTCAACTCCGTCATATTGATGTTATCCCACGTGTCGATGTGGTGAAAGCTGGGTCTGAGAATAAATATAACCAGAGAGTTGGTGTCAAAGCCACCCAATGCTCGCCTGTTTATACATTTATCGTTTTTAAAAGACTAGTCTAATTAATAATATTTTTTATAAAGCATTGCAGTGAAGTCTGATCCAAATAATTTTAAAACAATATATGTATTTGTATATTGTAATCAGTAAAAAATAGTGTGGTAGATAAAAACATTAGAAAGAAAATAACTTGCACCAAAAACTTTAGCATTTTCACGCTGACGCCGACGCTGACGCTCACGCCGGGGGTATCGCTATAGCTCTCTGTTCTTCGAACAGGTGAGCTAAAAAAATCACTATCCACGGCTCAGATTTCATTCTCTCATCTGTCTCATTAACTTAGAGCCGTGTCCGTTCCATGTTCCCATGTCAATGAATACGATTAGATGGAGGCGTGTTTGTCCTATGTTCCCATGTGAATGAATGATTACATTGAGCCATATCTGTCCCTTGTTCCAATATGTATGAATATCATTAGATTAAGCCACGTCTGTCCCATGTTCCAATGTGAATGAATAACATTAGCTAGAGCTGTGTCTGTCCCATGTTGCCATGTGAATGAACGAGAAGGTCACTCGGTAGAGCGCATACCTCCGCCATGTAATGCCTGATCCATGATAACATATCGGGCCCAATACATTTTTGTAATATCATGCTATAAAGTACTAGATCGTTTTTGGCCTTATCTCTCAATCGTGAAGAATCACTTAAAATTATCACATCTGGATCTGGATCCGGATCTTCACCAAAATCAGAACAATTCTTCCTTGTCGCACACCCAACCTGACCACCAAGTTTCATCGCAATCCATCGACAACTTTTTGAGATATCATGCGAAATATCGGTTTCACCATATCTCTCAATGGTGAAGAATCACTTAAAATTATCACATCTGGATCTGGATCCGGATCTTCACAAAAATCAGAACAATTCTTCCTTGTCACACACCCAACCTGACCACCAAGTTTCATCCGAATCCGCCCACAACTTTTTCAGGTTTCGTGCTATATGTAGTTTTTGGCCCAATCTCTCAACAGTGAAGAATCACTTTAAAAATTCTAAAAGTCGTATCTGGATCCGGATGTTCACCAAAATCTAATCACTTCGTTCTTGTTACACACCGAACATATCCCCAAAATTTGAACTGGATCCGGATACGACTTTTTGAGATATCCTGTACACAAACAGACAAAAAGGGGTGAAAACATAACCTCCTTCAACTTGGTGGTGTGAGGTAATAAGATTAGATAGATAAGATTCATAGTAATTCCGAACAGGGGATGAACCTTTATATCTGCTATTTCAGTTTTGTCGTGTGTGTGTGTGTGTGTGTGTGTGTGTGTGTGTGTGTGTGTGTGTGTGTGTGTGTTGTGTTCGTTATGGATCAATAATATATACCACATGATTGGAAATGTTGCGAAGGTATAATCTGTGGAAAAGGCCAGTTAAAATTAAAAAAATAATTGTGATTGCTGTATGAACGGACACTCGTTCAGACAGCTGCATGTATAGGTGGCGCTCGATAGAATGCTGGAATGTCAGTATTGCTTTGTATAAGCTAAACTGTCCACTTGGCTGGATAAATCACTTTGTACAAATAAGTGTTTGGATTAGTGTGTTCAAACTGCACTAATACATGAAAGAGGAACAGACTGGGAGAAAGAGTTTTTATGGAGAGAGTCTTTGAAGACATGCAGATCTTGGCCACAGCCAAGTACAAGGCAAAGACAAGCAATGCAGACACCTCGTCATCAGGTCTGAGAATGACCTTGTGGACAATGCAATATAAGGCGAGCACAGAGTCATACGAAGGAGAAAGAAACGCGATGTGAACCAGACAAAGAGGAGGGAGAATGCAATGCAGACCGAGAGAGATGGAACAGCTGCAGAATGGGGGCCCCGAGTACATTTTATGAAACCGGGCTCAAAACCAGCGCAGGGGGTGCTGCGAGGGTTGAATTCTCACCACGACTGGGTGTGTTGCATGATGACCGCCCCCTGATTCGATCCAGCTGTATCTTTGCAGATGCTGGTCGATCCTACCTGTTGGTCTGTTGGGTTCTTGATGAACCTATATTATCCTACTGGGGTCACATAGCTGACAACCAAGCATACCTAACCTCTCTGAGTACATCGACAAATCCAATGCCAAGTTCTTCCTCATCCCTCGGCACTGCTGGATGCAGTGTGGTCGTGAAGAGTGTGTAATGGACATGGATTCATCTGCTTGCTTCGGTGGTATGAACATCACCGTCTGGGGGTTCACAACGCAGCTGGCCAGTCAGACATCAGTTTGTGCGCACTCGTGCACTCATCGGGGCAACAAAGCCTGCTTCAAATGTGAACACGACCGACTTTGACACCAAGTCGTGTCCTAATGGTTTATTTTATTAATACTGATGAGATAAGTTGCAGACTTGAAAGTCGTGAGTTTATTCAAAACTGCATTGAAATTTGTGAGTGTAACTCTGGGGAGTTTTAAAAGCATTGCGATGGAATCTTATTAAATGGTGTTAGTGTTTGAAAGGTAGACAGTAGGGATTAATACATTTAGTATTAAATTGGGTGGTCGCGAGAGTACCCTTATTTTCACTTTTTCCGTCTGTCTGTATGTTTGTATGTCTGTCTGTATGTAATGGACAGCTCTGGAGGCCAGTGGAGTCAACTGATTTTGATGAAGCTTGACAGGTAGGTTCATACCAGGATCTAGTTCTATGCTTTTGAGCACCGTTGCTATGGACACCACCGTTGCCTAGCAACGGCACTTTTAAATTTTTGAAAAATCCTAAAAAAATTGTTTTTTCGAAAATCAAAAATCGGCTTCCAGGCTTTTATGCACACTTTAATCAACCTCTTTGTCAAAAAAATTCAGCCCGATCCGTCAAAAACTGTTTGACTAGTATGCAATTATGTAGCGACCACCCATGTCGCCTACCGGCTTGTTGGGTGGTCGCGAGAGTACCCTTATTTTCACTTTTTCAGTCTGTCTGTATGTTTGTATATCTGCCTGTATGTAATGGACAGCTCTGGAGGCCAGAGGAGTCAACCGATTTTGATGAAAGTTGACAGATAGGTTCATACCGAGGATATCTAGTTCTATGCTTTTGAGCACCGTTGCTATGGACGCCACCGTGCCTAGCAACGGAACTTTGAAATTTTTGAAAAATCCTAAAAAAATTATTTTTTCGAAAATAAAAATGGCTTCCAGGCTTTTTATGTGCACTAATAATCAACCTCTTTGTCAAAAAATTCAGCCCATCCGTCAAAAACTATGGACTAGTATGCAAGTATGTAGCGACCACCCATGTCACCTACCGGCTTGTAACTTTCTGTTTCATGTCGTACGCTGGTTTCACCAGTTAAACAACAGACATGGACACAAAGTAATTGTGGTCTGTTAAACTTTCTGCCAAACCAAATGTTGTGATATATATATATATATATATATATTATATATATATATATATTATATATATATATTATATACAGTGTGTGTGTGGTGTGTGTTGTGTGTGTGTGTGTGTGTGTGTGGTGTGTGTGTGGTGTCCCTCTCTTCTGCCCTCCTGCTCTCTCTGTGGTAATAAAACTTTTGTTCATAAAAACCTGCACATGGTCATTGGAGGTAGGGGACTTCACCATTAAGCAAAAGGGAATTGAATTGACTTTTAGAAATATGGTAACAGGCTTTTTGGGGAAACGCAAATTTAAAGCACCTTTAAAAGAGTTGATTTGTCACAGTTATATCAGAACAGGTATATCAGAACAAACTAATTCATCACGTCGTCACAGATTGTTCGCTTCAGGATAGGAGACTATTGGCGAGGTTTGGACCAGGAAGTAGTACCTTATTTAGTGAGACACCATGATGGGTAGCACTGCCCTCGAACACCACACAAATATTTTCAGGTTTGCTTGGATGGAATGCAGCAAAATGAGGAAGACATCATCATGGTTGTTTTGTTTCTGTTCCTGGTTCGAAAGGCTCAGCATGTCCTTTGGAAAAGAGTTTAGCCATGAAGTTTGTGTACTGCTGTTTCAGGGCTGGTTTCTTATCCAGAAATTTGCAAAGGGACTTTAAGCGGTTGATTGCAATGGGTCAATTGTCTGTAATTTTTACCTCGTCTCTGACAGATAACGGAGCCACCCAATTGCTATTCTCATTCCTGACGAATCCGTTTTCCATGATTGTGAGAAAACGGTTGTCTTCTATGGAGTGGCTGGCTTGTCATCATTCCTTCTTTTGCTGATCGATGTCACGGCGTACCCCATCGTCATAGGCTGTGTGGTCGCAGGATCTCCTGAAGAGCTGACCTGAAGGTATGTGATGATGTGGCAGGATGATGTCCTTGACGGTGACATGATTGGGGCATGGCGATCAGACCGATGGTCTTCCATTGTCAAGAATGTAGGTACAATAGGCCTCCACTCGCTCAGGGTTATGGACACCATCCAGACATACATCGCCAATTATCACCCATCCAAGGTCCATACGCTGTGCCCACGGAGCATCAGGTGGTCCATTCCGAGATTCTCTAACCTTAAGCAGCTGAGGAGCATCTCGTCCAATTACCAGCAAGATGGTCGCTTCTGGGTGAGGTTCGGGAAACATTTCAGCAATAGGACATATGTGTGAGTGGAGCCTTGTGACCTCTGGTGTTGGAATATTGGAGGAATTATAAGGAATAGCAGTACACTCGGTTAGCTCTGGGAGTGACAGGTGGACAATTCCATCGAAAGATTCGATGACTAGATTCTTGACACACCGACCACTAGCTGCCATAGTTCCAGAGGAACAAGACCTTCCTCTGGATACACTACCACCACAAATGTCCATACACCTGTTAATCACCGAGGGTCACTCCTCGCCATGCTTTCAAAGCCTATCAGACACTCTCAGGGTTTGAATAGCTTCTGATAGATTGTCTCCCCGCTGGTCTGTCGAGGGTAGCACAACTGATGTCATTAATTGCTGAGGAATGATGGGTACTGTTGCACTGTTTCTCAATGTAATTTTAGTTGACACTCCTTGGCTGAATGGTTAGTTAACAGAGCACATATTGTACATATTTTCCATTGATTAAGAAGGATTAGTCTGGATTGCAATGTTTTTGCTTTAAATGTTCTGCAATTCACAAGAGGATGTTTGGTCCTGTGAATGGGGTAGAATTGTTGCGGATCTTCCATCCGATGAAGAGTGTGCCGATTTTCAGAAGGCGACGTGACTGTTGCGGTCGGTTGCTTGACAATCTGTGGCAGCAATTCACCTGTGACCTCGGTCTTGCTTACTCTGACCATTGGACGAGTGTCAAAAGTGAAGGCAGACATTCTTTTCTTTGTGGTGAGTGGAGCTTTCACCTTAGTAGCTGAAGAACATGATCAGTCATCATATCCTGATGAAATCATCAGACTGAGGTCGTTTTGAATGTTTGCATTGTGCCGAATGAAGGATGCGAGCATTGAAAATGGCAGAAAGGTGACATGTGGGTTTATTCATACTTAAAGGCCTCCATCCTCCAACGATCCACCAGATCAGGTGGAAGTTTCACCATGATTGGTTTGAGGAACAGAGATATAGCCAAAGCTGCAAGTCCGGGAAGGGAACCATCATTTTTGGTGGCCTCTATTTCCTTGATTTTGTCACTTCTGGAAAGCAACAACTTCTGGGAAGTTTACAGTCATGAGGAGAGACTTGAGGGAAAAGTTCCAGCTTGTTTAGCAATGGTTGTGTAACTGCTTCATTGCGACCAAATCTTTCTTGAAGGTGATTCTACACCTGCTCGAAAGCGACATCTGGGTTACAAATGTAGACTTTGTTAAGATGCTCTATGAGCGCTTTGTGTGAACCATCAGCCAGATATTGAACCATGAGGTTACATTGCTCATCAGATGGTAGAGGTACTCCTTTGATCATGTTCTGGAAGGCTGCACACCATGTCCTGAATTTCTCAGGCTTATCGTCAAATAAAGAAATCCTATTTGAAATGAAGTTTCGATGAGACAAATAGTTTACACATTCCTTCATGGCAGGCATCACTGTTGGCATAATTGATGGCTTGACTTCTCGACCCAATAGTGAATGGTCAGATAATGGTAATGTTGTTGCCGGATGTGTTTTGTACATCCTCTCAGCATATGCGGGTGCAGCATGGGTGCGATGCTGCAGCATTGATGGCTGGTGAAAGGGGGTCTGCCTGAAATGACACTGGTTCGAGTGACCTATCTGGGTCAGCACGTACCTGGGTATCCAGTGGAATACCTTCAATATCATCTTCAGATAGAATGGATGACACCGGAGATGTGGCATTCCTGGGCAAGAGCATTCCCACCTTCTCTGCAGGTGTGAGTAATCCAGCTGCTGAAATGTTGGCGAATCTGCTCCAGCACAGAACATATGACATCGCTTCCAAATTGGCCTGAGCCATGGCAGCCTCTTCCTCCCACTTCAGCTGTTCGAGATGTATCTGCTGTTGTGCAGCTTTCAATTGTTGCTGCATCTGTTGCTGTTCGAGATCAATTTGTTGCAATGCAGCCATCAATCGTTGCTGCATCTGTTGCTCTTTGAGTAACAATCGAGTTTCGTCCAATTTACATTCCATGGCAGCTCTGACAGAGGCCTCGACTGCTTCTGCTTTGGCCTTCAACAAGAGCGAAGATCTGGAAGAGTTGGACAAAACCCGGGACACAGTAACAGATCGCGTGTGAAGCGAGCTCGACATGGTGGCTTTTCTTCCTCCCGGTGGTGAGACAAGCGTGAATCAGGTTTTTACAATCCTGGAACGGCCTACGTGTCCAGATTCATTGAATAAAGAATATTCCAGGCGGCTTACCAACACTTCGAGATTTAAATAACTTTTTCTTTAATTTAAAGCACTCCAAATGCGACAGTAAAAACCATGCCTTCTCCACATACAACCACACCTTCCACCAGACAGGGCAGCATGGCTCTTGCCTGCTTGCAGCGGAGATGACGCCACACATGGGCAGAGCATAAATATGCATTAGGCGCATGAATATACATTTTACATTCAAACTTGGTAACGTCACAACGATGAACAACGTCAAATTGAATCTTACATTTTGAACACAAATTGGAACATGAATCAGAAAATAAACCTGCCATTTCACAATACCTTGTTCTCTGAATTAATCCCGATTGCACATGTGCAGAAAGAAGTGAGATAATTATTTTACTCTGGCACACTTCTGATTAAAAACACAACAACAACAACAACAACAACAACAAAACGACGCAACGTTCTGCCGTGATGCCTGTGAGTTAGTCCATTTACTAATGAGGGGTTGAGGGGTATCACCGCTCACAAGTTGGTGTTTTGTTAGCAAAATGAAATGACCACACTCACAGGCCCCGCCAAAAAATTGTGGACCACGATCAGTCGTGTTGGGGGCCTTGTTGGCTCAGGACCCCGTACAATTGCATGAGTTGCATGACCCCCCAACGCTGCCACTGGGCTGACCACGCAATAAGGAAATAACAGGAGCCATGAAAGATGGAGGAGGAATAAATATCCCACCATACTTGAAAAAAGGAAGTGTGTCACTGTGTTTCTCTACAATCTAATTATCTGTTCTGGTTAAGGGCATCTATGGCAGCACCCTGCCCTGAATAAGACCTGTCCCTGGTAAATCCTTTGTTCTGGAAACTTTCACACCGACTCATGGACGTATTGATGGCTCCCAGAGCGATACAACAATTACGACTACGACGACGACTACTACAACTACTTAAACGAGAACCATGTGTGGAGTAAACAATTCGGACATTCTGAAAATTGTACGTGTTCCGTGACAAATCCCAACCATAAATTGTGCATATCACCACAATACACAATGCATCCTGTCATTATAAGGTCGATGACTCGATTACAATGCTGAGCAAGTATAATGATGAAAGTTGAGGAACGTGATTATAATGAAAATGTGCAAAATTACAATGTAAAGCTCATGTCTGAAAACAAACAGCACACATTCTTAGTCACCCACTGTTTAGCCTTTGGAAGTAAAGGTTACATTATAAATAATTCTATTAATAGTGCAAGAAAAGCACCTTGCATCCCCTGAGTGTTTCCACAACAGGAAAGCACACCGCTTGCTTTCACTATTCAGGTGTCACTCTGATTAAACATTAATGCTCATGCGTGTTGATGTTAAAACGGATTCAGGAAACTTTCCTTTGCCATCATATCCTGATGCCTGGTGAACGAATTGCATGTTCTTGGGATGAAGTTGATACTCATATATGGTATACAATTTTTTATAAATGAATAAAGTTACAATGTTGACAAGATGGAGTTTTGAATCAACTTTTCTTGATACTAGTTTTATTTTGCAGAGAAATACAAAGACGAACAGTATGTTGGGAAGTCGTAAATCCTCAAAGCTGCCTGTTGCGGCACATTACGGGAGACGTATGGGTTGCTTGCGATGGAAGTGTTTGTTCAATTGCAAGTAAATGATGTGCAATACTGCAATGATGTGCAAACTGGTTCAATTTTTTACAGGCTTTGGAGTTAGGAGTTCAGCTTGCGTTCATAGCACATTTATTATGTTGAAGGCACAAACACAATGTATGTTGCTGTAAGGATTACAACCGGCTGCCACGTGCAACATACAGAGGTATTTCTGTTGCATGGTTGAAGGTTTCCCCCCTCAAATCGAGCATGTTGTGAGCAGCGCCATGCCGTGGTCAAAGAGAAACATCGCTATGTTTAATTGTTGGGGTCTTGTCAACCAACGATTTAGACTTTGGCTCACATTACTGTTACTTGCTACGACTACTTCAATGCCTCATTTAATCTCACCTTGTTGGGCCCCTCCACACCCCTCCATCCCAGGCATCCTCTCTCCCCAATGTCGCTTTGCACCACCCTGTTCCACCTCAAATTTTGTCTGCCTTTTTTTCCTTCTGCTAAGTGTATCCATAACAACCACCTGCCTGGAATTTGCTTCGAGTGTTCTCCGATTATCCATCGCATTGCAGCGTAATCAGATGCCAGTGTAACCAAGCTGATGAGATTGTCATGAGGTCGTTTTAAAAGTTTTTGTTTTCAATTTTTGTTTTCAACATCCACAAAGAAACCCAGATTAAAGAGGCCATTAAGTGCATCATGTCTGTGTCATAGACACAGCCATGGAACTCAATCGAAACGAAGTAACATTCTGGTTGAGGTAAGAGAGGTTGGAGCCCAGGAGTAGGGACCTGGGAACTTTCAAAAGGTGTGTGTGTGGGGGGGTAATAACGTGTTTGATTAAAAATCCAAGATCATATTACTCTGAAAGCACACCATGCTCTGCTGTTTGCAGGCACACCAACCCCCCAAACCTCCTGGGAATATTTTGAATCATTAGGGTTCATTTCACAAAGTTTGAAACATTTTTAGTCTGGTTTGGGGAAAACATTTTACAATTTCATAATGAATTGCTTGAAAATGCAAAAAAACAAACAAACAAACAAACCTGGGATAAACCATATTTGGAGATCCCTGCCACTATTTGGATAAGAAACTCCATGAATCAGCAGTGAATTGTTGAGGAAAACATTTTGGTTTGATTTTATTTCCAAGAAATTGAAAAAAGGAATGACTGAAAATCCAAGTGGGAGGACAGGAAACAAAAATATCCTTTGGATGATCAAGATGAGGGAAAGTGAAGAAATAATCAAGGAGAGAGATTCTGTTGTCTGCTGGTGCATACTTACACTGAATACCACCTGTCTTGACCCTAGGTCTTACATGTCGCACAGATCTATTTTGCATTGCAAATTTACTGATTCCACGTACATACAGTGGCCTGCAAAAGTGTACACCCCTCTCCAAAGTTTTCACATTTTCATGCTATCTAAGCTCATTTCATGATGCTCTCAAACCAAACATAATATATAGAGTCTTCACAAACTACTCCAAAGTGATAAAATTTAAAAATGCAGATCAAATGTGAATAAATTAGATGAACAGAGAAAATCAGATGATTCTCAGTTGCATCAGTATTCAAACCCTTTGCTTAATGAACCCTAAATCACTTCAGGAGCAAATTATTTGTTTGAAAGGTTACAAAACAAGTGTAATAGCTTTCACCTGTATGTAATCAGTGGTTTAACTTTAAAAAAATCAAGCTCCTCCACTTATCTAAGGAGTTTTAAGGTGAAACTCACTCGGTCAATAAGAAGAGAAACATGAAGACCAAGGAACTTTCCAAAGAAGCGAGACATAAAGTGGTGGAGAAGGACCGGTCAGGAGAGGGTTATAAGACGATTTCAAAGTCACTCATTATCCCTTTGAGTACGGTGAAATCCATCGTTAAGAAGCGGAAGATGTATCATACCATCCAGACTCTACCTGGATCAGGTCACCCATCCAAACTCAGCAGCCAGGCAAGTAGGAAACTGGTTTGGGATGTCACTGCAAATCCAACAATGACTTTGAAAGATCTGCAAGGCTCTATGTCTGAGATGGGGTCAATGTTCATCAATCAACAATATGCCGTTCCCTTCACAAAGCTGGCCTCTTTGGACAGGTAGTAAGAAAGAAGACATTACTGAAAGAGACCCATTTAAAAGTTTGGATGGAGTTTCAGAAAAAGCATCTTAATGATAGTGCAAGCATGTAGAGAAAAGTTTTGTGGTCAGATGCGAGAAAAATTGAACTTTTTAGTCTAAATTCAAAGCATTACACCTAGCACAAGCTGCCTTACACTGCACATCACCCAGTCAACACCATCCATAATGGTGGTGGCATCGTCATGTTATGGAGCTGCTTTTCATCAGCAGGGACTGGCAAGCTTGGCAGGATGGAAGGGACAATGGACACTGCATTGTCCCTTCTATCCTGTAGCATGTAACTTCTATCCTGACGTGAAACCTCCTTCAACTACAACAGTGTTTCATTTGATCTCTTCAGTTATGAATAAAAAAAGCTCATTTGGAAAAATTGTTTCTACATAATTCGTAATTCATTAAAATGCGGCATTATTGAAAGGGGGTGAATACTTTTGCAGGCCATTAGATGTTCCTGGAATCAGATCAAGGGAGAACCCCCAGCCACCAGTTGAATGGCCTGATAAGGTAGAAATGGGAAGGGAGAAAGGAATGATTGCTGGAGGCAAAGGAATACACACAACAGATGACATCACCCAGTTATCAGACTGAAAGGACGATAAAGACCTGAATACAAATGTAAATTAACAAATCATTTTAATTTAAATATACCAATGTCCAGACAGCACAACATGCATACAACAACCATAGTTCGCATAAAGCATTTTTGAGGTCCGTTCCTTTCCCACTGATATCCTGTTACCTCTAGACCAGTAGTTCTTAAATTGGGAGTGTGCCCCCAAAGGGGGATGTGAGAAGATTTCACGGC
>CM068963.1:63967899-64003686 GCA_035128595.1 Eptatretus atami
TGAGAGGTCTATGGAACATGCTGCATGAAGGACTTATTATGCAAAAAGTGCACACACATATAACTGTGTATGTGTATATACAGGGTGATTGAAAAGTCGCAACCTATTTTTAAAATTATGTTCTTGTGGTATCAATTCACAGAGATGATTTTATCAAATTATGTTTGGTAGAAAATTTTATACCACCTTATATCATGCACTGCAGTTTTTACCTCCGCCACCGAAGGTGAAGGAGGCTATGTTTTCACCCCTTTCTGTCTGTTTATTTGTCTGTTTATGTGCAGGATGTCTCATAAAGTTTGGACGGATCCAGATGAAATTTTGTGGACAGGTTTGGTGTGTGACAAGGCCGAACTGATTAGATTTTGGTGAAGATCTGGATTCGGATCCAGATACTTGACATTTTAAAGTGAATCTTCACCATTGAGAGATTGTGTCAAAAACGATATATAGCACGATATCTCAAAAAGTTGTGGATGGATTCGGACGAAACGTGGTGGAGAGGTTGGGTGTGTGACCATGATGAATTGATTCAATTTTGGTGAAGATCTGAATCCAGATCCAGGTACGAAATTTATTAATTTTTTATCATAAATGATTCTTCACTATTGAGAGATGGGTGCCAAAATGATATATAGCATGATATTTCAAAAATGTATTGGGCCTGATACATTCTCGTGGATCAGGCATTACGGAGCGGAGGTATGTGCTCAACCGGGTGCCCTTCTCGTCTTGTTCTTTAAAATTTAAGGTGAGCTTAAGTTATTTAACGTGAAGAGCTTGGGACAATTATTTTAGAAAGTACGTGCTTGTGATACGTCTTAATGTTTCTTCATAGTGTTGTTACACAAGTAGCTATATGTCGGTTAAGAATTAGAACTGTAAATGCAATACAGGTAGTATGTCTGTTTTGTTACCTCCGCCTATTGAGGGTGGAAGGAGGTTATGTTTTCACCACTGCTGTCTGTCTGTGGCCATTCTAGTTTTTATTGTGATCTGAAATGTAGGCAAAAAAGGCCAGTGTAATCCATTTTATTCATGAGTACCTGCTTGTGCTTACTCTATGAATATATCCTGCATTGTTTTGCACAACTGGTTGCATTTGGATTATTAAATAAATTATAAATGGAAGATGTCTGTTTCGTTCTTATTTTGATATCACATTTAAGGGTCGACATGGTAATAAAATGATATGGGGTCTTAAAGGGTCTAATAGTCTAAACTAAAGGGTTTATGGGGTCTTAGTGGTGTAAAGGAGTTTATAGGGTTTTACAGAGCCATAACAGGTTTAACGGGTCTAAAGAGTCTTAGGGGTCTTACCCAATCCGACGATTCATCATCATCATCATAATCACACACCCAACCTGTCCACCAAGTTTCGTCCGAATCCATCCACAACACAACTTTTTTCCGAATCCTTCCACAAATTTTTGAAACATTTTGCAGCATCGTTTTTAGGCCCATGTCTCAAAAATGGTGAAGAATCACTCAAAAATAAAATAATTATCGTATCCGGATCCAGATTTGCATCCGGATATATATCGTTTTGGGTCCTATCTCTCAATGGTGAAGAATCACTCAAAATATTCTTGAATCCAGATTCGGATTCAGATCTTCACCAAAATCGAAACAATCCATCCTTATCACACACCCAACCTGTTCACCAAGTTTCATCTGAATCCGTCTACAACTTTTTGAGATATTTTGCAACATCGTTTTTCAGCCCACATCTCAAAAATGGTGAAGAATCACTTAAAAAATAAATATTTCTCGCATCCAGATCCGGATTCGGATCTTCACCAAAATTGAACTGATTCGTCCTTGTCACACATCCAACCTGTTCCCATGTTTCATCCAAATCCATCCATAATCTTTTGCGATTCCAAGGGAAGGACGAAGCACCCCTCCCCTTTCTGAAACGGTTTTTCTGTATGCAACTTTAACACAGGGACTGAAAAATTTTTGTATCGGCTTTGACTGGATGAAGCCGGCTGCAAATTTCAGAAGTAAATCCTTTGTACATTGAAGTAATAGGTTCCAAATTTCAGCAACGTCCGTTTCCAAATTCTTGAGTTTTTACGAAACCCTCAAAATCAGTTGGTCTTGTTGTGGTCTATGGCTTTTGGTCCTGAAAAGGAGCTTTTTTAGTGCTATGCAACCTTGGGCCCCATTGCTTAGGTTTGTCCCTAGTGCGTTGGTGGTATGGACTAGTTGATGATATCAGTCTTGATATCTTCAGAGTATAACACTGTCAAAACCCTACGATGCACCTTTAAAAAAAAACTTCGCGTTAACACATTCGTGGGTCAGATTGACCCTGGATTTGTCAGACCGTTATTTTTGTATAAATGAAAAAACAAAATAATTATCTTTATTATTTTATGCATTGAGGTGTAATCTTAGTATTTAATGATTTTTGTTATTTATTTTTTCCCTCCTCCCCTCTTTGGATGCATTTTGTGTGTCGTATTATCCTGCCATGACTTTTGTTTTCTTGCAACTTTTTTAATAAAATGTTTTTTTTGTATGATCTTTCACACATGCACCAAATAAAAGCTTTTACACATTCCTGTGTGTTTGTTTAATATTTTTTTCAGGATTGTTCGAAAAATGTCATTAAAAATTTCATATGAAAAAACTTCACGTTAATGCATTTGTGGGTCAGATAGACCCGAGTATTCATTCACCTATATTTCGTTCTTACAATACATTTTTGCACATGACCTTTCATATATGTTTTAGAACAAAGTGTAATGCATATTCCTATGTATGTTTTTTTTTTTGGCAAAACCCGAAAGAGATTAATAATAATTAAACACACACCCAGGTATATGCATTACCCTTTATTCGAATCATATATGAAAGATCATGCATAAAATGTTTTTATAACAGTTATAGTGAAACAAACAATCTTTCCGGTTTAATCTGACCCACAAATGCATTCAAGGGGGTTTGCGTTTTAAAATATTTTTTCCCACGACCCTGAAGACAAAAAAAAAAAAAAAAAAATGCACAGTTATATGTATTACTGTTTATTCTAAGCAGATATGAAAGATCATGAATAAAAATAATTTCAAAATAAAATTATAGCGAAACAATTTTTTTTGGTAGCCTGGGGCTAAATTCGTCACTACTGCATTGTTGGAGTGGAATATCCCATGCCCGATTGGGAAAAAAACCAAAACACTCATACAGGATTATGAATTACCCTTACTCGAAGCATGTATGAAAGATCATAGATAAAAACGTTTTTATAACAAAATTATAGGGAAACAAAAACTGAGCCATGAATGCATTCGCGGGGGATATTGAATTTTTAAAATAAATTTTCTCGTGATCCTGAAAGACAAATAAAAAAGAAAACACACATAGGAATATGCATTACACTTTGTTCTAAACATATATGAAAGGTCATGTGCAAAAATGTTTTGTTAGAGCGACATATAGGTTAATGAATACTCGGGTCTATCTGACCACGAATGCATTAACGTGAAGTTTTTCAACATGAAATTTTTAATGACATTTTTCGAGCAATCCCGAAAAAAAAGAATTAAACAAACACACAGGAATGTGTAAAACCCTTGATTTGGCGCATGTGTGAAAGATCATAGAAAAAATTTTTTTATTAAAAAAGTTGCAACAAAAAAAAACTCTGCTGGGTCAATCTGTCCCATAAGGCGTGGCCAAGTGCAGGAGCACCATGTGTAAGTTGTCATCTCGCTCCCGATGGAGAGCAATGAAAAGTGCACTAATGGTAAAAGATGAAGGACCATTGGGAATTATTGAGCTTTTCTTTGTTCAGTTGGAATACTAACTTCGTGGAGCTCAGCACCAACATATGAAACGTTGGTTTAAAGATGCACCAACACTTGATGAAACAGCATCAAAAATTGATGAAGTTAAAACATATACTCAAAAGTACATCACCTGTGTACCCTACCTTCACAATTGAAAAGTCCACATTTGTATAAGTTTGGGAAGGATTTCCAAATGCACAAATGTACAGGTAGTTGTTTGTGTCAGATTAAGAAGAAGAAGAAGTCAAAATTCTGTGGCTTTGGATTTGCAACGCAGTAAATAACTCTTATCAGGTGAATGGTATCAATGCAGCTGTTAGATGATGACATGGACAGTGCAAAAAAACTGTATGAGCTTAAACAAACTGCAAAAGAAACCATGATTAATTATTACAATCCAACCTATTCTAATGATGCGGGGAGCAAATATGGATATTCAGTATATTGGAGAGCAGTCAATGATTCTGAACCGATACATTGCAAGCTACATTACAAAAGCTGAGCAAGCACAAATTTAATCATTTTGGAATTCTGTTGACAGGAACAAGAGTGCTTTTGGACAGTATTTGTCACTTGCCAAGAAACTTTTGTGTCAACACCAGGTCGGTGCTTATGAAGCAGCTGATAAACTGCTTGGCCACAATTTCTATGAAGCTTCAGATCAGACAATGTTTCTGAATACAAATATATATATTTTTTGTATACCTTGTCGAGGCTCGTGAGAGAGCTATCACACAACGTACAGCAGGGGGGGGGGGGCATGAGACTAGAGGGGTGGGAGTGGAAGGAACAAAACAGTGGGGAACAGAGACATTAGGAGATCTGTGGAAGGGAGAGGGATGGGACGGGGAACATGGGAATACAAGATGGACATTCCAGGACTTTCAGGAAGGAAAGCAGGGAATTTGAAGGAGGTGGGCTTGGGTGGATTATCGGGGTAGAAAAGTTCAAGGATTTGGATGGGGGTGATAAGAGATGGTCGTAAACAGCTGTTTTGAAGGCCTGTAGGGAAGAATGGGATTGAATAGAGTGAGGGAGTTTATTCCAAAGGCGGGAAAAAAGAGGAATGAAAGAGTGAAGGTGAGCAGTGATTCGTGATTTTGGTAGTTTTACCAGAAGGGGTTGTTGGCAGACCTTGAGCGCCCTGCGGAAATGTGGTGGGACAAATCGCAGAGAGAGCAGGGGGAGGCTGGAGAGGAGACGGTAGAAGGCAGAAAGACCACCGACCAACCTGCGGTGATTGAGTGAGAGGCGCAAAGACTCAGCCTCATTGCGGGAGATGCCAATGATCCGAAAAGCCTTGGTTTCCACAGCGTGAAGCCGAGAAAGGTGAGAGGCAGGAGCACCAGCCCAGAGGGGAGAGCAGTACTCCATCAGGCTGCAAGACAAAAGCTATTGTATGGTCAGGAGCTCAGGTGGGCTGAGGAAGGACTTTGCATGACAGAGGATTCCCAGTCGGCGACTGGCTTTGGAGGCGAGGTCTGAATACAAATCCCAAAGAGAAACATCATCAAGGTCTGGTCAAACAATCAGATTTGGATGAAATGTATGATGGCAGTACTGCTATATTAAAGAACAATTTAATAGATACTTACTATCCAAATAGACCAGATGAATTGGAAGAATGTACACTGTTTCATATTACTTCTCACTTTAACTACAGTAAAGAAGAAAAAGTGAAAAATAAGCCTGGTGAATCAAAGAAATCTTATGCACTCAATAAAAATAAGAGCTTCCTAACATTATGTAAACACAAGATAATTAGAACATATCTTCCAAACCTTGCTAACGATGTCAAAGGTGTGTCAAGAAGACTGCCCATGATGTTCAATTCATGGAGATCTGAAGAAGAACTTCAAAGTGATCATCCAGATGCTACATATGGAGAAAGGTTTTTGGAAATGGAAGCAAATATGTCAGCAGAAGCTAAAAAGTGGAAAGAACGTTATCAGTTTGAAAAAGAGACTACTGAAATGATTAAACAAATCCAAGAAGATTATATAACAGCGCGATGTCGCCGTGCTGTAAAAATGCCAAAATAGAACACGAGGAAGAAAAGGAAATGGATGATGATGATGATGACATCAGTAATCAATTTCAAATAAAACCAAGAATTGTCGATGAAATTAACTTCAATGTGTCGAAAGTTTGAATTCTGGGCAGAAGAATATTTTAGAAGATGTTGATGACACAATTGCCCATCAAGAACAACATTCTCTTGGAATGTGCCAGTGTGATGACAAACCTACACATATTTTCAAGTTCATCTCTGGTGTTGGTGGAACAGGAAAAAGTCATCTAATTGATGCATTGGCCGATTGTCTGACCCAAAAACTATGAACCAATTACAGAGGTTGCAAGTAAACCTGAAGATGAGGTAATCCCTGAGGAGAAGGCGAAGGAAAACAAAAATGAATCAAAAGGAAAAAAAGTTATTATCCAATTGTCATGATTGTTGCACCAACTGGTGTTGCGGCATACAATGTGCAGGGAACAACACTACACCATCTTCTGCACTTTCTGTACAGCATGGTGCAGTTGGGTACATACACCCTATTAGAGAGGGAAAAGCAAACTACTGCACATGTTGATGAAGCATATGCATCTTCTAATTGTGGATGAAATATCAATAGCGTCAAATGTTATGCTAGCAATGATGCACTTGCGTCTGCAGGAAATATTTTCACCCGGTGAAACATTGCCATTTGGTAGTGTGAATATTCAATTATTCAGTGATCTACAGCCGCGACAAGAGCTGAATTTTGCGACAATAATTTTCTTCCAAGTGAAGCAAAACGTGTATTCAAATCCATTGGTACTAGCCCAGGCTCTTTGTGGACAAATATTTTTACATATGAAGAATTCATAGAAAATATGCGGTGTGATATCGGTGATGTACCATTGACATTGATATCGGTACATTGATGTACCATTGACGGAGCATTTGAGAAATGCACATTTGGCTGGTATCATACCGATCTGGAACAACCGATGATCTCGGAACACGTCTTCGTGGAATTAATGAACACAGCAACAAGGGAGCTGGAATTCAGTTTTAACAACATGATGTATGTTCAAACGGACGGCGTGGCCATGGGTTCTCCATTAGGCCCAGCTCTTGCAAATATCTTTGTAGGCTATCATGAAATGCAGAAACTGACTGTCAGCAAGGGGTCGATTCCCCCATCGTATACTATCGGTATGTTGATGACATTTTTGCTTTGTTTGAGTCTCGGACGGCATGTGACAATTTCCAGGGATGGCTCAACATCTCCCATCCAGCGCTGAAGTTTCCACGGAGCTGGAATCGTCAAACACGTTACCGTTTTTGGACGTGTTGGTTGATATATCCAACCTTGGTTTCACAACATCCGTCTACCCTACCGGAAGCCCACTTTCACAGGGCAGTATACTCGGTGGGACTCTCCAGCTCCACGAGAAACAAATTGCCTTGATCAATATCCTGGTTAACAGAGCACAGAGGATTTGTTCACCTTGTAATCTTCCTGCTGAAATTGACAAATCATGAATATACTCGATGAGAATGGTTATCCTGAGCATATAGTTAAGAGATACATACACAAGTTTCTAACACGACAAGAGATCAGAAGATTGGTCCGGACAAATGCCCAGTCTATATCAGGATTCCCTGGAAAGGGCAATCATCACGAAGGTTTGAAGTACAAATCAAACATATTGTGTCCAACACGTTTCTGGCTGTGCAACCCGAGTAATCTTTACCTCTCGCCGTTTGCTGACGTCAGTCAACAAGGATGTGCTACCACCTCACAACCAGCAATGTTATTTGTGAGTTTAAGTGCCGATGTGAAGCTCGTACCTGGGCGGCACAACACTAAGATTGGCTGATTGTCAAACAACACATCCCTTGGCGATTCGAAGAAAGTTTGTGAGGGATAGAGTGTGAGCATGTAGAAATATCCAGCAACCACCGCCACTGTACCTGCTTCATCTTCCATTGCACAGCACCTGGTTGCCAACCCTATCTGTGCAGACCAGTACAATGCAGATATGTTCAGGATATTGAGCCGAGGTCGGAGCTCGTTTCATTACGTATGTTGGAAGCAACCTTCATCCTTACACCGATCCAATATTATGTCATCAAAAGGAATTTGTACGATCCTGTGTCTCTTTCAGCATGGAAAGATCAAGGGAAGTACGGTAACAAATGGTGAATGGACCTTCGGGGAAACCCATCCCCCCTCTCTCCAGGATGTGGTTGCAAACGTCAATCATACGAAGAACTCTGCTCCAGCCAATGGGGCTCGAGGTGAAGATGATGAGCCGACCAATGGTGTTCGGATTAACCGTGACGTCATTATGGTTGAACCAATCAGCGTCTACCTTATTGAGACCTGCGTATAAAGCAGCGCCTTCACTTCCTCCTTCACTTGCTGCGATTTTTTTCACCCTGAAGAGTGCAGCACGAAAAGCTTCGGTCAATATTATGTCGTGTTTATTTGTATCCATATTAAAGTTCTGTAGTACGAAACATCTGTTTACCCTCAACGGCACACCTGGGGTCAATTTGACCCAACATGTCGTTTTTTTTGTGTGTAAAAAAAAATATTAGCCTGATATCAGCCCATGGTCTCTGTTTATCCTCACCCCATATATGTATGTTATCGCTGTAAATTTAGCGAATATAGGGTAACACATATGGGAGATATTTGCAGGAGAAAATAGTGGGGTCTATATGACCCACGCTGGGGAGAACTCCCAAAAACATTTACATTCATAACTATGAACACTTTATCCCGTTTTCTTTTCTGGAATTGTAATTATTTCTCGAATAACAATAAAGGTGTTTCCCAATTGTTTTCATACTGTTATAATCTGTATCATTCTGTGACAAAAAGGGGATTGGAACGGTTCCGGGAATTGCTCTTCCTGGAAATGGGATATTCCAGAACTCGAAACTGCAGTTCATAACACTAGTGTATTAGCATTTTCCTTCAAACCATGGCCAACCAACGGAGAGCACGGTATTCTGTTGCTGATGTTCTTAGACAAATATTGAAGATGAAAGTGACAGTGAGTCTTTATCTGATCCAAGCGATGATGATTCCTACATCCAGATTCAGGCTGCAGTCCGTGATACATCAGATGAAGATCAGGTTTCTGACGTTGATGAACAGCCAGATGAAATATCTGCTGATTCTGGACATTCTTACAATCAGTCTGATAATGAGAATGCTCAGCAAGGCCAGGCCATAGCAGAAAGGCCACGTGGGCGCGGTCGTGCCAGGGGTCGAGCTGTGGGCAGAGGTCGTGCTCCTGGTCGTGCTGAGGGTCGTATTGTTCAACCAGCTGCCCCTACTGATAACCATTTTACAGGAAAAAATGGCAAGGTTAGT
Organism: Eptatretus atami; assembly: GCA_035128595.1. Lineage (NCBI taxonomy): Eukaryota > Metazoa > Chordata > Myxini > Myxiniformes > Myxinidae > Eptatretus > Eptatretus atami. Next base: position 63,977,072 of record CM068963.1, read on the forward strand.
GTACCGTGTTGTCTAGCTAATTGGCATCTGAGCCTAATTGTGTTAATTGGTTTGCGAAAGTTTGATTGACATTTTGTACGTCGAAATCTTGTGTCATATTGAATGTGATAATTATGGTATTTAAGGTATGGGATGTCAATCCACCTGCACCACATAGACGAGAATTGCAAGACTTATTCGCAACCCACCTGGTGTTACAAGAGCAGGTACCGTCCAGGAAATGGAGGCATCATATGATCTTTTCATAACACCAACTATTTTGGATATCATCATGAGAGAAACTAATAGGGAAGCAACTCGAGTTTATGCTGAATGGAATGCTGCAAACCCAATAAGTGAACAGTGGACGCTCTTTCAATCCCTGAGTTGAAGGCCTTCATTGGTTGTTACTCGTTGCTGGTCTACACCGAACATATGGAACCGATACGTGAATTATGGTCTCCTGAGACTAGAAGACCCATTTTGCTGCGACAATGTTCTCTAAATCGCTTCAAAAGTCTGTTGAGATTTCTGCGATTTGATAATAAAACACCAGAGCTGTAAGGAGAGCAACAGATAAGTTGGCCGCATTCCGTGATATATGGAATTATTCCAGGATCTGTCTGAAGTTATGTTACATTCCTGGACAAGATATGACGGTCGATGAGCAACTTGTCCCATTTAGAGGTAGATGTCCTTTTAGGCAATACATACAAGCAAGCCTGCAAAATATGGTATAAAAATATGGTGGAACTGTGACGCAGAAACCTCTTATCCACTAAAGGGCGAGGTATATCTTGGTCGACAACCAGGTGAGGCCAGACAAGTTGGGTCTCGTTCAACTGTGGTGTTGAATACTACTGGCCCTTGCTTCGCAGTGGCAGAAATGTTGTATGTGATAACTTGTTTACGTCCATTCCTCTGGCAGAAAATTTGCTTCAACAACATACCACAATTGTTGGAACTCTGCGCCGTAACAAAGCTGAATACCACCTGAAATGCAGCCTGCAAATAATAGACCGCGAGCGTTCGTCTTTGTTTGGATTTGCTGGTAATCTGACAATCACATCATATGTTTCTGCTAAAGGTAAGGCTGTTCTGGCATTATCCACCATGCATCACGATGAAACTACGGAAGGGAAAACAGAAGCCTTCCATCATCCTTCACTATAATGCCAAAAAGAGCGGCGTGGATAACATGGATCACCTGGCTACATTACTGTCCTGCAAGCGCAATCAAACCGATGGCTATGGTCTTGTTTTACAACCTGTTGGATGTGGCTGGAGTTGCTGGATTTGTCATATGGATGTCTCTAAATTCTGAATGGGCTGCAAATGACAGAAAGGGTCGACGTCGTAAATACCTCAAGCAGTTGGCATACGGCCTCACCAACGACTGGATTGACTTGCGCACTCAGAATGTTCATGTTCTCCAGCCGGCTGTAGTGACCGCATTACATCAACTTGGAAAGGTTGCTGCAGCAATCCAGAGACCACGTCAGGCTAGAAATCCTGCCAGGAAACGATGCCAATTATGCAGAAGGCCACAGGACAATAAGACCTCAACTGTCTGCTCAAATTGCAACAAATATGTTTGTGGTACTCATTCAACCACTGTTACTACTTGTACATTGCGAAGCGTAACTAGAACTGACCTCATAAATCTAGACACTACAATGAAAAATGACTCATATTTCTTTCATTATTATGGAAACTGCCATATTTTAGTTTTGTATGTTATGCTGTTTCTGCTTTCTGTGTAAAAAAGTTAATTAATAAAATGTGTAGCCATTCGCACATTAATTTCCGATTGTTTTTGTTACGGATATCACTAGATATTGAATACATTTCATATGTATCATCAACTTCTCATGTTTTACACTGTTTTGTACTAACTAGGTATGATATATTTGACAAATGTTGCAACATTTGGCTTGTGTATCGACCAAATCAATGACCGATTTGAATGGGGTCAAATTGACCCCAGGTGTGCCAATGTGTGAGTTTTGGTATGCGTGCCGGTGAGGGTTAAATACAACTAAACATGGACAATGTGTTGCATTTGTCAAAAATCCATGAGCTGGGTGATAAAGATTGATAATTTGAATCAAAACTCCACTTCAAAGGGCACTGCCATTGTCATTGCACAAAAATGTATTCTTGAGAGTTGAAAAATGTTGAGTGAATAACTGTAAATTTTTGTGTAGATGCAACAATGTTATGAACGAATTACTCTCAATAAAATGAGCTGGATGAATAAAAATTAATGAATTGCCCAAACCATAACTCAAATAGCATTGCCACTGGATGGCAATGCAAAGAATTGTGTTGTTGGTACTTTAAAAAATGTTGAGTGAGTTACAGTGTAAACTTAAATGTAACAATGTACATGTAATGTACTGGAATAATTATTCTCAGTAAAAAATGTATATATAGAGAAAAAAGGTGAAGGAGGAGGAGGGGAGAGAGAGAGAGAGAGAGAGAGAGAGAGAGAGAGAGAGAGAGAGAATGGTGGGAGGTGGAGGAGAAGGAAGGTCTGAAAGAAAGCTTGGAAGCAAAGTGAAATAAACAATGCAATTGTATTCGAAGCAAAACCTGAATGAAGACCATGGTGGATACCTTGGGACTGGGTGGACCTAAAACACCCACAATTCCACGAGACCATAATGAGCAATAGGTGGCGCTGTCTACTTAATAAAGCATTGTCTGTGTGCACTGTGCATGCTCTCTGAATGCCAATGGGCAAGGTCGTGACTGGTGACGTCACATCTAGGTGAGTTGTGGTTTCATTTCTGGAGTGGTTGGGCATGTTCGATGCTTTTGTTGTGCTTTTTCGTTGTTCGTTTTCCAATTTCAGCTTTGAGTGCTTTTTAACAAGATGAAAGGAGTAGACTTACACTTGTAAATTTTTTGTAACCAATCGGGATCATTCCCAATATTCATGGGAAATTCACCTACAGCATGAAAGATATGATGATGCTCAAAAAAATTTTTTTTTAATTACTTTGATTCCCTGAAATAATAATAATAATAATAACAACAATAATAATAATTGGAAACAATGTAATGTACAACCCTTTAAATATACGAGTAGTAATGCATATTTAAAAGTTGACCTGATATTTATCAAGGCTTGGGCAAAAGAATTGGTGACCCAGTTGGAATCGATTCCCTCCATCAGAACCAGGAATCGAACTCTATATTCGACAGAACTGGTTACCTGCCTGTCATGGTTCAGTCTCCAGAGTCGATTCCTACTCGATGCCTTATTTCACTTACTCCATTGATAATAATCAAATTGTTGGTTCAGCAAATTATATCAAAATCTTCTTCTGTCATTCTTTACAAAAACAGACAAACACAAGTCCGTTTGTCTCGGTCTAGTTTGTTCAAGTTGTATAGAAAATGAGCAGAGATATAGGCATACTCGCATACTGTGTGCATGTGTGTCGGACTTCTCCTTCTGGGACATGACAGACACCAATAGCCAATTGTATCTGAAAAGAGTATTGTGAAATTCCAAAATCATATTTCTTAACAGCAAAGATATCGTGGCATATTTATTAACAGCAAATAAAAAAGTCAGGAGCGATCAAGGAGCGGTCTGTTGCATTATACCCCCACCTGGGTAAACCGGGTTCATTTTTTTTTTTAATTGAAAAAAATTACAATTTTACCGGAGGCTTGGATTAATTTGAAGCAACTTTTACTTCTTTTCTTTCTCTCCCAGGAGCATTTCCATGTTTCAGGGTGGGACAGAGACAAATGACGGCATTAGTTTTTTTCTCTGTGCGGCGAAGCAAGTTTGATGCGTGCTCTGCAGCAAGAAGTTGTCTTTCATGTTGAGTACCTGTCTGTGATGCATAAGCATCTGAAGTCATTCCATCCAAGTCATGATCATGGAATGGAAAGTCATGCTAAACGTGACCGAGATCAGTCCCCATCATCGGCAAATCGGAAACGGCCATCCACGAGCACTGTTTCACAAGCACTGTAGCCTCCTATCCCCTCACCCACAGAATCGATCCCTTTCAAAATCAAGAAAAGAGTTCAGAATTGGAATCGATTCTCAAATTTTAAGAATCTCCCAAGCCTACACATAACCTTGAATGAGCAGAATGCGTTGCTTTGTTCAGCATACATGCAGTGTGTTCCGCTAGCAAGTGGCTTGCTTACCGCTTTGCCAAGCGGCTTGTTTGATTCAATGCACTCAAGCAAGCAATCCAAGCAACAGAGCACTCGGCACCGCTTAACAAAATGGCGGACTACAATTTAAATGATGCTTTTGAGGTACTTGAACAAATGCTATCTGGGCTGTCATTTTCAGTTTAACTCTTTCGAAATCAAGAAAGCAGTTCAGAATTGGAATCGCAGTGGCTACAACTTTTGTGACAACTTCCCCAAAGCAATTTATTGTGCTAGCAGTGGCTACAGAGTACGAGGAAGAGGGAAAGAAAGATAAATAAATGGGGAGTCAGTAGGAGGAGCCGTCCTCTGCCAAGCTTATCTCTGGACCTACATACCAGTGAGCATTTCGGTGAAGGGGGGGCTTGCCTCAGCCCCTGATGTTAACTCAGCCTGGGAATTCCTCCACAGAAACATTCTCTCTCTCTCTCTCTCTCTCTCTCTCTCTCTCTCTCTCTCTCTCTCTCTCTCTCTCTCTCTCTCTCTCTCTCTCTCTCTCTCTCTCTCTCTCTCTCTCTCTCTCTCTCTCTCGCTCTCTCTCGCTCACAGATTCATCTCATCTCATTATCCTATCCTTCTTCCTGCCCATGGTACACTAAACCCTGTGGTGAGGTAGTTGCTCTGAAACAACTTGCCTTCTCTTTCTGGAAAATAAATCCGACAGAAGGCAATCTCAGTGCATTCCAAAAAGTCCACAACAAGTGTGTGTTCACTCTCAGGAGAGCCAGAAACGAACATCTGTTCAACCTCAAAAATTAACTTTCAAACTTGTCTCCCTCTTCTAAAACCTGGTGGTCCCTTGTTAAGCTTGTCTCTGGTGTATGCTCCCCTTCCATCCCTTCCCTCTCTTCAAATGGCACCACAGCTGACTCTGCTCTTGAGAAGGCTGAATGCCTCAATTCTGTGTTTACTTCCAAATCTTGTGTCGCCAACCCCTCACTCTCGGTACCCATTTTCCCTGTCATACTCAACTGCTCCTGGAAGGTGTTTTGCACCTGAGAGGTGGAGAAGAGACGATTCTTTCCTCTGACTGTTACTGGATGGACGGCATCAGCTCACATATCCTAAAAGCCTGATCTGCTGCTCTTGCACATCCTCTCTCTGCTCTTTTCACCCTCCTGTTTGCACGAGTTCATCTTACACCTGCTTAGAAATCCGTCAGCATCACAGCAATACATGAAAAGGTGCTAAATCCGATCCCCTCCACTACAGACCTATTGGCTGACTTCAAATCATCATCATCAATGTCATGGAATCCATCATCACAGTTGATATGAAATCCTTCCTTTTCTCCAACAACCTTATCTCAGATCACCAATTTGGTTTCAGAACAGGTCACTCCATCTAGGATATGCTGCTTCTGCTCTCCCAACAATGGATGGAGGCCCTCAATGACAGACATGAGATCAGGGCCGTCTCTCGGGACATATCTAGTGCTTTTGATATAGTTCGGCATCCTGCGTTACTCTCGTAACTCTCTGCTTATGGCATCCAAGGCCAATTCCACACATGGCTCATTGACTTCCTCTACTCTCATAGGAAACGTGTGGCACTCAACAGAATATCTTCATCTCCTCTCCCTGTCGTGGCTGGAGTGCCCCGAGGCAGTGTTTTGGGTCCAGCCCGATTCCTGATCTTCATGCAATGATCTCTCTGACTCTCTGGAATATCCTCGATCTATTTGCTGATGACTCCACCCTCTGCTGTGACATCCCTCATCCTTCCGACTGGCTGCAGCCTCTTCCCTCTCTTCAGATTTTGAAAAAAAATCACAACCTGGTCAAACACTTGGAATATGTCTTTCAATCTTAACAAACCTCACACTCTCACAATCTCTCTCCAAAAGGACCATCTGGCAAACCCTCCCATCAACTTTCTTAATGGAGCAAGCCATTAAGAGAGGTTCTTCATTATGTTAGCAAAAATGGCTGCCATAGTCGGATTCAAAAATGACATGAAACCAATGAAATGTTCAGAAGCTACTCCCGTTATGGATACTCAAAATAAGATTGAAATGTGCATTTCATACTTTTATTGTTACATACTTCTACTTTTAATCCCAATTTTTTAAGATCTACAAACATGCAAAACACCCCCCCCCCCCCCCCCACCAATCCCTCACCAAAATGCACAGTGGAAGGGCCATTAGATAAGCTGACAAGGGTTCTCCTTCTGACTCCCCATTTATTTCCCTCTTCCTCATATTCTGCAGCCACTGCTAAAACAACAAGAACGAGAATTGCTTTGCATGTCTCCTTCCGGTCCCAATGAATCTTCAGGAGATAAAAATTGGTCTCCATTCCACGCACGCTTGAGCAGATACCTGAACTAAAATGAAGAAGCAGAACCTCTTTAAACTACCTTGTTCTGTTCATTTCTCGGCTTTGCCTATATCATATTAAAAATAACCCAATGTACATACATGAAGCAAAAATGTGCGTACGGCTTATGTGCGTACATAATACATTGTGGTTATATAACTTGAGATCATTCAAATTGCACTGGGCCATGGACTAACACCCAGGCCTAGGGCCTGAGGCCTGTCAATCTATGCTGCTGAATAACCCGGCACACATACATGAAGCAAACACATACGTACGGCTTATGTGCATATATAATACATTGTGGTTACATATATGGGATCATTCCAATTGCACTGGGCCATGGATTAACTCCCAGGCCTAAGGCCTAAGGCCGAAGGCCTGAGGCTTGCCGATCTGTGCTGCTTCATGCAATGGCGGCGCAAGATTTTATTGGGATGGAGCAGGGTTTATTTTAAGGAAATTTTAGAACTGCACAAATCTTTGAGGCAGGTGCCATGGCCCAGTGTTTGAGATTCTCAGAGTCTGAGAAGCGTTTGTAATGGCTATGTTTTTTTTTTACATTTTATAGATTTTAAGTTCCTTTGTATCCTTTGACAAGGTACACAACACAGGATGCCTCACTGGAGTCTATAAAATTAGAAAATATATATCTAGTCTAATATATATCTAATATACTAAAAATATATATCTAGTCATATAAACACAGTGTTTTAAGTTTTGACCATCTTAGTATTTGACAAAAATTTTAAAACAAAGTACTAATCAGCATACATTTGTGTATGTAAAATTAAAAATATACTTCTTGTCATATAAACACTAAATAAAGGTACTTTTGCTTTTCAGTATCATGGTCATGCATTGACTTCTTGTTTCTTTATATGACAATGGAGTTTTTATTTTAAATTTTAGTACTGCACAAAATTGGATTCAGAACCTGCACAAATTGATTTACAACTGCACAAGTAGGGGTCTACTGCACGTTAAAATAAACCCTGGGATGGAGTCAGGCCAGCTGTCCAGCTAATGGGTGAAAAGCAGTGGGGTAGAGTCAGGGCAGCTGAACACTGACCCACGATATATGTGTGATATTTTATGTCTAAAAAGGGAATAAGTGAAAAATTGATGAAACACCCTGAAACTCGAACTTGTTCTGTAAATTATCATAATAATGCCAAGCGCCAAGTTTCAGTTGAATACGTTAAAGGGCAATGAGGAAAAAAGTCTGAAAAACTGCAGGTGGGACAGATCGACGGACAGGACAGCAAACCTATAGACCCTCCGGTGAAACTGGTAAGGGACTAATAAAATCGTTTGGGGAAGTTGTCACAAGAGCATCGAGTAAAATTTAAAACGAGTCCTGGACGGAATTTACTCGAGTACCACGATAGCATTATTTACATTGAAACAGCAATTGTGATTAAGCAGTGCCAAGCACCCCGTTCCGTTGGAGTGCTTGCTTGAGCGCTTTGAATCAGGAAAGCCGCCTGGCAAGCAATAGCAAGCTGCTTACTAACACAAGCCCCTGTAGGAGGTACAGCTGCAGCATGCTATCCTTCCAGCTTTCACTTGCTTGTGCAGGTTAAAGATATCGTGGTGTTCTTTAAAGAGAGCAACCCTTAACCAAACTGACACTTCGATTAAATTCCCTGTAAAAGTCCATCTCAACTCTGACTCTTGTGTCATGTTCATAAAATGATTTAGGAGGCCATTTGGCTCATTTCATCATGGCATGGCATATCTACACACTGGTTACTGGTAATTTAATCTAATCTTAATACAAGTGAACATCCACATCTCTTATAACTATTTACATAATCACATTTAAATTGCACACAGGGAATCTCATAGCAATGGCACACAAACATGATGCTCACCATCTGCTTATTGCCATCATGTGATTTTCTCTCCTCCTCCCCCCCAAAACCTGACCCTCCTCAGAGAAGAAGTAAGCACGCGGCACACAACATCTTGCACAGTCCTTGATGAAGACCACTCGTTGGTTGAAACAAGTCTGAGGAGCCATTGCCCATCAGTGAGAAATGTATACCCGTTAGTGGTCATCAGTTTCGGATTTTAAATAATGTGACCTTGTCGGACATCGAAACTACGTCGCTACCAACTGAGCAAGCGTCCCGACCTGTTTAAGGCGATTACAATTTCATGCAAATATGAATGTATGTTTCAATCACGTGACTGCGTTTAAAAGCAGACTTGATATTATAACTAGAGATTGTTAGGATGCTTTTGAAACATACCCGATGTTATAAGGGTCAAACAAGATTAAGAAATATTCATAATGATTCGGCAAGCTGAAAAGGTCATCCCTCTATTATATACGCGCAGATGGGGAGGCGACTAAAACGAAAATGGTTAAAAAGAGAGGATGATGGAAGGGTGAAACAAAGTTTATGGGGGGGGGCAGCTGTTCTTTATCAACGGTTTTGAATGGAGTGCTTGATTGAGTGCATAAGCCACTTGGCGAGCGCTCGACAAGAAGCTTGGTAACTGAACACATCCCTGGTATTTGCCTCTGGTATCCCTGGTATCAGTCCACCGTATTTGCCTCCATCATAAATTTTTTAAAACTTGCCGAACCATATTCCTGTTGTTTTTAACCCCATGTTAAAAACACACAAAAAAAACTTAGTCTTGTTAAAAACACCCTGGAAGAAAAAGTAAAAACTTCCCGTTGGTTGTTATCTCCATTTGTGGGTTTCAGGAGGTAGGAGCTCCCAGAAATCAAAATCTCCACCTCCTATTTTTTGGTAAAGGATCGTGATTCATGAACCAAACTGTGAAGTTTCCTTCTCATGGTCTCGTTCCAAGGGCCCTTTTCAGCATCTTCACTGAACCCCTGAGAGCCTCCACTTGCAGCTCGTTTGTAGTGATAATCCCGGAATGATTTTTAAATACTCAATAAGGGTTTTCTTCATCATTCCTGTATCTCCGACTATCACTGCTACAATTTCAGCTTTCTTCAATTTCTACATCCTCTTGACCTCATTTTTCAGATCCTGGTATTTGACCATTTTTCCTAATTTCTGTGGCATTTAATCCAAAGTCATTGGGTACTGAAACCTCGATAAACGATGTCGACTTTTCCTTTTTGTCTTTGAGCACCATGTCAGGATGCAATGCTTTGGCTGCAACGTTCGCACTTGATGGGATCATCTTGTCACTCGTGAGCCGCTGTCACTCGGAATCGCTCACAGGGGAGGTATCCACAACCAAACCCCCCTAATGCTTCCTCAGTTTGTTATCCCCAATATTTATTTATTCTTCAATCTCGACCAGATTTTTTTCGGCCTGAAATTCACGAGCATTCAGAAAAAAAACAAACATATTTCCCGAAATATTGGCGTTTTATAGATCATTACTGATCGACAAACCTTCTCGTGCTACTTGGAAAAGAGAGATCAAACGTATATATTTTTTGAAAGCCCCAAATTGACAATTAAGACCTTTGCAAAGTTCTTTTGCATTATTAATGCATAATTTAAGACGAAGCAATAAAACACCACGTAGCTGTTCCACAAACACGTCGCCGCGGGGTCTACATAGTCCCCCTTCTCACCACTGTCGGTCCGTGGAACGATTTCTTCAACGTCGATGCGACTTGGTTTTAATCATCACCTCCAGTTGACGACACCATCATTCCTGCGAGTTCGAGAACAACGGTGCAGAACAAAGACCAATTCATTGGCCGTTCCTCGTGGGAGAAGCCAGGCAGATTGTTCGGATGCACCCAGGGCATTGCAATCATGGCATAACTAGAGGTTAATTAAGGGTTGTTGCAATGCACAAACTGCCACTGTTTGTAGCCGAGCAGCTGTGACAGACAAATGTCAGCCTTTGAATGGAATGGAGAAGTTCTTTTTGAAACATTTTGGAAGGATAATGTGTCGCTGCAAAACAAGACTGCTTTGTAAGTTGGACTCATTCGGTTTGCACTTGTTGGAAACGTTTTCTCGACGGGTTGTTGGAGGACATGAGGAATCGGTGCAGAAAAGAAGGGAAAGAGCAGGTGAGAAATTTTCCTCCATATTGAGGACTAACATGGCGTTCCTGGTCAATTTACCAATCGACCTCTTCGGTCTTGCTCTTCGTTATGCGTAAACCCTTTTTTTTCGCCTGACTATTTCGCCTGTTCTCGGAGTTTGTTATATATGGTTGTTGAGTGCTCAGCTCCTCCTCGGGATGTAGGAAACTTTAATTACACGTAAACTATCCTGAGCTCTGGTTGCCTGATCGACTTGTGTGTGAGAAAGATTGAGTGCATGTTCCGTTGCCCTGAGCTAGATGGCACTGTTGCTCCTAATGCTAAAAGTGTGGCTACCTGCCTTCGTTCATTCACGTGCAGTGCTTTTGTCTCTTGATTGCATTGCATCATTTCATGGAGTGTCGCTGTGCTGATGTCTGCAGTGCCCTTTTGTATAGTTAATGCGGTATACAAATTGGAAATTTGTTAAGGGTGTCGACAACAATCACCTATGATTTGTAGAAACACGCGGGTTCTTCTTCTTTCGTATGTAGCACATGGATACGAGTAGTACATCAATTTTTTTTTAATGTCGGTATAGCAATATGCTTACAAGCAAATGGGTCAACTAGCTTAATGTCGATCCGAGCTGGGTGATGCGCTTTGTGATGGACCGACATGCGTGTGAAGCATCAATCTGACCGTTTGTAGTCGTGTCGGGATTCAAATCGAGACGAGACAGTGCAAAGGTGAGTGCACTAAACCTCTGAATTCTCCTGCCAACCATACAGGAGTTTAAGAGTTGCAAGTGTAATCTTTAAACTGAAATAACTTTGTAAAGTCGTAAACTTAAATTTGTATGGATAGATGTTTGAAGAAGCTCTCCTGAGGACCTTTCTGCTGTTGGTGAGATGTCCACCTGGGTGTTGGACCAATTCCTAGTGACAAAATGACTATTGGATAACTTTGTGACATACAGAGAGCGGTTCTCTTTGTGATGCCTTAACTGCCGTGCCTGGCAGCATTCGCACTTTAGTGCATCTACACGTTCATGTTTATTGATAGGCCCATTGGGCAGTAACCATTTTGCACATAAGACACTATCCATTTGAGCTCTTCGGATGGTGTTGTCCTTCCGTAACGCTTCACCCGCAAACAACTCCCTCCAACGAGATCCACTGGCACGTACGCAGTTGGTAATGCTGGACGGAAAGGGAATGAACTTTGCCAATGAGTGAACAATGAATGGAATTGACCATTGTCCGAACGAATCAACCAATTTTTTGATTCCATATTTTGTTCTATCCGTCTGCCAATGCAGAACTACATTCAACTTCAGGAGATGGCCTGTCGCGAGCATGGGTGTAGCATGTTCCGCAAAATCAAATTGACTCTATCGGGAAGGAGGCACAATGGCCCTGATAGTCCCAGATATCCCACGCACTGCGTTACCGATTGCAAGAATAGGTGAGTAGATTATCACTTGCAATCATAGTCATTGATGTACTTTCCAAGATGATGAAAGGTGTGCTATAAATGTGCACAGAACAAAGGACAGACAGCCCTGTTAAAATAATATTTAAACAACTGAAAGGGAAACCCAAGCACAATTCATTTTTTCTGAAAACCATTGAAAATCATTTAATCGCGGTCTAATTTGAAAGGGGAAAAAAAAAAATTAGAATTTTTTTTGCCAATCACAAAGTGTCGAAAATAGCCCTAGAGTTTCGATTTTCGATTCTGCCAGTGACGTCACACCATCACAAAATTATCACCTTGATCAAAATGGTGGATTTACATTGAGAAACAGCGCATGTCGAGTTTAGATTCCGACATTGATTCCACCATCATTAGTAACTCTGAAGGTTCACAGAATGTTAAAACTGATCAGTGGGATTTTGAAGAAATGGTTGGAGACAAAATTAGTGATGGAAATGGGACATTTTCACAAAAGCGGGTCAGGTAACGGTAAAGAACAAACTCAAAAATCAACTTTCTTTGATATTCTCGAATAGTGCTTGAACCTTATAAGGCCTAGAAAAATGTTCAAATGATGTCAGCAACGCAGGATCACCATAAGGGCCTCTGCACTGACTGGGCAATATATGCTTGATAAAAATTCTCGGACAGTCTTTACAGTTACCTGACCCGCTTTTGTGAAAATGTCCCAAATGCTTTCGGGGTAATTGTGGAGCCGTATCCCTTCGAGCCATATGCGAGCGATTCAGAAGAAGAAGGTGGAAGTGAAGATGGAGGTGTTAAAAAGATGAAAACACTGGTCGCATGTTTACTACAGCTCGGTAGTTTTTGCTTTATGTTCAATTGACAATTTATGAGGGAGGGATTTTGCATTAATTGATAAATCGGTTCATATATTACTCGAGCAGAAATGCCCAAGATCGCCCAACACACTCGGACACTGTGGACAAAATGGGAGACGAATGCTTTGTCTCACCGTCGCAGGCTGACCAGGTGTCTTGTATGTTATCGTATTGTGTGCTGATCAGGCATTAACCCTTCATCAGAGCAAAAGACTTGGGGTTAACACCAGAAATGTCCGCTTCTCTTCACTTCCCACCGTGATGGGCATAACTCAATCAATGTCCTGTTGATAGCATCCATTGTTATACCTGTCCACTGATGCAGATCAATACTATAGCCTTCACCAACAACAACAGTTCTTCATTCTTCCAAATATGTGTGCACAACACAAAGAGAGTTTGGACTTTAGGCGTTTCATTATTTCTCGCTCCTGATCACAACATGCAGGTTGCAGATGTTGACTGAATGTCAGACAGGTGGAAAAGTTGAGTTGGAGGGTCGGGCCAAGTTTTGCTGTCAATTTATCCATTGCATTTTATGAGTGGAGTTCAAGGTCTGCCCACACCTTCTTTTCCATATCAATATAATTTCCGGAAAACGATTAAACTTTAGCTATTTCTTAACACGGTGGCCAGCTACATGAACACCCATCCCCACAATGTGGCATTGCTTTAATGCCAGCTTCTGAGAAGTTTTCGGTTATGGGCATTCAGCAACTTGAAGACATTGGCCTCCACTTCATCATCATTACCAAACTTCATGCCACCCAAGTGTTCCTTAAGTGGCTAACGGAGGTAAAAGTCACAAAGTGCCAAATGTGGGTGAATTAGATCCTCCCACCCTAATTTTTGCAAGTGTTGCAATTGTAAAAAAATGGCTGTAAAGTCCAGCATTTTCATGAAACGATGTTTCTCAACTGGGGAGCATTGTTTGTGGTAACCTGCAAATTTAATCGTGAAATTTTCCTTGTACCCACCCTAACCAGTCACACCAACTGCTCCTGGACTCGGGCTTTCTCACTTGCGAAGGTGAGGTTTCTGGCAACCCTGATTGATTCCGCTACTGGCCCCAATGGCATCAGTGCACGTGTCTTTAAACCTTTCTGCTGCTATTGCACATCCTCTTTCTGCTCTGTTCACCCTGCCATTTGCCCTAAGTCATCTTGTATCTACTTGGAAGTCCGCCAACATCAATCCTTTGCACAAACATGGTGCAAAAATGGATGCTCTTAACGACAGACCTATTGGCTTGCTCTTCCAATCAGCAAGGTCATCAAATCGATCATTGCAGTTGACAAATCTTTCGTTTTATCCACTGGTCTGATGTCAGACCACAAGTTCAATTCAGACTAGGTCACTATACCTTTGACTTTCTGCTTCTACTCTCCACACAATGGATGGTGGCTCTCAATGTCAGCCATTTCTCTGGACATATCTCGAGCATTTGATACAGTCTGGCCCTCTGTCCTGCTCTCCAAACTCTCTGCCTCTGGCATCCAAGGCCACCACCTTTCACGGCTTACAGATTTCCTACATTCGTTTTCAAAGTGATGCTCTAGGAGAGGAGCAGCATGTTTGGAGTTGACCGAGGCATAATACAAAGTGATTGTCAGATCAGGTTGTCCAACAAGAGGAAAGTGTTGATTTCTGCATTAAAGCTTGACTGCAATATTTTGCTTATAATTGGAAGTAAGCTGAATAGTCTGGCATGGATATCTTTTGTTTTTGGAGACATGAGTCTCCATGAGACATGTAACTCTTGGAGACATGAGTGATTTTCTCAGGAAACAGAAGGCAGCCAAATGAGGACAAGCTGGAGAGTGCAGATAAAGGAGAAGGAAGACAAGCAGAGCGAGATTCGAGAACATCGGAACCGATTCCATCTGAGCCCGTTGCTGAAGTAGGGTCAAGGCTGGACAAAACTCTTTTTGACAAGGACACAGTTCAGTCAAGACAGTTGATATGAAAGGGTAAGATATGTTTTCTTAAAATAATTAAGAAAATTGCATTTCTTATTGCATGTGCTTTCGATTAGCCATTCCAAACATAGTTATCTAAATGAAGAATAAGATAAATAATCATAATGATGTATAAAATAATTGAAAACAATGCCATGGGAACAAAAATGATGCAAACAAAATTCAAGAGCTATCAAAGCCCAGGTACAAGTGGAATGGTGACTAGAATGGCACTCGGTTGAGAAGAGCGCATACCTTCACCAGGCTGAACTGTTTACGTTTTGTATCCCACTGACAGGCAAGAACTGCTTCCTGACCTGAACCAAAACCTAATCGGCTTGTTCTTTCTTGTCACCTACCCAACTCATCCACCACGTTTTGTCATAATCCGTCCACAACATTTTTTTGAAATATCGTGCTATATTGTTACGAATCTGGAAGCCATGAGCACTCAACATACAGGTCCTATAGCTCAGTTATTTCGATAAGAAAATGTGGATAGATAGCTCCCGTCCCTTGTTTAATGGGTAATTGAATGTACATGTGCTGCGAAGTTACTTTGATAGTCAGGGTTTTCTTTATTTTTTACACCACCAACATCAACTACAACAACGCCAGCATCACCTCACCTTCACCTCGCTCTGGCCGACGCCATGGTGGGCGGAGTTCAAGGAGGAGCCTCGCGGTGGCCCTCGACCAATCAGCATGCTACGAGTGGGTGGCCACCGCTCAGCCAATCAGACCCCGCGACGGTGAGAAAGGCGGTCCGCGTGACGTCACCACACCCCCAGGCCAATCGACGGACTTGCCGCTCGTTTTGGCCAATGACAGGGCGACGAGCGCACATCCACTAGATGTTGGAACATTGCTGCAGGGATTTGCTTCTATTCAGCCAGAAGAGCATTAGTGAGGTCAGGCACTGATGTTGGGCGATTAGGTCTGGCTCGCAGTCGGCGTTCCAATTCATCCCAAAGGTGTTCGATGGGGTTTAGGTCAGGGCTCTGTGCGGGCCAGTAAAGTTCTTCACACCAATCTGCGAAAACATTTCTGTATTGACCTCGCTTTGTGCACGTGGGCATTCTCTTGCTGAAACAGGAAAGGGCCTTCCCCAAACTCTTGCCATAAAGATGGAAGCACAGAATCGTCTAGAATGTCATTGTATACTGTAGCATTAAGATTTCCCTTCACTGGAATGAAGGGGCCTAACCCGAACCATGAAAAACAACCCTGGACTATTATTCCTGCTCCACCAAACTTTTCAGTTGGCACAATGCATTCGGGCAGGTAGCGTTCTCCTGGAATCCGCCAAACCCAGATTCGTCCTTCGGACTGCCATATGGTGAAGCGTGATTCATCACTCCAGAGAACGCGTTTCCACTGCTCCAGAATCCGAAGGCGGTGAGCTTTCCACCACTCCAGCCGACGCTTGGCATTGCGCATGGTGATCTTAGGCTTGTGTGCGGCTGCTCAGCCATGGAAACCCATTTCATGAAGCTCTTGAAAAACAGTGTTTGTGTTGACGTTGCTTCCAAAGTCAGTTTGGAACTTGGTAGTGAGTGTTGCAACCGACGACAGACGATTTTTCCACGCTACGGGCTTCAGCACTCAGAGGTCCCGTTCTGTGAGCTTGTGTAGCCTACCACTTCGTGGCTGAGCTGTTATTGCTCTGAGACGTTTCCACTTCACAACAACAGCACTTGCGGTTAACTGGGACAGTTCTCGCGGGGCAGAAATTTGACGAACTGACTTGTTGGAAAGGCGGCATCCCATGACAGTGCCACGTTGAAAGACAATGCGTTCTTCAGTATGGCCCATCCTACTGCCAATGTTTGTCGATGGCGATTGCATGGGTGTGTGCTTAATTTTATACACCTGTCAACAATGGGTGTGGCTGAAATAGCCGAATACCCTAATTAATTAGTAGGGCTGTCCACATACTTTTGGCTATGTAGTGTATGTAATGGAGAAGAAAGTGAACAACACTGGATTTTTTTTTTTTTAATGGTGTGAACAATCTTTGGTACATCACGGTTGATGAAGGTGGTGGTCAAGTTTCATAGGAATTGTGTGGGGAAATTCGGAGAAGAAAGCAAATACATATTTTTGGGAATAACCCCCCCTTAAACTTCCTTAGACACAGATTTTTCTAATGTCATGAACAAACCTTGGTACGACATGGGTGATGAAGGTTGCGGTCAAGTTTCATGAAAAATTGTGTGTGTAATTTCGGGAGCAAGAAAAGCAAATACATAATTTGGGGGGCAACCCCCCTTACACACCCTTTGACCCCGATTTTTCTAATGTCATGAACAAACTTTGGTACATCATAGGTTGTGAAGGTTGGACTCAAGTTTCATTGGAATTGTGTGTCGTTTCTGAGAAGAAAGCAAATACCTCCTCAGGGGGGCAAATCCCCCCCATAAACTCCCTCTGTAGAGCCCCTCAGACCCAAATATATATATATATATATATATATATATATATATATATATTTTAACTGCTGTGAACAAACTTCAGTACATCACAGCTGATGAAGGTTGTGGTCAAGTTTCATCAGAATTGTATGTGTAGTTTCTGAGAAGAGAGCAAACACCTGTTTTGGGGAGCAACTCCTGTCGACCCCCTTAGGACCCGATTTTGTTAACGCCATGAACAAACTTTGGTACTGGCGTAGTGTTGAACGTTGTGGTAAAATTTCATCAAAGTCGTATATATATAGTTTCAAAAAAGAAGAAGAAGTTGCAAGGATTTGTGGATGGACAGACGGACGGACGGAGGATGTGCCATCCCATTAGCTTCTCGGAACTACATTCCAGGTGAGCTAATAATACAGCTTTATATAATGGCCAAAGCTAATGGAGGAACTACGTGGGGGGACTGATGGTTATTTCTCGAACAGGTGGCGTGAAAATGAGGGATTAGGGGGAAGGGGCCATGGCCCCCCTTCGAGAAGTGGTGCGGTCATGGGGAGCACAACTTAAGTTAACGTCACGGTTCTTTTGTTTCCTGAAGAGTTTGGTCTGCATCTGGCTGTTGCTTTCTGAGTTTCCTGAATTTGAGGTGACACCCCCCCCCTTTCCTTTTCAGCCTCTTATAAGGGGTGGATCCAGATAGAGAGCCCAACCCAATGACACCTTACTGTTCTGATGTATCGTACAAAATTTGGTCCACATCAGTCATGAAGTTTGTGAGGAAAATATGGTTCAGTGAATATGAGCGATTATGGGAGGGAGGCCATGGCCCCCTTTCCAGGTGAGATACGGCCGTGGCCCCATTTCCAGGTGAGATACGGCCATGGGGAGCACAACTTAAGGTTAGAACATGGTCACAATGCTGCATGGCCAGTTTGGTCTGGATCTGGTTGTCAGTTTCTGAGGATAAGATTTTTGAATGAAATGCCAATATTGTGGCAAAACCACACTTTTACTCCCTTTATATGAGCAGATTCAGATGGGGAGCACAAATTCATAAAACCTTACAGTTCTGATGCATTTTACCAAATTTGGTAGGCATCGCTCAGGTAGTTGTGGAGAAGATGGTTTGGTGAAAATGAGGGATTCAGGGAAGAGGCCCGTAGCCCCCTTTCTGGGGGACATACGGCCATGAGGTGCACAACTTAAAGTTAGGGCATGGTCCCAATGCCTTGTGGCGAGTTTGATCTGCATCTGTCTGGTGGTTTCTGAGAATAAATTTTTTGAATAAAATACCAATATTTGGGGCAAAACCTCCCTTTTAGACCCCTTATAGGGGGCGCATCCAGATGGGGAGCACAACCCCGTGAGAACTTGCTGTCCTGATGCATCATCACAAATTTGGTCCATATCAGTTGGATAGTTTGTAAGGAGAAGATGCTTTAGTCAAATGTTAATGGAAGTATGCATGGACGGACGCCTGGACACACACTGTGAGCATATTTCTGAGAAATAACCTAACAACTAGAAAGCATCACAAAGGCAAAACCCTTCCGTATTTACTTTGTACTCAAAATAAACTTGACAAAAATAGCAGCTAAAAAATAAATATTTGTACATTTTATTAATTTGTGTTCTGTGTATTCTCATAATAAAGGTTTGATGAATATTGGAAGACAAAATTTATGACATGGACAGACACAATGAAGCTCGATCTATTCTGTCGGACGCCGCTATTCACGGTTTACAAAATGCGACCTGCTTTGACATTTGCGGCCCTGTGCTTCGCGTATTTGCAGTTTTTCGCAGACGAAAACAAAAAAGGACTGCTGGACCTGTAGCTTTTCTGGGTCCTGGCCTAATGTTGTCACCCAAATTTGGTGGCATTCTGACTGGTGGGTCTGGAGAGAAAGGTTTTTGATGGAATTTATGTGATTTTTTCCCAAACATTTACGGTCTGCCATTTTGAGACACTTCCGGTCATGTGATTGGCATGGCCTCCACAATTTAACATCATGAACCTGTCCTAATGTTGTGACCCAAATTTGGTGGCATTCTGACTGGTGGGTCTGGAGAAGAAGATTTTAAAAGTAATTAATGCAATTTCCCCAAAAGTTGACTAAGTTGGCCATTTTGACACACTTCCAGTCATGTAAACCACAATATAATTAACAACCCTACCCTATCCTCATGTTGCAACTCAAATTTTGTAGCATTCTGACTGGTGAGTCTGGAGTAGAAGATTTTGGAAGGAATTTGCAGGACCGCCATTTTGACACACTTGCGGTCATGTGATCAGCATGTCCTCTGCAATTTCACCTCAGGACCTTGTGCTGATGGTGTAACCCAAATTTGGTGAGCTTCTGACTGGTGGGTATGGAGAAGAAGATTTTTGAAGAGTTACACGATCTTCCAAAAATTGATGAAGTCGGCCATTTTGACACACTTCCCGTCAAGTGATCGGCATGACTTCTGCAAATGAAATCCCTACCATGGCCTAATGTTGTAACCCAAATTTGGTAGCATTCTGACTGGTGGTCTGAGAAGAAGATTTTTGAAGAAGTTACACGATCTTCCCAAAAATTGATGAAGTCGGCCATTTTGACACACTTCCCGTCAAGTGATCGGCATGACTTCTGCAATTGAACATCCCTACCATGGCCTAATGTAACTCAAATATGGTAGCATTCTGACTGGTGGATCTGGAGAAGAAGATTTTTGGAGAAATTCACGGTCAGCCATTTTTATCTACTTAAAATCATGTGACCAGAATGAGCTTTGCATTCCCTGTTACCAGTCAGGAGAGGAATGTTGCTGCCAAATTTCAGCTGGATCAGTCCAGCGGTTTGGCTGAAGAAGTCGGAAAAGGAGATGGACGGATGGACGGGCGATGGCAATACCTTATCTGGAATTTAAATTCTAGATAAGCGAAAAATTCCAAGAACTACACACATTGAACTGTTCTAAAACATATGTTCCATGAGCCACACTATAAACAAGCTGTATGTACATACTGGAGTGTACTTGTACGCAAAAACATATCTTCCACGAGCTGCACACATAACTTCTAAAACGTCTTCCACCAGGCACGTTTAAAATAGAAAATGTTATCATGGACCATTGCATAAGTAATTAAAATGCTTCACAGAATCGATTACAAGATAAGCTGCAGAAGATGTCCTCCTCCCACAAGTTTAATAATTAAAATGTTTCGCCACATCTGACATGCTGAGTAAAATGTTAGCATGGACGCTTGCACAATTAAAACGTTTTACATCTACCCCCAGACCCGAGCTGAGTACATCTGGTAAAACGTTACATCCGCAAACATCCCCCACAAACAATGAGCAGATTACTCATCCCTCCCGCAGCATGATGGCAGCGTGTTCTGGGTCTCAATCATTCTCTCATCCTGCTGACTTGACCGGTGTTGTGCCTCTCATTCCACTCACTGATAAAGCATGGCTCCCAAGCACAAGACCAGTGCCAGAGATGCGTTGACTGCCAAGAGGCAGAAGAAAGTGATGAGCCTGAGTCACAAAGTGGATCTGCTGGACCTGGCTATTAAAAGGACAGTGTGTGGCTTCTGTGGGCAGACACAATGGAGTAAATTAATGTACCGTTTGCGAAATATGGAAGAACGAGAAGGCGATCCGAGAAAGTTGCGGCGAGCACTATACTGAGCACCAAAGTGGTCACCCACATCCGGGATGCTTTGACAACAAGGAGCCTGAGGAGTTGGATGCTCTTATCACCTCGCATGCCGAGGAGCTCACCGAGGAGGAGTTGGGAGCCATTACCAAGGTTTCCGAGGAGTAGGCGGGCACGTCCAGTAATGAGGAAGAGGTGTCGAGGTCCACATTCGTGGTCAAGTTCCTGGGTAAGATACTGCAGGACATGCATTTTTGTATTTTTTTTACTGAGAGGCTGTTGGACTCTGATCCGGTCATGCAGCGTTACTTCAAGTTCACGAGGGGGTTGGATGGTGTGATGCTCCCATACAAGGAGCTACATCGAAATCTGTGGCAATCTGCCAGCCAGCTTTCAATCATGGAGTTCTTCCGCCCTGGTCCGTCCATCTCAGGAGCACCAGCACCCTCGCCTGTCTGGCACAAAATCTGGCACATGCCTATCCTACATCCCCATCAGTGAGCAACTCATCAGGATCCTCATTGTTATGGTATGGTTGGTCACTCACTTTTAATAAACTGTTAATAGCATTCCTTCAATAAACATTGAAAACGGTACCTGGTGTTGTTTTTGGTATTTGGAAGCATTTTTATGATACTCTTATCCTGTGCCTTTGCGGTTGAAAATATTTTAAACCTTTAAAAGTTTCCCCGATGAACCAGGAACTGCCGGGAACCTATCCCAATTTTTCCATTGAAACAATGCTTGACATTCGCGGGTTCGCCATTCATTAATTTTCCATTTGCGGCATTTTTGATGAATCAGGAACCGCACCTGTCCCCCCCCCCCTTTTTCCATTTAAACAATGCCTGACATTCGTGGATTTGCTATTTGCAGAATTTTTCGGGAATGTATCCCCCACGAATAGTGGGGTCCAACATTATTAATAAGTGTGAGTGTGTCTCCTTCATATCTCCAAAACCATAAAACCTAGGGGTCCCAAACTTTGCTTGCATACCAAGGGAACTCCAGGAAAGTGCATGAATGAAAATTGGATATTACGGTTAATTTAAACACCCCTTTTGAAAATAATTAATTCCAAGAAAGGCTTATCAGCCAAAATTTGCCTCGTGGTGGTCTTAAGCCACCATTTTGATTCAGCGTATTCAAACATGCCTTGCCTTGGAAACACGATCTACTCTCACTGACTAATTAAAGTATATAATCAAATTATTATTTCAGATTAGAGAATTAGATCTCGTGGACTAATAAGTGTCAAAATCTGGCGCAAAATCTGAAAATTTCAACAAAGTAGCAATTGTTATGACTAAGTGTATTTATTTAAACTAAGCATTAAACTTAACTTTTTCGACTTTTTCACTTTTTCTTGAGTGAAGAAATGATTAAGAAATGTGCAGATAGTGGAAATTCATCAAGCACAATGAAAATAATTAACCAACTAAATTGCCTCGCTCTACAAGATGCTTTTGCAAGCTATGGCGATACAATCCACAGGGGTCCGCAGTTTGCTTTTTTCACCTTTCTGTGTGATCTGCTTTCATTTTAAAACATTAATACAAATATATTAAGAGTTGTTGCAATATATTGAGCCAGCAGTCACTGCAAGCATGAAGTGGTGTGCAAGCAGCACACGTGGACATGATACAAATGACTCTGGGGGTGTGTGCATGCCTTCATGCTTGATTATGTGTGTGCCTTGCTTGGGTTTCACAGGTGTGTGGTCCAAACTTGTACTTGGGCCTGTGGTGCATGGCACCATGGTGGAGGTGACTCAGCTGTCTCGTGAACCATGTGCTCTGGCACGTAGGGAGTGGATGTGCTGCGGCGCCGAAGCCAGCTGGGGAGCGGACGTGCTTTGGTGCCAAAGCCACATGGGACGTGCCATGCAGTGCGGGTGTGGGGAAATCTATGCACATGTGTGAGTGAAATGATAAGTATATCGCTGGTACGCATATATGATTAGCATCGACTGCAAGGAGGTTGGACGAATACATATGTGGAGCTGTTAAGGGCTGACAGTTTAGTTTTGAACTTAAAACGGCTTTCCCAGCATGTACAAATCGGATTCGGAGTGAGATGACCGGAGGGGTGCAAAAGTCGCTGCATGTGCGAGCATAAAGACAGGCCTTTCCCCTTTTCCAAGTCGATAGCTTGGATTTTAAATGCGCTTCGCCCCTCCCTGTGGTAAACTGAATTTTTTATTGAATTTATAATGAGGTAAAATGCCAATTAGCCTTAGCTTGTGCTATATATATATATATATATATATATATATATATATATATATATATATATATATATATATATATATATGCTGGAAAGCTTGGCGTGGAGCTTGTACACATTCCTTAGGAGTAGTAAAAACCTTGTAATCCTTTTATCTATGGTCCATTGGCCCAGATGGCCTGGCCAAGAAATCACATTCTATTTTACTCCCTTCGGACCATCTCGAGCAAACCTGATAAGGGACTGTTTCTCACCCTATGTTTGTGATTTTAACCTTACAAGACCCATCTCTGCTTTCTCAAAAGGCCTCTCTTTGTTTTGTTAGTTTCCTTTGATGTATTATCCACACCTGTTGAGATCACACATATATATATATATATATATATATATATATATATATATATATATATATATAATATTATAGTATATATAAATGTTAGTACATACACTCAATGTAATCCATGTAAAGCTTGGACTGCTTGAGATTCGCTCCAGGCTATCCTCCATGTGCCCATGTTTCTGTCTTTTATTTCGTTATTGAATTATAAAGTTATTTCTGTTTCAAGGTGGTCAAAAATTACCATGACAGAATTGGTGACGAAGATGGGATAAACAGCCTCCCTGAGGAGAGGAGCGGGGTCCCTGCCCAGAGAACAGCAACCACCTGGCGCCAAGGTGAATAGGTAAGCAGGTGAGAGACTTCTTCTATCTCTTCGAGAAGGTGACTTGCTCTCGCTGGGTAGACTGCCCTGTTTCTCTCGGTGGACGTTGCGTAATCCCGAACCGAAATTTAAAAGGTAAGAGTATGTATAGCTGTTTATTGAGTGAAATAAAAAGATTTAGGAGTTTGATCGGGGAGGTCCAGCACTACTCCATAAGAGATAAAGGGATTTATTATTCATTTAATCGGGTAACATCTTGTCGGGTTTTATCAAAGCGCCGAGTCACAGAGTTGGGCGGGAGGCATTGCGCAGAGGGTTGTCGAACTGCCAAGTCGGGAAATGGTGGGGCACTGCACAGAACGTATAAGTCGTCGAGTCACGGACTGGCAGATAGACGCAGATATTGCCACAAGGGCGAGTGACAAGGGTATTTTGTACCAAAGTTGCAAGAGCCCAGGGCCAAGGGGTTTGAGAAAGTTGCTGTAAATAAAAGGAGCACTGACGAGTACTCAGAGCGACTAGACGTATGGTAATGGGGAACCAGCATCAAAAAGAAGTAGATGGCGATGCTTCCGCTATGTGGTCAAATGCCGAGTATATGAATAAGACCTACGGGTCGAGTTCTTTGAAAGATTTAAAGTTGTGGTCAGAGTGGACCGAAAAACGGAGATTGAATTTTCCTGAAGGGGGTATGTTCCACCGGGATAGAATTGAAAACTTGAGAAGAGAACTAATGGAGAGAGAGAGAGAGAGAGAGAGAGAGAGAGAGAGAGAGAGAGAGAGAGAGAGAGAGAGAGAGAGAGAGAGAGAGAGAGAGAAAGATAAAACGACAAGAAAACTGGTGGATTGGAAAGTTTTTGATAGATGGGCTGAGTAGAGTCTCCAAAGAGAAGAACAATCAAAGAACACAAGCATAAAGGTGAGTTTAAAAGACACGCAAGCTACCCTTAAGGATGTACAGAAAATGTTACCGGTGATAGCTCTCCTCCCTCAGCAGGGAGCATGGGGAGGAAACATTCAAATAACAGTGCAGGTAATGGACGGGAGTATGAGGGAAGGTGCGAAGGAGGGTGCGACCTTTAAGGATGCTGGAAATCCCGACAAGGGAGTGGCAATAGAAATGCGAAAAAGAATTTAAGACAGTAAATCGATTGAAACAGAACCTGAAAAGGTGTGCCCGATGGTCGAACAGACGCTTTTGAATGTGGTAACGAATCAACATCAGATTTTTTCAATAATCATCGTCAATGGAACCAGAATGATTTACAAGCCATGAAAATGCAAATGAAAGGTTATGACGACAACCAAGAATGGTTCGTGGAACAAATGTTGTATTATATGAACTCAAACACAGCTAATCATGATGATGTGTCTGGGTTAATGACCACAGACAGTATTGCCGGTCAAGATATGGTGTAAAACAAAAGAATTAGCCGGGTGGCTGGATGTCGCACCTGTGGGAGAAACTGAAAGAGACTAAAACACCCGAGTGCAGCAGCTACTTGTCCATTTAAGAGCAGCTATAAGCCAACCTTGTTGTTTCTCTTTTTGTCTCCATTGTCGAGGCTCGTATGAGAGCGAACACACAACGCACAACAAGGGGGGCAGGAGACAAGAGGGCCGAGAGAGGGAAGGACAAAACAGTGGGGAACAGAGGCATTAGGAGATCTGTGGAAGGGAGAGGGATGGGGCAGGGAACACGGGGTAAACAAGATGGACACCACAGGGACTTTCAGGACCTTTAGTCAAGGACATTATGTAGCTACTTGGAAGGTTGCATTTTTTTTTTCCTCGACTTGGTAAAAATTTGATATGATGTAGAGTAGTCACTGGAGAATCAGAAAAGTATTTGCTACATTTTTTTTTCATGTGCAAGGGAGGTGGGGGGTCACCAGCAATTTCAAAATGGCCACCATTTTTTCAATTTTTTTTTCCTATTATTTCAAGTTTCTTGACATTAAAAACTTATATTATATTAAAAATGCACCTGACATCAGTCAGAAATATAATCTAAATAATACTAAACATGTTTCCTAACTAATTACACATTGTAGCTGAGCACCAACAAATCCAGAATGGCCACCATTTTTTCAATATTTTTACTATTATTTCAAGTTTCTTGACATTAAAAATTTATATTAGATTAAAAATGCACCTGACATCAGCCAGAAATATAATCTAAATAATATGAAATATGTTTCCCAACTCATTACACATTGTAGCTGAGCACCAACAAATCAAAAATGGCTGCCATTTTTTCAATATTTTTACTATTATTTCAAGTTTCTTGACATTAAAAACTTATATTAGATTAAAAATGCACCTGACATCAGTCAGAAATATAATCTAAATAATATTAAACATGTTTCCTAACTAATTACACATTGTAGCTGAGCACCAACAAATCCAAAATGGCCACCATTTTTTCAATATTTTTACTATTATTTCAAGTTTCTTGACATTAAAAATTTATATTAGATTAAAAATGCACCTGACATCAGTCAGAAATATAATCTAAATAATATTAAACATGTTTCCCAACTCATTACACATTGTAGCTGAGCACCAACAAATCCAAAATGGCCACCATTTTGATTTTTATACTATTTTTAGCTTTGGGTAACATGTATTATTTTCATAAAGCATAACAAAATAATAAAGGTATAATGTTTTCATAGCTCACCACTGAAATCACCTTTTAAATACAATTGAAACCATGAATTAATGTGGACACTGCTGGCTTTCCAGACTTTAAAATAATGAGATATGGGATAAAATAATGTACCTTGGCGCCGGGTGGTTGCTGTTCTCTGGACAGGGACTCCTCTCCTCTCCTCAGACAGGCTGTTTATCCCATCTTCGTCACCAATTCTGTCATGGCAATTTTTGACCACCTTGAAACAGAAATAACTTTATGAT
>CM068963.1:64010700-64026960 GCA_035128595.1 Eptatretus atami
ATGATCTGCTGGGTACCCATGTCTGGTGTTTAATTGGTAAGTAAGGCATAGTGATATGCATCTGCTCTTTGTCTATTTTTCTATCAATGCCGGTTTAATTCTTTATTTGATTGAAATTAGTTTGATTGATTTGAATTTACCTATTTTCACCACAAGGAAATAAAAAGTTGTTCTGTTTATTTAGTTTTCCTGTTAATAAATTCCTTGTTGACGTTTCAACTGTCTGTGCTTGTCCTTTCCTTCCATTGATCCAGCATTGTCTGAACCTAGATAGACTGGGAGGTAATTCCCAAACTAATTAACTTGTCATAGTTGGCATGCACGAGCGGTTAAACACTCGGCCGCCCTACTTAAGATCTAATCAAGATAAGATTAGTGCATTTCCGAGCGCACGCTCCCTGTTCAGGAAGCCACGTGACTTCTCGTTAAACGGCAAAATTATATGGTGGAAATTGGAACTCGTGGTTAACTGATTGGCGTTCGTGGTTGTAAAGCAACCCACCAGACCACAAAGTTAATTGTGAGTGGTGGTCCCAGGTCCGGCTATTCCGAGGAGAAACGGGGATTAACCCCCTCATAATACACTCGGTACCCGAGGCCGTAACAATATATATAATCATAAAAGAGTAAACCCTCCAATATTGCCATGAGGTCCCTAGCATGGGAAGATAGCTTCACAACTGACATACACTATCTGTCTCTTGCTTTCCTCTGATAACCTCTAAATTTATCTACTTAACCTCACAAACAGCATAACGGTTAAAGAAGCTATTGGCCTCGACCCATCTGGGCGAGGTTTACACTCGCACCTCACACGTTTCCTCTAAAAAGCTTATATCACATATTGTTCTTACTTGCATTCACTCCTTTCTGCTTTAATGACTCACCCTCCTCCCTCAACTTTTTGTTGTTGTCTTTGCATTACAGAATTGGCATGCGTCCGTCGACATGTGCCGGAGTGAGTCAGAGGCCGACAAAATACCTCGCCTTACCTCTTCATCCTCTTTTCTTCCTATCTATATTTTCCTTGGAATGATTCTGCTGGCGCCATATCATGGATTTAGGTAAACAAGTAAGACTGTGTATGGGGGAAATAAGTCCTTCGGGTTAAGATCTGCTCTTCTGTGACTTTCTTGATTGATTATATATTGTTTGATGGGCTGTACATACTTGCTTCATGATTGTTTTATGTGGCTTGTAAATATGTTCCTCTTCTCATTTGGTAAACGTTTTTCCATCCTGCCCATTTATGTCTCATTCCACCCAATGAATTGACTTAGTGTGTGCAAATCGAAAGATGGGACATTATACCCCCACCAATCGCTCATACCACTTGCTAGCATGACACTTACAGTTTCGCTCGGCCGTACGTAATAAATAGATGCTCGAGTGCGTGCTGAGGGTGTGAAGCCTAATTTCCACTGCCAAACCACTGGGATGATAATGTTTGCAAAGGAGTGAGGACCTCGCCATGTTTGGCGATCACAATCGGCATCCGTAGTTGCTTAACAACCTGCCAGGCCACGGACTTATCCGCAGTGGGGTAGCTTGCAGGTTCGGAGGTCGGGTGAGTGGCCAAGAAGCACTCTCATGGTGAACCCCGGACCCCAGTTCCATAACAATATATATTGTCCATTAAAATGGTAGTGATAGGTCATCCCACCAACTTCAACCTGCGAACTGAACTTTTGTCGTCCTGCTCATTCATGTCTTGACCTTTTTTGAAAAATGACCAAATTTGGCATTACTTTTTCTACGTCATCTTTTTAACAATTTAAACATTTGATAGAACAATGGCCCTCTTTTTTTCCCCTCCCTGTCAGTGTTCAGCCATGACTTGCTGATCACCCCTAACATTGACAGTGTACAACTAAACATTGTACTTGTGCTTACAATGTAATTTAAATGTAAAAAAAAAAGTTTTCCAAAGCTCTCACAAGCTTATCTACAGGTTTTCTCTTTGACAGTCCTATGAGACATCTGTTTAGTCAGCTTGTCTCATCCATCTAAGTCTCTTTGCTCACAGCAAAGCCTCTTTGAAAATTGTCCATCATATTAGCTAAATAAAGAATCCAATTTGTTCATAAATCTGAACCTATCGCCGAGGAATTCCAATTTGGAGGCAATGGAATTGGATTCCATTTAGCAAATGTTTTTCAGAGAGGACTGTCAATGGAACGAGGACAATTGAGCAAATGTAAGCGGCCATTTGGCCTATCATTTCCATGTTATGCTCAAATCTTTATTTAATAGACCTACACTCTTCAGCCTAAGCTAAGGAGCACTCAAAAAAAATCACGAATTAACCGTAATTCAAATCCACAACTGGTCGGGGTTGTGAGGTGCTTCGTCAAAAAAAATGGCTCTCTTTCATCCAGAACTATTCTACGATACGTTCTCGTCTAAACATTTCTGTAGGTTTTCCTTGCTTTGTTTGTCAAATAAAGTGTCATCCATTTATATTATTTAATGGATTATCCAATGAAATTACTGCGGTGAGACAGTATGGCACATTCGGTGATAATTAACTCCTTTTCCCTGGAACAAAGTTTTGTATTAAAATGTGGTGAAAGGTATCCTATGGTAATCAATGGTATAGATGCATGGTATTCAATGTGTGGTCACATAAACAAATGGAAAATGAATGGTGTACTTTATGGTAGGGAAGAAATTAATGCTATCTCAATGGTTTACTATGGTATGTGCATGACACCTTTTTTATTTTTGGCAAGAAAAATGCAGTGAATAATATCTGATCCTATTGATCGAGATTTTATTGTATTTTTAAGGGCTGGCAGGATAGCCAAGAGGTATTCACGCTCACTTCTGAGCTGTATTGCATGGGTTGTAATCTCGGCCCAGCTATAAACTGTCATCCTGGTGTTTCGTATGCAGGGTGAGGTATCGATGTGTGCCGTTCTTTGGATGGACGTTAAACTGGCATCCTGCCTGCCGGAATTAGTTGGACATGAAATATCCCACGGTGCTCTTCACAAAGAGTCGGCAAGCCGTCGCCGCCACCCCGAACAAATAATGAATTCCTGCTCTAACCTACAAGGGGCACTGCATCATCAGCACAGTTGCACAACCAGAAAATGATGCTACTCACAGCCATCAGCCACACAGTTGTGCCACCAGAAAATAATGCTGCCCACAGCCTTGTGCTGCATAATAAAGAAGATTGGATTTTGGAAACGATGATTACACGACTTCATTGAAACGTCAAGGTGCTGATGATTGAAAGATGTATGAGAGAAATCTGTTTTCCTAAAATATTATTATTTTCGGCGAAATTTAAAGCAAGTTTTCATATTAACTATTTTGTGCCATTTGGACAAAAACTGGAAATTCTTAATTGATGAAGGTATAGTTTTGGCTTTTTGTTTATCATTGATTATCATGGATGAGCACATTTGTCTTATAATGAAACAGGCCTGCCTGGTACTCTTCTGGAAGAGGGCCTCTCCACTATTCCAGGCCAGGCAGGTCCAACCAAATCCATAGCTCGAGAACCACTTTGAAATGTCTTCCTTCTTACCAAACATTGAGAATTATAAGCTGATCGTAATGGCCAGCACTGCTCGAATATACTGTACCTACGTGCTTCATTTCTGTGCCGTATATACATCAATTCTTAAAAGGTGTCCCCACTATATAGGCCGACATGCCATTTGGCTGGAAAGGACTGCCTCCCCCTGCACCTCCCCCCTCTAAAAAAAACCCGGTACGTCGCACATTAAGATGGGCTTGCGAAGGGGGTTACACACCTCTGTCAGGACAAACATTGCTGAATGATCCATGATGCCTGCTGCGGAGGCCCCACTGGCCCATTGCGCACTGAAGAACAGCCGCCCGCCGTCCCAGGCACATTACAAAAGACAAATCGTGACGGTTCTGAGCTACGGCATAGCCCAGTCTATGCGTTCATCTGTCAAAGCTCGCCATTCGGCGCACTCTGCGCCCAGCACTTGGACCTGTAATAGAACCTTTTGCCCGAAGGGCTGTGTCGACATTAGCATGGGGACATTAAAATGGATGGCGAGGGTCGCTTACCTTTAGTTTCTGTGCCTTTAACCCATGTGTAGTCAGCGGAAATATTACGTGGGCGATACAGTGAGGAATATGTCAGAAATAAATGTTCATAGGTTCGTTTCACGTCTGAACTTGAACTATCCTTGAAGTGTCTTCGCTTCATTGTCCAACCCTTTATGCCAAAGTCTATTGTGTTCCTTGTATGTCTGTCTCCAGAGAGCACAACCGAACCACACAATTTATATAAGTCCAGCATTGTGTGCACATCAAACAAATTTCTTAAAAAATAAAACAAGCAGTCATAGACTGGTACTTACGAAATCGTCAACTTGACCTCTGACCTTGTCTAATAAAAGCTGTCTCTAGAGAAGGTAGCGACGCAAACCAGAAGTTTCTACGATGATTCTGTACCAAACCATCAAAAATCGTAACGTCGACCGAAGCAAAAATCTCCATTTCTCCACGCAATTATTTATATTATTTTATCAAAGTCACAAAACCGTAATATTCGGCCATCCACCAACAATCTTTACATAATCCGACGGCTTAGCGAGTCAGGTATGCGACGATAACCTTTATTGGGATAAAATGACTTTTAAACACCATCTTTATCGAAAACACCGTCAGCGCGCACACGGAAAACCTTTACGTGATCAACGACACCTCTGCTCAAGCGCGCTGCACCACGTGATGACCGTGACGCGGCGAGTGAAATATTTTTTATACAATCTTAAAATATAATTTTATAGACCTTGTCTAATAAAAGCTGTCTCTAGAGAAGGTAGCGACGCAAACCAGAAGTTTCTACGATGATTCTGTATCAAACCATCAAAAATCGAATGTTTGACCTCACTGTGACCTTGACCTTTGACCGATTTTGAACAAAATCTAATCAGCGCTAGCCATCCCTCCTGAATCACGTGGTGTAACTTGACATTGGTAGCTTCTTCCGTTCTCGAGTTATAACTTTTTTTTGGATGTTTGACCTCACTGTGACCTTGACCTTTGCCGATTTTGACCAAAATCTAATCAGCGCTAGCCATCACCCTCCTGAATCAAAATGGTGTAATTTGACATTGTAGCTTCTTCCGTTCTCGAGTATCGTGCCTACAAACAAACACACAAACACACAAACACAAAAACAGAGGACGGAAGTCATCAATATACTTACGAAATCTTTAGATTTCGTAAGTAATAAAGGATGAAGGTTTTTACTTTTGCCAAATCTTGAGTATACTTCTCTAGAATCTTGCTAGATGATACTTGCTGCTACAACAACTGAAAATCTATTATGCACAGGTTATTCATTGGAGGAAAAGGTTGGAATTTCTGAGATTTGCTGTTTGTAGATTTCATTTCTCCAAAAGGCTGCAACAATGTGTGGACTTTAAACTGATAAATTTAACTACAGTACATATATATATATATATATATATTTATATACATATATATATACATATATTATATATATATATGTATATATAGTATAATAGAAGGTGAGTCGTCAATCCCAGGACACGGTTTAGCTGCTTATACAAGATTTGTTTATATGTATTTATGCTATTTCCTTTTTTTTCAGATAATACAAATAATACATTCACGTGGCAGACACCAGTCCATTTACAGTGGAAGAGAGGCTGGTAGCAGTGGTGTGTTACCACGAGAGGAGAACCACAAAAAAAGAGCATGAAACAGGTGCAAGACTTCAAGGGAACGATTTGAAAACTAACTTCGAGGAATCTTCATCTTTGGGGAAAAAGGATTTCAGTCTGAAGTTACTCGATAGCAAGCACAGGGATGACCAAAAATTCGTGACTTGGGAATTCAAAACATTAAAACATCCGAAAAAACTCATTACAGAATCGTTCTGCAGAGTTGGGTTGTTTTTATTCATCGTAACATCGCACAAAGAAGGAAGACCTTCAGATTAAACCATATAAACCAACGGTCCTTTGTGAACTGCCAGATACAGATCATGAAAAAAAAAAGAAAACAGCATATAAATCGATGGTTTAAATAAATCTGGTATAAGCAGCTAAAACCATATCCTGGGACTTATGACACCCTGTCGAGGGCAGAGGCCTACGAGATAGCTAACTGTTTGTGCGGAGCTGAATGCCACCTTCTGTAATGCTGGAGATGATTTTGTATCTGCCTTGATGTTCTCTCATCATGTTTGTTGACTAACAAATCTCTGCCTGGCTTCTCTATTTTGTGCTCTAAATGCATTGAAATTTGTCACAGACAAACTTGCTCTTCTACTTGCCTTATTTCTACATTTCTTCTTAATCGTGCTTCTTTTTCCTCCTCTATCCAAGAAGTTGCCCTTTATGCATTTGAAATGGAGTTTCTGATAAATGTTGTCTTTTTCTGAATACATGGTCTGAAGAAAGAAAAGAATATATTTTTGTATTGTAATTTTGTTCAATGAATCGATGATGAAATGTATTTAAAATTGAGATTGTATGTCACAGTTGCCAATGACGTGGCGAACAACACTAAAAATCATTCCGGCGTGGCGTAAAGTCAATAGCACGATAAAAAGTAGTGCAATAGCACCGTGGAAATTCATAAAACATTCGCATAACTGAAGTTGTGAGCGCGGATTTCCACGATTACCTCCGCCGCCGAAGGTGAAGAAAGTTATGTTTTCACCCCTTTCTGTCTGTTTGTTTGTTTGTTACTTGCAAAATTGAAGATTTTTCATGTGTATTGGTCAGTCGATTTTGTTATTCTATGTCTGTTTGTCTGTCAATCGCCGGGTCACAATTCTAAACCGATCATCATGAAACTTTACCAAGTTGTGGAGGTAGTCTCAACTGAAAAGGCTATTGATTTTGAGGTCAAAGGTCAAAGGTCATCTTGAGGTCAAATTTCTAACATCGTCATTTTTTCATCCGATTGACTTGAAATTTGAACAGGATTTGCATATTATGTCACTGAATTGGGAAACCAACTTTTTGAGGTCAAAAGGTCAAAGGTCAACTCAAGATCAAACTTCTAAAATCAAATTTCATCTGAAAAATTGTCAATTTTCATTCAATTAACCTGGAAATTAAGCAGCAATTGCATAGTCAATCACTGAATTTGGAAACCAACTATTTTTGAGGTCAAAAGGTCAAAGGTCAACTCAAGGTCAAACTTCTAAAATCATCAATTTCAATCTGAAAAATAATCAATTTTCATCCAATTGACCAGAGCTTTCATTAAGACTGTCAATATTAATGTTAATGCAATGGACAATTTGATGTATCCCTGGCAACCTTTCAAGAGGGGGGTGGGTTTTGCAAGTATCGTGTTCTGCACAACGTCTTTTTCTTGTTTGTTTGCTTGTCTGATTGTTTGTTTGTGTGCAGGATATCTCATAAAGTTGTGGATGGATCCGGATGAAATTTTGTGGACAGGTTCGGTGTGACAAGGTCGAACTGATTAGATTTTGGTGAAGAGCACAACCGAACCGAATGATTTTGTATCTGCCTTGATGTTTTCTCATCATTTGTTTGTTGACTAACAAATCTCTGCTAACAAACAAACTAACAGTCAGTGAGGATCCAGATCCGGCTACAATAATTTTTGAATTGATTCTTCACCTTTGAGAGATGGGGTGAAAAATGATATATACTGTAGCACAATATCTCAAAAAGTTTTGAACGGGTTTGGATGAAACTTGGTGGACATGTTGGGTGTGCGACAAGGAAGAATTGATTCAATTTTGGTGAAGATCCGAATCCGCATGTGCATACATTACTTATTTAATTTAAAAGGAACTTCATCATTGAGCGATAGGGCCAAAAACGATATGTAGCTTATATCAAAAATGTATTGGGCCCGATATGTTCTCGTGGATCAGGCATTGTGTGGCAGAGGTATGTGCTCGACTGAATGCTCTTCTAGTTGGTAAACACAATGTTCTTCCACACCATGAAAACGTTCTTTCACACCAGGAAACTATTGTTCATTTCACACAGGCTTTAATCAAAATCCACACTGCCACAGCATGTCAACCGTCCTCTCTTCTCCCCTTCATTTCTTCTCACATCAATCCTTCATTCTTTCACATGATCTACATCAGAACACTATATCCCTCTCCATCATTTTTTTTTCATATATGGGCATCGACTCAAACAACCACATAACACATAAAGTGAATCAAGATAGGTTTCGAAAAACATTCAAAGGCATTAACACATCGGTTCTGCATGGCAGTCATCTCCTGAAATCACAATTAAATCTCAAAATCTGTAATGTAATCCTGTAGGTATAAAGGAGGGTTTCCGGCCCGTTATGGTCTGGCCTGCGGATTTGCCTCGGAGGTCACTTTCCGGCTTTGCCTTGAGGAATCGCCAACATCCCCCGTCTCCTCTTCTTCTCCCCATAACTGTGAATGGACTTTGTCGATAAATCGTCGAACATGTGATATGTTACACATGAATTTCTGTCCATGTGGTTGAAGAAAATCACCTGTCCCCTTTACTGCTATTACTGCATAAGGGTGTGGATCATAGGTGGTACTCAGCTTATCCCTGTTATGGTTGTTGTCGAAGAACTGCATCACCTTCATCTATGTCGTGGGTTGAAGCATACTGCTTAGCATCCACATTTTGGTTAATTTTTTGTTTGATATCCCAGTCTCAGTCCAAGGCATTTTAGAGTACATTCTTTACCCAAGTTGGAAGGTGAGGGATTTTGCTGAGGACTTCCCTTCCCAAAATAAGTGCTACTGGAGATGCCTCTGATGCAATGCGGTGTTGTATGATATTTTAACAGCAATGTGAAGAGTTCCTGGTGACAATTCCTGTGATTGATGCATGCTGTGTGCAGAGCTTTACGCAGAATGCAGAAAAAAAACGTTCTACCTCCGAGTTGGCTTGAGGCCAACAAGGTGTAATTTTGCGATGTTTGATTCCATGAATCCTGTAAAACTGTTTGAACTCGAAACTGGCAAACTGGGGTCCATTGTTTTATACAATTTCATGTGGCAAACAGTGGGTGGAAAGTACAGTTGTTAGGAATCTAATGACGGACTGGGTAGAGGTGGATGACAGGATAATTGCTTCTGGCCATTGGGAACATTCATCAACAATGCTGAGGATTTGTTCACCGGTGGGAAATGGCAACATGCAGATGGCAACATGGATGACTTCCCATGGATTGATTGGCATATTGGTCATTTGTGACGGTGCAAGTTGAATGGGTGGACTGACATTTAGCACCCCAAGTTGGATGGTCAATGTGTGCCCGAGCAAAGATGCTGTATCTTCCAGATCAGTCACCACTACTATACGTTGGCCACAGTTGTACTGTTGTTATACTCGAGACAGCTGTCAAACATAACCTGAACAGGTAGAGGTGTGTTTGAACTATATGTGAAGATGTTGGTGGCTGACTTGGATAGAGTGTGGTGGTGGCCATCTTGACATAGCCTGTGCTAAGTGTTTCTTTCCAATATATTGACAGAAGCCCTGGAATTGATGATCATTTTTACAGGAATATTATCAAAAAAATTTTTGTTCAGGAATATTACCATTATAGTGTCCATCCCCAGTGGGCGATCTGTGAAATTAAAGGAATAACTTTCCCCATGACCATCTTCAGAAGCTGGACGCATAAATCACACAGGGTGATCTTGGGAGTTTGAGGTATCTGAATGGATTTGCCGGTTTCTTGCCGTACAAACTCGGCTGAAATGGAAGTTTGTGATAATTGCATGATTTCCCATTTGTTGGGCAGCGGTCATCACCGCATGTGTGATCTTCGCACTCGGATGGCTCCACACCTGTGGTTCCACAGCCATTGCAACATTTACATGTGCTGAAACTTCTCGTGATGTCACCAGATTTTGTATTGCATTGTTTCCACATGGGCGACTCATTTGAAGTTTGCTGAGAATGAGTTTTGTTTATCATGTTAACACTCTCCGTGTTGGGGTTATCGACGGTCCTTTCTTCCACTTGTGTGGCTTGAGTCTCAGATACTTCCAGAGCCTGAGATATTCATAGCATGATTTTTATGTTCAAATCAGGTTCATGAAAGAGACGTCTGCACAAGCATGGCAATGCACACTTATGTATGATTTAATCTTTTATTGCCTCAACAGCGTCATAGTGATCGAAATC
The DNA here is from genome assembly GCA_035128595.1 of Eptatretus atami. Lineage (NCBI taxonomy): Eukaryota > Metazoa > Chordata > Myxini > Myxiniformes > Myxinidae > Eptatretus > Eptatretus atami. Next base: position 64,020,849 of record CM068963.1, read on the forward strand.
ACACCTTGCTCCCTGCCGAAGCTGGGTAACGCAATCAGCAATCAATATGGGTGGCGCTTGTCCGGCGGGGGCGAGGCACATGACGTTCAAATGAAACATTTTGCAGAGGCTCAAAGTGTTCCTTCAGTTTTGCGATCGCTGTGTCATTGTTTCCCATATCGGTGAGAGCCTCAAAGACGGTTTGTACCACTTCGCCAGCGATGTGCAGTCGTACTGCACAGTTTTGTGCCTTCTCGGTAATGTTCACAGTGGCCATGTAGTACTCAAAGCTCAGTTGCCATTTTCAAGCTCAGTTGCCATCTCTTTCAGAGAACATTAATAATTTCCCACAGATATTTACTGAAGTCAAGCTGAAAAATAGTTTCTCATGCATCATGCATAAATTATGTAAGTGTTTACTTAAACTCCCAATTAAGCAGGAAGTAGCTCCTTTCCCTTAGCATGCTCACTGCCAATTGTAAAGGGAAAGGAAGAGAATTTGAATAATGTCAAGGCTTTGCTATTTTAATTATTTGTGGCTGAGTCACATCAACTACCGGGATTGGCTTGTGAAGGAGTCCATTCACAAGGCCAGATGCAGGGTCTGTGAGAAGGCATTTGATATCGGGAATATGGGGGGAAGTACAATTCAGTCACGCGAGAGGTTCCAAGCACTAAAACATGGCATCACATGTGATTGCAAATGACCGGTTCAACTCCCATATTAAGGATTTTTTTTGCCTCCAGTACATGTGTTCATACTTCAGTTGCATTTCGTTTATATTTATTGTCTGTATTTGCAAGTCTAATACAAACATTCATCTATATTGATTCGTTCTATCAAAAAACGCAGGATCTTGGAAGATTTAATTTTTTGGAATGTTATGTACAGGTCAGTTCATGCATGGGAGCATGCACCAGAGAAACGCGTCGCTGTGTCCACTTTCCACTGGCACTCCAGGGGCCTCCATCTGGCCATCCCCCAGGCAGAGGCCTGGCCCACCCTATCTCCTTGAGATGCTGATCAACCTGCCGCAACCACGAGGCACGAGGTCAGCCCATTGGCCTCCTCCACTCACGGGGCTCCCTCATTGAGAGAATCTGGTAAGCAGGGTCAGCATCAGGAAAATGAGCCACATGTCCAGACAGCCACAACTGATGCTCATGGACTATGCAGGTAACAAATCTCATTTGAGTCTCTCTCAGCAACCGCTCTTGGACACAAAGTCCGACCAGCGATCGCCAAGGATTCTCTGAAGAGACCTGGTACCAAAGGAATTAAGTTGCCGTCTCAGATCCCTGGTCAGAGTCCAAGTCTCATATCCGTAGAGCAAGACCAGAAGCACCAAGGACCTGAAGACTCGGACTTTTGTCTGAGTCTGTATGTACAAGTGATATTGAAAAAGCCAATGTCACTTGTACATAAAACACCTGTATTAAAAGTCCTGGAAAACAACTTTTTTGTCCTGGAAAACTCCTGGAAATTTAGTCTTCCATGGCTGTGCGATTTTGTAATATTTATTTGTTTAATAGTGTAAATTGATGATTTCAGGTTATTATAGTTGATATATGTCATTATTAACGCTCCAGAATTACCGCGTATACCCCAGAATTAGCGAGTGGCATGTGGCGTAAAGTGGATGTCACTGGGGCAGTAAAAAATAGTGGAATCGCATTTTCGTTAAATGACGTGAACATTTTCTCATCTACAGACCTGCATGATGCCAGAAACTCATCTATTAATCCTGTTCTCTAAAATTCGAGCAACATTTTTGATCAACCAGTCCAAATTTTTGATTACGGTCAATATATTGGTACAGCAGTCGCACAGTTCCAGTTGCCCGGTTCAAATCTGTGGCGTCGGGGGCGCAGCTCTGTAACTTGTTTGCAGCCTCTGCGCTTTCAGACCCAGGCATCTGCATCGTCAATCCCTATGACAATAAGTTTTACAATTTCCTTAAGAGTGCATGGAAAGCCAGAGAAAGTGCTTTTGGTTTCGTAGTATAATTTGTTTTATCTAATTTAATAAATCTACGATTGGACTCTGATTTTGGTACTCCAACGTATGTCAACTGTTAGCAATACATCACGAATAATAGTTATCACAGTGTAATGCTATGTTGTGTCTGTGCATGCGTGGATAGGGCCTGTTGTGCGGTGATTGGATTAAAAGCTAGTTGGACAATGGTAGTGTTCTGGTAACCCGTGTTTCTCTTCGGCTTTAAACTCTCCAATCGTCCCAAATGTGGCCAAGACTTCAGGAAGAGAGAATAAGTCAGTCTCCAAGGCAAAATAGTTTATCCTTGTTGCCAGATTTTCAGTTCTCCCAGAACCAAAACGCGTGTCAAGACGCAAATAGAAACACGGGTTACCAGAACACCGCCATTGGCCAACTAGCTTTTAATCTGATCACCGCAAAACAGGCCCCAGTCTATGCATGCGCAGACGCAACAAAGCAATACATCACAATTAGTTCACCTGGACTTTAGTCCAGTGAACTTATGTAATCGAGGAGTGTCTGTAGGTAAGTCAGTCAGTCTGTCTCTCTCTGTCTGTCTGTAAACACTTCACATGGCATCTCAGCAGCCCTGTGAACAAACAAGTCTGGAATGAAATTGGAAAAAAATATAGGAAAGATCGATTTTTTTCTCACCGGATAAAATAAAACAATAGCTTCCGATATTAAATACACCCAGACCCCGACATTCGCAGTTCCAACATTCGTGGGTTCCGCATATTCGCGGTTGATAATGTGCGACATGCTCCTGCATTCGTGGGAAATTGCTCCGCATATTCGCGGTTTTCATGGTGATTTTTTTTTTCATGAGCCACACACAAAGCAGCTGGATGTACGTACGCAAAAAACATATCCATGGGTCGAGAACATGACCTGCTTTCTGTACATGTATTGTAGCTTCACGGGATAAACGTAGTTTCGCGGGATGTCTCACCAGTGCAACACGTCATTCCCCGCGACACCATCCCCCATGTGTTACTTACAGAAAGAAAACTCTAACAGCATCTATTGATGTATCCAGTAATTAATAGGTCGCCACATATGGACATTACACAATGGAGACATTCAGCGCATCTTAGTGTAAATCACCATCTTGCTACAAATAGCACCATCTGAGCATGCTCGCACATGCAGCGACCTTTGCACCCCTCCGGTCGCCTCACTCCAAATCCAATTCCTATGGCGAAGTAGGAAAGCAGTTGTAAATTCAAAACAAAACCATCAGTCCTAAATAGTGCCCTGAACAAAGGAGGAGGGGTGGGGAAGCAGGGTGAGGGATGGGAGGGAGAGGGAGAGAGAGGGGGTGGGGGAGGGGAGGGGTCAGAGAGAGAGAGAGAGAGAGAGAGAGTATATATGAATCGATATATCGTATTCAGTGACAGTGCAAATATTGTGGAGTGCTCACCAAGTGGCTTAAGCACTCAAGGAAGTATTCCAATGAAACAGTTTCTAAGTAAAGGCTGGCTCGGCAAGCGATTAGCGATCGCCGCTCTGTAATATTAAACACCTCCCGGAGACATCCAAAACATCGAACTATGTCTGAATTGGAGAAATTAACACTTTATTAGCAGTTGGAACTGTTTCTCAGTTCAAATCTTGAGCTTAAATTTTGCAAATTGGCTTAGTTTAAGAGATTCTAGAGGTTATGGCATATGCAGAAATGCAATAAAGCTCGGAACGCTGGTGCCTCCGGGCGTTTATAAGCATTCCAATGTATCTAGTGATTAATTGCTATGATGATCAGGCATTCAAGAATATGAGTGAGGAAAGTGAAGAAAAAAACATAATCATAATTAAACCATTGCGGCCTGTTCCAACTCAAGGCATTCTTGAGCAGGCCGAACAAAATGGCAAATTAAGACCCCGGCGAGGTAAACAAGGATGTTCCTTAAGACCCCATCGAGGGAAAGTGAGGTGTCCGAGGATACACCGATTAAAGGATATAATTAAATGAGGCCTTTAATTATCTTCAAAAGGAGTGTTTTAATTAACCCAAACACCCAATTTTCACTCTTGCACTTCCTTGGAGTTCCCTTCATATGCATGCAAAGTTTCAGGCTGCTGGGTTTCATGGTTTTGGATTTTATGGACACACACAACACACACACACACACACACACACACATTTATTATTCTAGATGTACTGAACATAGAGTGCAGTGCTGGACGTGAGGTAAAATGGCTCCAAAATTCATTTTTTACCTCAACGTAGCATGGTATGCACCTGTCACTTTTTAATTTGTCGTGGTGCGGTATGCTCAGTTTGTTTTTAGCTCACCTGGACTTTGGTCCGTTGAGCCGATGCGATCGAGCAGTGTCCGTAGTTTAGTCAGTTCGTCAGTGAGTGAGTCTGTAAACACTTGAGTCATCATCGCTTTAACCAAACACACAATTTTGATGAAACTTGGCTTCAAGCTTCATATCGGATGTGTAATGAAGGTGTATTGACCGCAACAAAATCTGCACTCACTAACAGGTTGAAATCAGGCCTAAAACTAAACTCAGATTCTGCAACTGGACCAGACGGCATCAGTGCACATGTCTTTAAAACCTAATCTTTCAGCACATCCTCTTTCAGCTCTGTTCACCACGTCATTTGCCTTCGGTCATCTTACGCCTACTTGAAAGTGAGACTATATCATTATATTGTATAAAAAGTGCGAAAACCGATCCCGTTCAATGCAGACCAAACCAGCTAACTTCCAATCAGCAACGTCATGGAATCCATCATCATAGTTAACATCAAATCCTTCCTTTTCTCTAATCTCAGATTATCAATTCGGATTCAGACAAAGTCACTCTATCTTTGACATGCTGCTTCTATTCTACCACAATGACTGGATGGCCTCAATGTCAGACATGAGATCAGGGCCATCTCTCTAAACATATATATATCGAGCTTTCGACACCGTCTGGCACCCTGCCTTACTCTTCAAACTCTCTGCCTATGGCATCCAAGGCCAACTACGCTCATGGTTTAATGAATTGCTTTACTCTCATAGCCAACACGTGGGTCTCAACAGAATCCTCTTATTTCCTCTCCCTGTCTAGGCTGGAGTCCCCAAAGGCAGTTTTCTGGGGCCCGTCCTATTCCTTATCTTCATCAATGATCTCTGCTTCTCTGGAAAATCCTCGATCTATTTGCTGATGGCTCCACCCTCTGCCGTGACATCCCTCATCCTTCAGACTGGCTGCAGCCTCTTCCCTCTCTTCAGATCTTGAAAAAAAATCACAACCTGCTCAAACCTGTCATGGCACTTCAGCAAAAGCTTTCTGCGATTCATGGGACTGACTCAATCGGTCAACTTCCCGACCCGGATCTCAACCAATGGATGACTCCATCTCTTCTGGATCTGATTTTGACAAATTTCCCTGACAATATTTGCTGCTCTTCCTCTGCTCCAATCGGTTCTTCTGACCAACGTCTTGTAAAGTGGACATCTCTCTGGCTATTATCAGAGAACCACCTCACCGCTGTTGAGTCTGGCGTTTCACTCAAGCCGACTGGCAGGGTCTCCAAGCAGCCATCAACTTATAGACTGGTCTCCTATCGCTACTTTCTCAACATCAACTCATCCTGGGAATTCTTTCAAAGAAACTTGCTTCTCCTCTCATGCACAGATTTATCCCCTCTCGTCTTCAGTTGTCCTACCCTTCCTCCCGCCCTTGGATCACTAAAGCTTGCGGCGAGGCAGTTGTCCTGAAACAACTTGCCTTTGCCTCATGGAAGCAAACCCAACTGAGGGTAATCCCAGTTCTTCCATAAGGCTCTGAGAACAAGTGCTAGAGATAATCTAACCCATCAGCGAGAGTGCCTACGGAGGACAACAACTTTCCAAGCTCAAGTCCGAACTTTCAAATCTCTCTCCCTCCTCAAAATTCTGGTGGCATCTAACCAAATCTGTTTCTGGTGTTTGTTTCCCCTCCATCCCCTCACTTACCTCAAATGGCCGCACTGCTGATACCGCATGTGAAAAGGCTGAATGCCTAAACTCGGTGGTTGCAGCTAAATCTTGTGTCCGAAACCCATCGCTTTCTGTATCCACCTTATCTAGTCACACCCAACTGTCCCTGGACTCTGTGTCCTTTTCTCCTGACAAGGTGGAGAGCTTGCTG
>CM068963.1:64027013-64038769 GCA_035128595.1 Eptatretus atami
CTTGCTCACCCTCTCTCTGTTCTATTCACCCTCTCATTTGCTCAAGGTCTTCTGCCATCTGCTTGGAAATGAGCATACATTACTGCCCTGCATAAAAAGGTACAAAAACAGATCCCTGCAACTACAGACCAATCAGCCTTCTGCCAATCATCCAGCAAGGTTATGGAATCCATCATGCCTTCAGACATTAAATCCTTCCTCTTCTCCAATGGCTTGATTTCCGATCTTCAATTTGGTTTCAGACCAGGTCACTCTACCCTGGATATGCTGCTTCTGCTCTCCCAACAATGGATGGAGGTCCTCAATGCTGACATGAATATCAGAGCCATATCGCAAGACATCTCGCGTGCTTTTGACATGGTCTGGCACCCTGCCCTGCTCAACAAACTCTCTTCCTATGGTACCAAGGCCATCTCCACTCATAGCTCGCAGACTTCCTCTCCTGTCGCAGCCAACGTGTGGCCCTAAATGGAGTTCTCTCATCCCTCTTCCTGTCCACGCTGGAGTTTCCTCAAGGCAGCGTTCTGGGCCCTGTTTCTTTTTCTGGTTTCATTAATGATCTCTCCGACAATCTGGAAATCCTCGATCTCTTTGCTGATGACTCCACCCTCTGCCGTATACCATCTGTCATCCCTCACACCGGCATGCAGCAGCTTCTTCGCTCACTGCAGATCTGGGTAAATCACAAACTGGTCCAACACATGGAACATGTCTTTCAATTCGGCACAATCTCACACTCTCACTATGTCTCTCCGAAGAGACCGTTTAGAACCCCCCCCACCCCCCATCTACTTTCTCAAATCCCCTGGAAGAAGTCCTTTCTTTCAAGCTTCTGGTCTCACTATCTGCCATGACCTTTCCTGGGAAAGCCACATTTCAACCTCGCCTCCAAAGCCAGTCGCGCCGCTGGGAATCCTCCATCGTCGGTCCTTCCTCGGCCACCTGAGCTCCTGACCACTTGCAAAGTTTCGTCCACATGATGGAGTAATGCTCCCCTCTGGGCTGGAGCTCCTGCCTCTCACCTTTCTCGGCATCATGCTGTGGAAACCAAGGCATTTTGGATCATTGGCATCTCCGCGATTAGGGTGAGTCTTTGGGCCTCTCACTCTCTCACCACAGGCTGGACAGTGGCTTCTGTCTTCTACCGTCTCCTCTCCAGCCTCGCCCCCCCCCCTGCTCTCTCTGCGATTTGTCCCCACCACATTTCGCAGGGTGCTCAAGGTCCGCCAAAAACCCCTTCTGGTAAAACTACCAAAATCACGAATCACTGCTCACCTTCACTCTTTCATTCCTCTTTTTTCCCGCTTTGGAATAAACTCCCTCACTCTATTCAATCCCATTCTTCCTCCAGGCCTTCAAAACAGCCGTCACCACCACCTCTTATCATCCCCCATCCAATCCCGATCAAATTTCTACCCCCGATAATCCACCCAAGCCCACCTCCTTCAATTCCCTGCTCTCATTCCTGAAAGTCCCTGTGAAGTCCATCTTGTAATGTCCCCATGTTCCCTGCCCCATCCCTCTCCCTTCCACAGAACTCCTAATGTCTCTCTTCCCCACTGTTTTGTCCTTCCCACTCCCGCCCCTCTTGTCTCCTGCCCCCCTTGCTGTGCCTTGTGTGTTCGCTCTCATACGAGCCTCGACAAGATATACAAAAAAATAAAAATAAAAAACACTTGGAATATGTCTTTCAATCCTGAAAAGTCTTACACACTCGCACACTCTTTCCGAAAGGACCAGATGGCAAACCCTCCCATCGACTTTATTAACAATTCTCTTGAAGAAGTTCAGTTACTCAAACTTTTTGGTCTTACTATTAGCCATATCTTTCTTTGCAAACCATATTTCTAAGTTGATCTCTGCAGCCAGTCACTGATTGGGCATCCTCTGTCATGAAAAATCTTTCCTTGGCACACCTGAATTCTTGTCCTCCTTCAAGGCCTTCATCTGCAGCTTCCTGGAGCACTGCTTTCAACTCTGGGCTGGTACCCCTGCCTCATGCATAGTCCTCGGCTAGATGGCATGGAAACCAATGCCTCAAGGTTATTGGACTCTCCCACGATGCAGCTGAGTCTATGGGCCTATCTCTTTCCCATCCCAGACAACGGTGGTCTCTGTCTTCTCCTGTCACCTCTCTGGACTTGCACCCTCTGCTCCTTCCATTCTTTGTCCCCTTGATGTTTCTGCAGGGTGCACGTGGTCCTCCAACAACCACCCCCTTCTGATAAAAACTCACAAAATCCAGAATCACTGCTCACCTACACTCACTCATTCTTCATTTTTCCCACTTTTGGAACCAACTTCCACATTCTCTTCAATCTCTTTTTTTTTTTCTCCCTTCATTTATTCAAGACAGCTGTTCACCACCAGGCCCATCTCTTTCCAAATTTCCAGTTTTTCCTTCCTGATGGTTTGTTTCTGTATCAATCTTGTCCACACCATGCCCCTCATTCTTCCCAACAGTCCTTATTTGTCCAAGTCTTCCTCTATTTTATCCCTCAACCCTGCTGTTGGTGTGTTTCCTCCTCTCCTTCTTCAGTGCCTTTTGTTCTGTTACGTCTTGATGAAAGCTGTTCTTGCTCTTTCACAAGCCCTGACTTTGTGTTCAAAAAAAAGTTTTGCAAGGGATTAAAACGTTATTGCTGTTAGTGGGCATGAGTCGAGTTATTATTGTTGTTACAAATCGTGCTCAACACTGAGGACGGGCTGGCAGGATAGCCCGCAGGTTGTGAACTCACTTTTTAGCTGTCCAGGGTGGCTTGAATTGCTCACCCAACTATAAACTTCCTCACAGGCCGGGCATTACATCACTGAGTACTTCATCATTTGGAGGGATGTTAAGTACCTTCTGCAAGCATTTGCTGCTGGATGTTAAGGATCCCATGGTGACTTTTGCAAAAGTAAGCGATTGTGTGCTGGCATGCTGGCCAGTTTTGAAATTCCTGCATTAACCTGTCCTTATGACAGTAAGGACAGTCATAAAGTAAGCATTACTACTGAGACCAAAAACCAACAATGCCCAGCACATTGAACATCGGTGCCAAGATGGGACTTGACGAACGAGTTGGGACATTCAATTCACAATGGAGAAGGGACCAATGTCAATGCACTAGCTGATACTTCTCTCATGGTTTAGAGTTACAGCTGTATTATGACCATCAGCAAAAATCAACAGATATGCCCTTGGTGATACACACAACCATTTTGTGCTTATTGAAAAAAAATCATTTGATGGGGAACCATTTCTTCATTGGAACTTTGAATTCAAGAATACCTAAAAAGACGTTTATAAAGTTTAATATCATGCAGTCATAACTGCAGGTCACGGAGTGTATCTGTGCTGGAAAGAAAATAATCTTGGGTTCATTTAAAGAATGTTGCAAGTCATCCCGGCAGTAAGAAAGAAAAATCAATTTTAAAACTCCTAAGTTAATTCTCCTTCGAGCACCTGAGATGATCGATTTACTCATTCGCATGCCTCTATGTGCGCGTTCAATGCAGACAGATTTCTGAATTCCCCCGCACAAGGTGCGTTGTCGATGACAGGTGTGTACTACGTGTTTTCAACTTTCCGGGTTATTGAAGAGTTCACCTTCCAGCCATTTCCTTGACTTGTGTTCCAGCATCTCTGCCACACGGTTATAAAACACAAAAGAGGAAAGCATTTTAAAGAAGGAGAGAGAGTAAAAAAAGGTAAAAATCGATAACAGCCAATATCTATTTACCATTCCATTGACCTGCCAAACCGAAGTGCATTTAGCACGAGCGAGAAACCCCATAAAATCCCACGCCATATATGGCACGTCTACCTGAGATTGGGGAGATCTTTGTGCTTCACACTTGATTAAATGTCCATCATTGGGTCTTGTATTAGATCACCGATAGGCAAGTTTTAGGGTTTTAACTGAATGTTTCATTTTGGATATTAATAAGTTTTCACACATTGGTTGTTTGCAAATGCATATTGAACAACTATTTGATTCAGAATTCGGTCCACACTGAGTCCACGCAGAATCATGACTGAGGGTGCGTCTGTGTCGCTGATGTTGTGACCTTGCACATTCGGGCAGGGATCTTGCAATTTGTTCAGGGTGCCGGGGATAACTCATTGAATCTTTGCAAAAGACCTACTGTGAGGTCCTTATCACCCTGCATGCGAAACACCAGGCTACGATTGTTTTAGCTGGGTCGCGATTCAAATGAGTGTGCAAACCTCCTTAAATAGGTGATATTGTTGGAATCGAAGAAAATGCTGAATTCTGTTTCAAGAAAGACTGGTGTGTCCCTCGAGAAAGACTGGCGTGTCCCTCGAGAAAGACTGGTGTGTCCCTCGAGAAAGACTGGTGTGTCCCTCGAGAAGGACTGGTGTGTCCCTCGAGAAAGACTGGCGTGTCCCTCGAGAAAGACTGGCGTGTCCCTCGAGAAAGACTGGCGTGTCCCTTGAGAAGGACTAGCGTGTCCCTTGAGAAGGAATGGCGTGCACCTCGAGAGAGACTGGCATGTTCCTGATAAAATTTGTTCCTGGGTCACTGTAGAAGTGTTTACCACATGACGTGGGATGGGTGACAGCTGGTTGGGTGGACTATGAAAGGGTCACCTTTTACAGAAACTTTCACCACAGAATTAAAGTATGATTAGTACATCCATTTTTTTTTAAATGATGCTCAAGGTGATGATGCAACACACCACACCCTTTGTTCCAAAAAGTATTTTAGATTATTGATTATTTTTTGTTTTTGTTTGAGCTCCTTTTGTTTGTAGTTCAGCATTACACCTCGACCTATGAGGCTGTTCAACAAGCAATCAAGGTAATAAGGCTCGCTTGGATCAGGAAAATGAATGACAAAAGCATTTGTCACTTAATTGCAAGTTCGTTTGTACTAAACCGTAGGTTGAGTGCCATGTGACGAGACACCCATGGTAATTGTTCAAAAGCTTTGTAGGTCGTGGTGGAACGAAGCGGAGTGGGGGTTGGTGGGGAGGGAGGTCGTTGGTGATAACTTGTGCACTCAGTTAAAACAAACAATTACCTTGCCCGGGGCTAGCTTGGGAAAGCGTGAGAATGTGCAATTTGTCTGGGATAATGGAAGCAGGCCACTGGCTAAGTCTCATGATGGCGCCGGATTCATCTCTTCCGCCAATCTCCGCGTGCTCCGCACACCCCTCTTCATGCACCCAGGTATGCACATGCGCAGCCTCCACAGTAGGAGGGGGCGGAGGTGGTATCTGGTCTGAAGGAGAGGCAGGGAGACCAGGTTGCACTGTTCCCAAGCTCCAGTTACAAGCCAGCACTTGAACTGCATTCAGCGCCTTTGAGACACAGACACAAGATCCATTCTGCTCAGCACGCTACCCTGCCTCGGTGTGACGCCACTCTCCATCGTTCCTTGCCTCTGGCTAGACCTGCTCCCCTTTTTCCTCCCTTTGTAGATGTTTTTGATCCTATCAACTCTGACTTCCTTTCTGGCTTGAGTTTCTAAGGCACAAACAAGGAATCGCTTAGGGTGAGATTTAGCTACTGGCAACTGAGCAAGTAAGACCATCGGAGATCAGCAGAATCCTCAACAAATTGATTTTTTTAATTGCATTAATCGATACTTGATAGAAGCACCACAACGTGTTACCCATGCTATAACCACAAATACTTCAAGCTAAGTGGTTGTTTATGGAATCGTAATACCTTTAGACCATTTTTGAGGACTTTGGGTTGGCTGGGTACTTCAACTCGCTTGATTTTACCACTGAGCTCTCATGTGTGGGTTCAATTCTGGGTTTGATCGCCAATGGATTCGGAGTTTAACCAAAACTACAGCTCTGATGTGGTGCCAACGTGGAATTGTATGATTGTCTGGGATAATGCATGGAACACCATTCATCGGATGTTGGATGTAAATGCAGTTTTCTTGTTTGCGCATCAGTTCTGTATGTTAGATTCCATAGTGCTTGTCCAAAAAACAAATATATATATATATATATATATATATATATTGTCCAAAAAACAAAACTGATCCTTTGGCTAAGTTTTTTGTTCAGGATTATCTGTATTACTTATTAAGACTACATTAATGGCCATAAATTATTCCAGCCATCTGAGGTTGGTTGGGGATGTTTTTGACTAGTCTTTCAGGCACCTGCTTACCATGTTTGAAGTTTCGCTGAAAGGTGATTTGGAGAAGAATTTACAATTTATTTAAGGTGCCATGGATGACTTGTCTATACTTCACCAAAGATGTCACGGGATTTTTGATGCCCACGAACAAGAAGAGAACCTGGGATCTCAAACATCTGTGCTGGAGGATTGAATAACACCCAGCTGAACGTATACCTATGGAATGCGCTGGAGGACAGGAGGACACCCAGCTGAATATACATCTGTTGGACATAATGTCTGTGAAGCACAAATCCGACACTTTATAGTTGGGTCAGGAATCGAACCCAGATGAGACTATATAACATTTGAGCACCACCCTGTCACACTCAGCTTGATAATTATAGCACAACTTCAACATAAGGTGGCAATTCTGGGATGGTAACATTAATAAATGGCCTCTTAGTATTCCCTTGTATTAATTACAATATATTTCTAGTTCTTCATATACAATGTGAACACGCCAAAACCTGCATTGTGACGTCACTTCGCTTCGGGTAGTTTCACTGACACCCAAATTGAAACATCAAGCGACACTTTGTAGCTGTAAAAGAAAGCCGTTTTACTTGCCATTGTGTTGTGCTCAGACCTGAAGCACACCTTTTGCTGCGCTATTTTTTGAAACATGAAGCCAGCTTTCATTAGCACAATCAGGGACATTTTATTCCAGTCCATTGTTGCACAAGAGGCTACACTGACACCTGCATCGCCAATGAAGAGGCTAAAGATGAATGCGTCGTCTACAGTTACCAGATTTTCAGTGGGCCCTGGCTGCTCTCCATCCCTGTGGCCAAGTGCACCATGCTCTCACTTGTATCTCAGTCAAGAAGCTGTCGCATCCGAGAACTGATCGCCTGCAGTCCAACCATGATCGCTGCCTTTTGTAACTGAATGCTGGCCGCCTCCGAGCAATGCGACTGTCGGTTGTAAAAAGGGACAAAAGAAGGTCTAATGGCTCCTCTGTTTGATGCATTTAGCCCAAAAGCGCTTGTGGTAAAAGTACAAGTGAGTTTCATTAATTTGTCAATGAGCAGAATTATTTTGGACTTTTTAGGACTGCATTGTCTTTGAGGTAGAGCTGTCAGAACTGCAGCTCTGGAATCGGCACCTTTGATGGAGCTCCCATTCAGTGAAATTCATCTTGACGCTGTTTTATCGGTGCACAATTCTTGTTCTTTGTGTTGCTTGGATTAACCAGAAGCATTGTCAGAATAGGGGAAACAGAGTTTCAGGTGTCATGTTGTCTTCATACCAAATCAATTTGTCCACCTCCTCCTCACTCTCCATGTAAGGCTATTAGGTTGTCTTTATCTTTCATGTCATTTACTTTTAAAGCAGGAATTTTGGTAAAATTTAAAATAAAAATCACAGATTTAAAATTATAAAAATCACAGGTGTAAAGAAATGTCACTTTCTACCTACTTTATAAACTAATACAATGGGGGTGAGGGAGGCAGGGAACGTCTAGCTTGGAATCTCAGAGGTTGTTGCTTCCTAATCCAGAATACAAGAGGTGTTGACAATGTTTTATGAACGAGACACTCACAATAGTCCAAACCAGAGAGTTGGTGTCAAAGCCACCCAATGCTCGCCTGTTTATACATATATCGTTTTTAAAAGACTAGTCTAATATTTTTTTATAAAGCATTGCAGTGAAGTCTGATCCAAATAATTTTAAAGCAATATATGTATTTGTATATTGTAATCAGTAAAAAATAGTGTGGTAGATAAAAACATTAGAAAGGAAATAACTTGCACCAAAAACTTTAACATTTTCACGCTCACGCTCACGCCGGGGGTATCGCTATAGCTCTCTGTTCTTCGAACAGGCGAGCTAAAAATGACAACATCTTAATTTTTCAATATTCTGATGCGGATGTCCAATACACTGTTATAGAGTCTTGGTTCTGCCGTAGCAGTTTCTTGACAAGGGCTATAGTGGGTGGTTTGCCATTTCCTTCACAGCAGTAGTTAGGGCAGGAATTTCCAATTTGGCCAGGATCCTGGCGATAGATCGTCTACTCTCCATGAAGAACACCGTGGGATCCTAAACATCCACGAAAATGGGATTTTTCCCAGTTCAAATATGGCGGGTCAAGTCAAAGCGACCATAGCAGTCAGGTGAGTCCATGGTCCCGGGACGGATCTTGGCCTTTCCACTCTCGATACCATCCCTGTGGGACCACTGAGCCACCCAAGTGCTATGCCGATAGGCGTCACGTGACTCATCAAATTAGGCCGAGCAACCAAAGTCACGTGACGTGATCTTCTATGTGGTGTGGACTGCAACCAATGGTCCCATTAACGGTTCTTTAAGCACCACCAAACGAAGCAGTAACCACAGCCAGAATTCACCCGAGACCAAGTGTATTTAATAGTGAATAATGGCATGGGAAGGGAAACAAAATAGAAGCAATATAAAACAGTGGTGTGAAGTAATATATTGTTGCGAATTCGCGCCGCCGGCGCTGCGATCGGCCACGTGACTCGAATCGCGGCCGCCTCGCCCACCGGACGGACAATTCAGTCGTGACCCTCTCGGACTAACGCCGGGAGCCAGTCACGGGTGGGGTTTAACCTCACCACAACCCAGTCCGCATTCTACCCGTGCGAGGTAGGGTGAATCGCCGAAAGTCGATATACTAAGTACTCGCACGGGTAACCTACCGAGGGTTGTACCACGCCACAGGTCGACTTCGGACACGAACCGCTTAAGCGGCTCGTTCCGTGCTACAGGATAACGAGCGGAGTTATCGTCGACCTTGACGGTTCCAATTAATTATCGGGCGTCTCACGCCCACTCGAACCCTTTACGTGAAGCAAGATGGAGACCCAACAAAGGAAAGGACGCAGCGAAACGGGGAACAATTCAACCAGCAAGCATTTTATTTACACGCACACAGATAGCACACATATACAGCATGATTTACAGCCAAACAGTCAGAGATGCACATATATCAAATAAAAGAAAAGCAACAACGACGCAGCTCTACAACCGACTAACGCGCACACACGGCAACACTTAACAGTTCTACTTCACCAGACTGGCGCCACACACACACGTTTACACAGAACCCAAAATAAATGGAAGTCGCGACTTCCCTGAGCGTGTCGAGTCCCTCTCCGACGTCCGTCGACGTGGTCCCGCCTGGCGCGGACTCCGTGCCCGAGCGTGGTCGGCGAGGCCTCTCCGGCGTGCCTCGCGCCTGCACGTGCTGGCCACTCGACGCCACGGACCGAGTGTTCGGCACTATCCAGCGCGGATAGGGGGGAGGGGACGTGGATGCCCGAAGTCGGGAGAGGGGAATGGCGGACGCTCCTTCCCGCCAGCGGGTCTTACAACGGCCCCACAAAAGACCCGGCACGGCCACCAGGACGAGCGACCGGAAAAACGAGAGCAACCACGAAGCAAGAGCATCGACGACACTGCTTCCCCCGTCTCCGACTTTTATTTCCTCGGAGCTCCGCCCTGTTGCTCCGCCCCGTTCTTTGCTCACCCCCCTTCGAGGCGCTTCGAGAAAGGTCTCGAAGAGGGGCGTTCCTCCTCCCTGGCCGCGTCACACCGCGCATCCACCAATCGAGCGCCAGCTGCCCTCCCTCGCTTCTCTCCCCTCACACCAAGCGCGGAGAAGAATGCGCGAAAAGCCCACCGAGCGTCCTCGTTGGTTTTTATTTGAAATAAAAGATAGAGAAAGAAAAACGACTGACTCAAAGTGTCGCAGCCCGAATGAATCACATTAATTCCCTCTAAACAACGGGTTTGGGGCTAACTATACATGTACTCAGAAATACCTCACCTACGGGACCTGAATGCGTTGGTTAAGCGAAATTTCACAGCCGTAACAATATGTATGAACCCCTTACCTACTAGCTGGTCATATGTGCCCAAGAACCAATGAATGAACAGCAGATCATAAATTATTTTATTCCTTTGGGCCCACAGACATTTCATGAGATAAAGAGACTGAGGGAATTTGACAAGACAGAGAGAATGGGCAAGCAAACCCAGTGAGTCATAAACATCGCACAGTTCAAGTCCGAGCACTGGCAAAATGTCCTGGGGCTGGGGCGATGGGAGGGAAGGACGTGATTTGGCATAGTTGGCGCGGCATCAGATGGATGGGACGCTGGCTTCTGCTCCACTAGCTGATAATGACACAGCCTTTCAGCTTCGTTTCCCCACCTAGGATAGTACCCGTGCCTTGGCGAGTGCAAAAAGGCCCATTGAAGATCAAGGGTACAAACCCCTCCTACATCCCCCCCCACCCTGGAAATTCTCTATGTATGTGTGTAGGTCTGAAAACCATAGAAAAACTAGAATGGCACTCTTCGACGTCGCGACATCTACAAATATGCCTCCACCCACATTATTACATAATTATAATACTTATACCAAGTTCTATTTAAATCCCTGAACCCAGATTCAAAACATTAAACAATTCTGGCTGCCAGACCATGAGTCCAATCAGGTTGAAATTATAAACATGTATTTCCCATGCATACTAGATCATAACTGTGACGTCTCATGTCGATTAATGAAGCGGTTCAAGAGAAATAATTTTTTAAAAAGATTTTTGTTCAATTCCACATGGTTGCCAGACCATGTGACCTATGAATTATTTGTGAACACCATGGTATCCCCAAGGCTTGAGGTACATGCGGTGTAGCATCTCCTTCATCTTTCAAGCGAGTTCTGGAGCAGAAGATTTTTAAAGGTTTATTCTTCAAAAAAATAGTAGCTGCCAAACCATGTGACCTATGACATCATAGGTGGAGAACTTTTTGTTCCACATAGATAGGCAATCATGCATGTAAAGTTTAGCCTTTATCTGTTCAGCTGTTTCGGAGAATATTTTTGAAGGTTTTTATGTTAAAAAAAAACACAAAACACACACACACACACAAATATATATATATATATATATATATATATATATATATATATATATATATATATATACATACATATATATATGGCTGCCGAACCACATTACCGATGGTGTCATCAATCTTTTTCCCTCATACAATTTAGTCATAGATGACCCTCAAAAATGTTCATACTGATCGGATAAAGCGTTTGACGTATGTAATTATGATGTCATAATAAAGCCACCTATGACGTTGTTCTCTTTGTTGGTGTAACCAACGATGACATCATCAAAAAAAATCATACTTGTTTCTCATGGGGAGTACTTCACATGTGCCAAGTTTCAATTTTTTCCATGAAGCGGTTTCGGAGATATAGACAGCCAAAGTTTCTTTTTTTCCAACATGGCTGCCACACCACATGACATATGACATCATAATTTCCATTGAAACATTCTACATGAGTAGTTGCACATATGTTGATAATTTTGTGTCAATCGGATTAGTGGTTGCAGAGAAAACAGAGAACAGTAGCACAGATGTACGTATTGACAACCCCCCAAAAAACCTCTGGCCACTTCGGCAGTGGAGGCATAACCAGAGTTGGTGTCAAAGCCACCCAATGCTCGCCTGTTTATACATTTGTCGTTTGTAAAAGACGAGTCGAATAATTAATATTTTTTTATAAAGAATTGCAGTGAAGTCTGATCCAAATAATTTTAAAGCAATATATGTATTTGTA
>CM068963.1:64038794-64052081 GCA_035128595.1 Eptatretus atami
TATTGGTAAATCAGTAACAAGAGCGAAAGTGAGCACAATATACACCCGAACAAGAAGGTATATACAGAATTGTGCTACTACATGGAAAACGCATCCTGGTTGCCAATAGCAACCACTTTTAGATGACGAACATATGTCGCTACACACCGTCTCCACAGTCTGTACCTATGTACCAAATATGAAACGTGAAAGTTGAAAACTTTGGGAGTTAGAGTGCGCGACGGAACGAATGGAAAACAGCATCCTGGTTGCCATGGCAAACACTTTAGATGACGAACGTATGTCGGACACCGTCTCCACAGTCTGTACCTATGCTACCAAATATGAAACTTGAAAGTTGAAAACTTGGGAGTTAGAGTGTGGACAGGAACGGATGGAAAAGCATCCTGGTTGCCATGGCAACACTTTAGATGACAAACGTATGTCACGACACACCGTCTCCACAGTCTGTACCTACGTACCAAAATGAAACGTGAAGTTGAAACTTTGGAGTTAGAGTGCGGACAGGAACGGATGGAAAACAGCATCCGGTTGCCATGCAACCACTTTAGATGACAAACTTATGTTGAGACACAACAACACCTCCACAGTCTGTACCTATGTACCAAATATGAAACGTGAAAGTTGAAAACTTTGGAAGTTAGAGTGTGGACAGGAACAGACGGACAGACGGACAGACCGACGACGGACGACCGGTATCACATAATAGCCCAGATATATATATACATATATATATATATATACATATATATATATATTATATATATATATATATATATATATATATATCGGGCGTATAAAAAATAGTGTGGTAGATTAAAACATTAGAAAGGAAAAATAACTTGCACCCAAAAACTTTAACATTTTCACGCTGACAGTGACGCTCATGCCGGGGTATCGCTATAGCTCTCTGTTTCTCGAACAGGCGAGCTAAAAACCGCTGGGCCAATCCCCACTATATTTTGCATACGTGCTGCATTACCCAGGGTCAGGTCATGGGTACACAACCCCTCCCACCCCCCCACCCCACCATTCCTCCCATGCAAAGAAATTCTCTGTCTGTATGTGTGTGTATATACATATGAAAATCATTAAAAAAAAATAGAGACTTCATAGAATACCTTACCCCATGCAGTCTTGAGAACACGGACATGGGCGGTATCTGTGAGCAACAAATTTGATGGTCCTGATGATGTAAATGCCATAATATTTTTTTCAAGTACGAGTAGTGCCAAAAAGGGTGAATTGTGTTCCACAGTGTCCAAGTATATAATTAAATTGAAATAAAATTGTGATTATAAAGGTTGTAGAATATTTTTTTTTTGGAAGGTTACCGCCGTTGATGTAGCTTATACACCAACTTATTTAACACGATAATTAATGATTTGTGCCTATTGTTTGTGTCCTTTATGATGTTTGCTAAAACAGTAAGTTTCCTGTTTGTAAGAATTTTCAATTTTCTTTTACTTTCAGAAAAGCAAACAGAGTAAAAAAAAAAATATTATCTTGCTCCTCTGTGCATGTGCAATTCGAGGGCAAATTTCAGACCAATGCAGTCGTACTAAACTACAGATTTATTCCAATTTATGTTACTATTTGTGTTCAAATATAACATTCAATTGAAATTTAAGTTGTTCCTCGATCATAAACTTATGTTGTAGTCACACGGTCAGGCAGACAGACAGACAGACAGACAAACAGAAGGGAACCAATTGCTTCACTCCGCTTTATTCAAATGTTGTTTACCGAAGGCAAATCTGGCATTCATTTTGCCATAACATATGTGTTTTTGGTAAAAAAAATTAAATATCCAGGGTGTGGAGATCCGTTGTGTGAGAGTCAAGGACGTCAAAAAAAACCTTTTAAAACTCTACAAATCCATAACAGGCTGTGTTGTATAAAACAAATGGAATACAGTATGATCATTTGTTTCTTGCTTTATACAAAGCATGTTTTCAACATCCTTTTATCATGTGTTGGTGGCCACTGTATATAGCCACCTTAAATAGCATTGGACAAATCAAGTCTGTGCCCATCAACATTAAAACTTCCTTTATTGAGCCTTTTGCTTAACTTACCATTTTACCATTTCACAAAACATTTACAGGATTTGTTTGGCCATTATACCCCACAAAGGTTCTTTTATTTCTTTTCTTTTTTATGGCCAAAATAATTGGGAACTGGCAATTTGCACAATCTATTTTACCTGCACCTAGGATCACACTGCAGCATTACATAACAAAAGTTATCGCAACTTTCAGCTCACGACATAAGTTTTTCCCTTATGAAATGATGAGACTATTTAACAAACAAACAAACTTCACTGGAAATGACATTCTTTCAACATGTCTTTCTGGGCGTCATCATATGAACACAACCATGATTTCCACAATCAACCATTGGAGAGTCACTCTCTTGAACTTCTGGGCCTCACATAAATATAAAATCTAGGCCTCAAACTATGTTCAAGGAAGTGGAATGTTTATTCTTACCAGACATCAGACTCCATGACATAAAGTTTAGAGCATCTGCTCTCATTCTGGGAGTTTTTTTTAGGTGTTTCTAACCCTGGCCAGGTCATACCAAAATACTTTTAAATGGTATGCGTCACACCAAAAAACAAAAACAGGTCATACAAAAAAAAAAAGAGTGAATCACCCATACCAAAAAATAATTTGCTTTGTTGATGCTCAGCATTTAAAGGATAGAGCTGGATAAATCCAGAGTTTGTGTCTGCATGTGGAGGAGGAAATTCTTCCTCAATTTGCTCGCTGAGTGCAGAGAGAAAAGTGATTTTGTGAAACAGAATTTTAAAAAATCACAGAGAGGTTGATGGGCTTCTGGTTCCCACCATCTCTCATCAGGTTCTTACTCCCTTTGCTCTTTGCGTAGCTCTTCAACCTCTCCATCTACCCAGGTTGTACGTCTTCTTCCTGCAGCAAACCCTTCCTGTGAAATCTCTAAATCCAGCCTCACTGCTCACCTCAATTCCATTGTCCTCTTTACTGCTGTCTTGGGAACTCCTTCCTCCAATCTGTTCATGCCACTCTTCCCTCCAGGGCTTCAGCTTGCAGTATACCACCACATGATGGTCACCCCATCCTGTATTGACCCCCCAGTCCCTCACCACACTCCCTCTCTTTCTCCACGCCATACATTTGCAGCTTGCTTGTTTTCTTCGACCTGCCCCCAACCCTCCCATGCACTGTTATGCCATAGAGTGACACTGACGATAAGCTCTCAATGTGTACAAAATACTTTCACTGGCTCAACATCTCAACAGGCCTTCTGGGCAGTCTGACATTCGCACGGCCTTCTCATGGCAGTGTTGTTCTCACGAACAGGTTAGAGGTGAAAAGCGAATCACTGGCTGCCTTAAAACTAATTCTTCTGGCTAGGTGGGGCTCGATTAGCCTTTATGTAGGTGGTTCATTAGGAGAAGGAAACTCTAGTATAATAAAAATATGATTGCTGGCCCTTTTTCAGTTCATATTTGTTGAAACTAAGGCGAAAGAGTTATAACAGGGTAAAGCAGTAACCCTTTTTAAAGGAAGGTGGCCTTTGCACTTGTTAAACTCATAGGCCAACCTTAGGCAAGGTCATACCCACTCCATTTTTAGCCTCCGATCGTGGTTATGTGAAGCCATGGAAGCAAGTTAGTGATGGTCATGCAGGCAGCTGGCACATATTGCCTAGTAATGGCATGCATGGCCTTGATGTTTAGGAGAGATTCTCTTTGAGAATAATGACAAGGATCACCATATTATATAGGACACTGCCCGGAAGAAGCAACTATGGTGCTGGAGAATGAGCCCCCCTTTCAAACCCCCTCCCTTCCCTGCCCTCCAAAGGTTTAAAGCTCCCAAATGGCTTCTGCGAGAAGAGACAAGTATTCTGATGAATAGTTCTGGTCATTTATGATGAAATAGGATTAACCTTGCTAGTAAACCTAGTTGCTAAGGTTGTCAGAACAAAGTTCAAACTCTGAGCTTCTCAACGCTTTCACAAAATTGGAACATGAATGTAAGGCAATGAATCGGGAAAATTAGATGTTATTAAAGCCGAGAAGCATGCGGGAAGACAAGAAGTGAAATTTAGAGATTAGTGACTTTATTTGGACTGGTCTTGGGCAGTTCAATTGAGGATGCACAGTGTTCTTTTTCTGGCTATGAACCGTATAAAGAAATGAAGTGGCCAGTGATTTGAAAAAATAAGATGGCAGAGTCAAAACTGGGATACAAACCAGTCAATGATAAGTTGTATCAAGTGAGGTTGAAAGGGACATCCAGTGAACACCACCATTATTCAGATACATGCCTCCAACTTCTGTGGCAGTATTGAAGGAAGAGATGGCGGGAGGAGTTTTTAAGGAATTTGCAGGAAATGGTAGAACAAGTGCTAAAGTAGATGTTTCAATTAATATGGCGAGACTTGCGAATGCAAAAAAATTGGAAAGCAGGGCACCAGGGATTGCAGGGAAGCACAGACTGCTGTACTCAAAATGAGCCACGGGAGCGGAATATGCTGGAGTTCTTTGTCCAAGCATCAGAACCCACCTTGATCCAAATTGATGCCTTACATATAGAAACAGTGTACTGTATTTTGAGTTCGTATTCTGATATTGTATTTTACCATCATTAGCAACTCGGAAATGTTTCAGAATGTAAAGAAACTGATCAGTGGATTTTGAAGAATTATTTGGAGACCAAAATTGGGATGGAACCGCTTTTGGGAGAATTATGGAGCCTGGTGGTCATTTTCAAGCCTTATGCGAGGATTCATACGAGATGTGACAATGGAGGTGTCAGTGAAGATGAAAACGCAGGTTGCGATGTTACATTCAGATTGTGTAGATTTTGTTTTTCGTGTTAAACTGGACGTGTTTATAAGGGATTTTATCATGATTTGTTTTTATCAGTTATATTACTGCCAGCAAATACCTGTTATCGCCTGACAGCCACACCGACCGCCTATGCACACTCAAGGTGAGTATTGACTTCCGGCAGGCCAACACAGGTTGTTTGATTTCGCCGCTCAAATTGTCCGCTGTACATGTTCTGGTAGTCGGTAGAGATCGGTATTACAGTTTTCGACAATTTGCTGTTCTTTTGCATTAAATATGGGGACGGCCATCTTTCTTCAATCGTGTGGTGCTAATAACCACAAGATCTAGCCATCTCTGCTTGTTTCATTAACAGTGCTCTGTAACATGTTCGAGCACAACAGTGAACTTTTTCTAGTCCTGTTTCCACACTCGGTATTTCCGACCAAACCTCGTGCAATTCGGCAACCGTAGGGTGTTCAGCCATTTGGTGTAGCATGAAACCATTCTCGGTTTGTACTACTAATACAAAGCACCAAGGACGGCATCGACTCGCATATTTGTTGGAAATCGAAAATTATTCGCCACTTGAGTTTAATCATACCACGATGGTAACCCATACACAGGGCAGATCTGGTGGTCTCCTTCCTGTGTGACGTCACGGAGCTAGCATGAAGCAGAGAGGAAAAGAAGAGAAGATTTTTGACTTTTTAATCTGCAAAATTATTACTTTGTAAATCCCAAAGTAGTAAAAAGACACATCATATTCTATTTTGTAGGGGTATAAGGAGTGATTAAGCTCGAGGTGGTCTGCGCGGTTTGGCGTTCCATTTAAGGTAGTTTGGGAGGAGCAATCAAAATTTTACAGCTTTCTGATACATATCTGGAGCAGTATTGTATGGCGTAAAAAGGTGGAAGCAGTTCAGTTCCACCGTATCATGCAGGACGAGGATGCAAGACGAATGTTTCACATCATCAAACCACAACCTTTTGATGTCCAATGCTTGTAGGATATTACTTTTAGAAGACTTCATCGCATGAGAAATGCTCATTGCAGAAAGCAGATTTCAGTTAAGGGAAGAGCTTCCTGGAGATTAAATTGTAAATCTGAGGTGGATCGTGGAAAAGAGCAAGGGAATATTCAAATGAAGTGTAGCTACTGTTTTATAGTTCCGAGCCGGGATAGATGCCAGGCATTGCCCATTGCTGTTCTAATCCTGTTTGGCATTTTGAGAAATCAAATTCTATCTTTTTTTTCTATCTTTTATGGGGGCCTAAAAACACTTCCCCCTACACCACTTAAGGAACAGGCGTGGTGATCATTTAATATTCCCTTATACTACAAGGCTTAAGGTTCTATAGAGCGATTAAAAAAAAGAACAAATCCACGTTTTTTTCTTTTTCTTGATAAAAAATTTGTTTTTTTTTTTGGCAAAAAACACTCCTTGGCCTTCACTGACAATTAACCTCAAGTTTGACGCAGATCTGTTTGATCATTCTTTTGCAGAAAAATGAATCACACACACACACACACCTACTTCTGACATATCCCATTGGCGACCATACTCTGTGAGAGCGTTGTGCTGCTTGAGATGTATCAGTTTATGCTGATGCATGTACACATGGGTGCCCGGGCATCGGTTAAGCAGAGTCGTTGTGGACCTGCCCATGTTCCAATGCTTGTGCTTGTGTTTGTCACCGGTCTGATTGAACCTTTGTTTCCCACTTCAGAGCCTTCGCCCGTCGATTGAGTACATTGCAGCAGCTGGCGACGAGGATTGGCTTCGGTGCATCGGCATATTGGCAAGATATCAGTGGGTGATTGGGAAGACATAACGATTGTCTTAAGCAGTACTTCATGGCGAAACAAATTGGTCACCGATGAGCGATGCTGAAAGGCGGCGGCTGTTATTACTGACCGTATTGCCGGCGCCCCGATGTTACAGCCTCATCAACACATCTTGCCACAATCTCTCTTCTTTGCGGACAGGAACGGATGGAAAACAGCATCCTGGTTGCCATGGCAACCACTTTAGATGACAAACTTATGTTGAGACACAACACCTCCACAGTCTGTACCTATGTACCAAATATGAAACGTGAAAGTTGAAAACTTTGGAAGTTAGAGTGTGGACAGGACGGATGAAAACAGCATCCTGGTTGCCATGGCAACCACTTTAGATGACAAACGTATGTCACGACAACCGTCTCCACAGTCTGTACCTACGTACCAAATATGAAACGTGAAAGTTGAAAACTTTGGGAGTTAGAGTGCGGACAGGAACGGATGGAAAACAGCATCCTGGTTGCCATGGCAACCACTTTAGATGACAAACTTATGTTGAGACACAACACCTCCACAGTCTGTACCTATGTACCAAAATATGAAACGTGAAAGTTGAAAACTTTGGAGTTAGAGTGTGGACAGGAACAGACGGACAGACGGACAGACCGACGGACGGACGACCGGTATCACATAATACGCCCAGATATTATATATACATATATATATATATATACATATATATATATATATATATATATAATTAATATATATAAATATATATCGGCGTATAAAAAATAGTGTGGTAGATTAAAACATTAGAAAGGAAAAAATAACTTGCACCAAAAACTTTAACATTTTCACGCTGACAGTGACGCTCATGCCGGGGTATCGCTATAGCTCTCTGTTCTTCGAACAGGCGAGCTAAAAACCGCTGGGCCAATCCCACTATATTTTGCATACGTGTCTGCATTACCCAGGGTCAGGTCATGGGTACACAACCCCTCCCACCCCCACCCCACCATTCCTCCCATGCAAAGAAATCTCTGTCTGTATGTGTGTGTATATACATATGAAAATCATTAAAAAAAATAGAGACTTCATAGAATACCTTACCCCAGCAGTCTTGAGAAACAGGACATGGGCGGTATCTGTGAGCAACAAATTTGATTGGTCCTGATGATGTAAAATGCCATAATATTTTTTCAAGTACGAGTAAGTGCCAAAAAGGTGAATTGTTGTTCCACAGTGTCCAAGTATATAATTAAATTGAAATAAAATTGTGATTATAAAGGTTGTAGAATATTTTTTTTGGAAGGTTACCGCCTTGATGTAGCTTATACACCAACTTATTTACACGATAAATTAATGATTTGTGCCTATTGTTTGTGTCCTTTGATGTTGCTAAAACAGTAAGTTTCCTGTTGTAAGAATTTTCAATTTTCTTTAACTTTCAGAAAAGCAAACAGAGTAAAAAAAAATATTATCTTGCTACCCTCGCTGTGCATGTGCAATCGAGGCAAATTCAGAGCCAATGCAGTCGTACTAAACTACAGATTTTATTCCAATTTATGTTACTATTTGTGTTCAAAATATAACATTCAATTGAAATTAAGTTGTTCCTCGATCATAAACTTATGTTTGTAGTCACACGGTCAGGCAGACAGACAGACAGACAGACAAACAGAAGGGAACCAATTGCTTCACTCCGCTTTATCAAATGTTGTTTACCGAAGGCAAATCTGGCATTCATTTTTGCCATAACATATGTGTTTTTGGTAAAAAAAAAATTAAATATCCAGGGTGTGGAGATCCGTTGTGTGAGAGTCAAGGACGTCAAAAAAAAACCTTTTAAAACTCTACAAATCCATAACAGGCTGTGTTGTATAAAACAAATGGAATACAGTATGATCATTTGTTTCTGCTTTATACAAAGCATGTTTTCAACATCCTTTATACATAGTGTTGGTGGCCACTGTATAGCCACCTTTAAATAGCATTGGACAAATCAAGTCTGTGGCCCATCAACATTAAACTTCCTTTATTGAGCCTTTTGCTTAACTTACCATTTTACCATTTCACAAAACATTTACAGGATTTGTTTGGCCATTATACCCCCACAAAAGGTTACTTTTATTTTCTTTTCTTTTTATGGCCAAATAATTGGGAACTGGCAATTTGCACAATCTATTTTACCTGCACCTAGGATCACACTGAGCATTACATAAACAAAAAGTTATCGCAACTTCAGCTCACGACATAAGTTTTTCCCTTATGAAATGATTGAGACTATTTAACAAACAAACAAACTTCACTGGAAATGACATTCTTTCAACATGTCTTTCTGGGGTCATCATATGAACACAACCATTGATTTCCACAATCAACCATTGGAAGAGGTTCACTCTCTTGAACTTCTGGGCCTCACCATAAAATATAAAATCTTAGGCCATCCAAAACTATGTTCAAGGAAGTGGAATGTTTATCTTACCAGACATCAGACTCCATGACATAAAGTTTAGAGCATCTGCTCTCATTCTGGGAGTTTTTTTTAGGTGTTTCTAACCCTGGCCAGGTCATACCAAAAATACTTTTAAAATGGTATGCGTCACACCAAAAAAACAAAAACAGGTCATACCAAAAAAAAAAAAGAGTGAATCACCCATACCAAAAATACTTTGCTTGTTTGATGCTCAGCATTTAAAGGATAGAGCATGGATAAATCCAGAGTTTGGTCTGCATGTGGAGGAGGAAATTCTTCCTCAATTTGCTCGCTGAGTGCAGAGAGAAAAGTGATTTTGTGAAACAGAATTTTAAAAAATCACAGAGAGGTTGATGGCTTCTGGTTCCCACCATCTCTCATCAGGTCTTACTCCCTTTGCTCTTTGGTAGCTCTCACCTCTCCATTCTACCCAGGTTGTACGTCTTCTTCCTGCAGCAACCCCTTCCTTGTGAAATCTCTAAATCCAGCCTCACTGCTCACCTCAATTCCATTGTTCCTCTTTACTGCTGCTTGTGGAACTCCTTCCTCAATCTGTTCAATGCCACTCTTCCCTCCAAGGCTTCAGCTTGGCAGTATACCACCACATGAGGTCACCCCCATCCTGTATTGACCCCCAGTCCCTCACCAACACTCCCTCTCTTCTCCAGCCATACATTTGCAGCTTGCTATGTTTTCTTCGACCTGCCCCCAACCCCTCCCATGCACTGTTATGCCATAGAGTGACACTGACGATAAGCTCTCAATGTGTACAAAATACTTCACTGGCTCAACATCTCAAACAGCCTCTGGCAGTCTGACATCGCACCGGCCTTCTCATGGCAGGGTTGTTCTCACGAACAGGTGTAGAGGTGAAAAGCGAATCACTGGTGCCTTAAAACTAATTGCTTCTGGCAGGTGGGGCTCATTAGCCTTAGTAGGTGGTTCATCTAGGAGAAGGAAACTCTAGATTATAAATATGCTGCTGCCTTTCAGTTCATATTTTGAAACTAAGGGAAAAGAGTTTAACAGGGTAAAGGCAGTAACCCTTTTTAAAGGAGGTGGCCTTTGCACTTGTTAACTCATAGGCCAACCTTAGGCAAGGTATACCACTCCATTTTAGCCTCCCGATCGTGGTTATGTGAAGCCATGGAAGCAAGTAGTGAATGGTCATGCAGGCAGCTGGCACATATTGCTAGTAATGGCTGCATGGCCTTGATGTTAGGCAGAGGATTCTCTTTGGAGAATAATGACAAGGATCACCATTCTAGTATAGACACTGCCCGGAAGAAGGCAACTATGGTGCTGGAGAATGAGCCCCCTTTCAAACCCCCTCCCTTCCCTGCCCTCCAAAGGTTTAAAAGCTCCCAAATGGCTTCTGGAGAAGAGCAAAGTATTCTGATGAATAGTTCTGGTCATTATGATGAAACTGGATTAAACCTGCTAGTAAACCTAGTTGCTAAGGTTGTCAGAACAAAGTCAAACTCTGAGCTTCTCAAACGTTCACAAAATTGGAACATGAAATGTAAGGTCAATGAATCCGGGAAAATTAGATGTTATAAAGCGAGAGATGGGGAAGACAAGAAGTGAAATTTTAGAGATTAGTGAACTTATATGGACTGGTTTGGGCAGTTTCAATCTGAGGATCACAGTGTTCTTTTCTGGGTATGGAACCTATAAAAGAAATGAAGTGGCAGTGATTTGAAAAAATAAGATGGCAGAGTCAAAACTGGGATACAACCCAGTCAATGATAAGTTAGTATCAGTGAGGTTGAAAGGACATCCAGTGAACACCACCATTATTCAGATACATGCTCCAACTTCTGTGGCAGATGAAGAAAATGGTGGAGGAGTTTTAAGGGAATTTGCAGGAAATGGTAGAACAAGTGCCTAAAGTAGATGTTTCAATTAATATGGGAGACTGGAATGCAAAAATTGGAAAAGCAGGAGCACCAGGGATTGCAGGAAAGCACAGACTTGGTACTCAAAATGAGCCACGGGGAGCGAATGCTGGAGTTCTTTGTCCAACTCAGAACCCACCTTGATCCAAATGATGCCTTACATATAGAAACAGTGTACTGTATTTTGAGTTCGGATTCTGATATTGATTTTACCATCATTAGCAACTCGGAATGTTTTCAGAATGTAGAAACTGATCAGTGGGATTTTGAAGAAATTATTGGAGCCAAAATTGGTGATGGAACCGCTTTTGGGAGAATTATGGAGCTGTGTCATTTCAAGCCTTATGCGAGTGATTCATACGAAGATGGTGACAATGGAGGTGTCAGTGAAGATGAAAACGCAGGTTGCATGTTCACTTCAGATTGGTAGATTTTGTTTTTCCGTTAAACTGACGGTTTATAAGGGATTTTATATGAATTGTTTTATCAGTTATATTACTGCAGCAGAAATACCTGTTATCGCCTGACAGCCAACACCGACCGCCTATGCACACTCAAGGTGAGATTGATCTCCGGCAGGCCAACACAGGTGTTTGATTCGCCGCTCAAATTGTCCGTGTACATGTTCTGGTAGCTCGGTAGAGATGGTATTACAGTTTCGAGCAATTGCTGTTTCTTTTGCTTAATCATGGGGACGGCATCTTCTCTCAATCGTGGTGGATAACCACAAGATCTAGCCATCTCTGTTGTTTCATAACAGTGCTCTGTAACATGTTCCGAGCACAAAAGTGAACTTTTTCTAGTCCTGATCCACACTCGAGTATTTCCGACAAACCTCGTGCAATTTCTGGCAAACGTAGGGGTGTTCAGCCATTGGTGTAGCATGAAACCATCTCGGTTTGTACTACTATACAAGCACCAAGGACGCATCGACTCGACATATTTGTGGAAAATCGAAAATTATTCGCCACTTGAGTTTAATCATACCACGATGTAACCCATACACAGGGCAGATCTGGTGGTCTCCTTCCTTGTGTGACGTCACGGCTAAGCATGAAGCAGAAGAAGAAAAAGAAGAAGAAGATTTTGACTTTTAATCGCAAAATTACTTACTTTGTAAATCCCAAATAGTAAAAAGACACATCATATCTATTTTGTAGGGTATCAAGGGATAGATTAGCGTCGAGGTGGTCTGCGCGTTTGGGTTCCCATTTAAGGTAGTTTGGGAGGAGGCAATCAAAATTTTAACAGCTATCTGTATACAGATCTGGAGCAGTATTGTATGGCGTAAAAGGTGGAAGCAGTCAGTCCACGTATCATTGCCAGAGACGGAGGATGCAAGAGAATGTTCACATCATCAAACCACAACCTTGATGTCACATGCTTGTAGGATATTACTTTAGAAGACTTCATCGAGTGAGAAATGCTCATTGAGAAAGCAGATTTCAGAAGAGGAAGAGCTCCTGGAGATTAAATTGTAAATCTGAGGTGGATCGTGGAAAGAGCAAGGGAATATCAAAGGAAGGTGTAGCTCTGTTTTATAGATTCCGAGCCGGGATAGATCCGGCATTGCCCATTGCTGTTCTAATCCTGTTGGCATTTTGAAGAAATCAAATTCTATCTTTTTTCTATCTTTTCATGGGGGCCTAAAACACTTCCCTACACCCACTAAGGAACAGGGTGGATGATCATTTAATATTACCCTTCATAGCTACAAAGGCTTAAGGTCCTAGAGAGCGATAAAAAAGAAACAAATCCAACTTTTTTTCTTTTTCTGATAAAAAAATTTTTTGGGGGGGGCCAAAAACACTCCT
This sequence comes from Eptatretus atami, assembly GCA_035128595.1. Classification (NCBI taxonomy): domain Eukaryota; kingdom Metazoa; phylum Chordata; class Myxini; order Myxiniformes; family Myxinidae; genus Eptatretus; species Eptatretus atami. The sequence goes on from CM068963.1 coordinate 64,051,594, forward strand.
TGGCATTCACTGATTAACCTCAAAGTTTGACGCAGATCTGTTTGATCATCTTTGAGAAAAATGATCACACACACACACACACGCCTACTTCTGATCTATCCATCCATTGGGACCATACTCTGTGCAGAGCGTTGGTGCTGCTGAGATGTATCAGTAGTTTATGCTGATGCATGTACACATGGGTGCACCGGGGCATGGTTAAGCAGAGTCTTGTGACCTGCCCATGTTCCAATGCTGTGCTGTGTTGTCACCGTGTCTGGATTAAACCTGTTGTTCCCACTTCAGAGCCTTCGCCCTGTCGATTGAGTACATTGCAGTGGCGACGAGGATGGCTTCGTGCATCGGCATATTGCAAGAATATGCAGTGGGGGATGATTGGGAAGACTATAACGATTGTCTGAAGCAGTACTTCATGGCAAACAAAATTGTACACCGATGAGGATGCTGAAAGGCGGCGAGCTGTATTACTGACCGTATGCGGCGCCCCG
>CM068963.1:64056393-64073569 GCA_035128595.1 Eptatretus atami
TATGTCACGAACACCGTTCTCCACAGTTGTACCTACGTACCAAATATGAAACGTGAAGTGAAAACTTTGGGAGTTAGAGTGCGGACAGAACGGATGGAAAACGCATCCTGGTTTGCCATGCACCACTTTAGATGACAACTTATGTTGAGACACACACCTCCACAGTCTGTACCTATGTACAATATGAAACGTGAAAGTTGAAATTTGGAAGTTAGAGTGTGGACAGGAAAGACGGACAGACGGACAGACGAGGACGGACACGGTACACATCAATACGCCCCAGATTCATATATATAATATACTATTATATATACATATTATATATTATTATAATATATATATATAATTATATATCGGGCGTATAAAAACATAGTTGTAGATTAAAACATTGAAAGGAAAAAATAACTTGCACCAAAACTTTAACATTTTCCGCTGACAGTGACGCTCATGCCGGGGTATCGCTATAGCTCTCTGTTCTTCGAAACAGCGAGCTAAAACGCTGGCCAATCCCCACTATATTTTGCATACGTGCTGCTTTACCCAGGGTAGGTCATGGTACACACTCCTCCCCCCCCCACCCCACCTTCCTCCATGCAAAGAAATCTCTGTCTGTATGTGTGTGATATTACATATGAAAATCATTAAAAAAATAGAGATTCATAGAATACCTTACCCCAGCAGTCTTGAGAAACACGACACTGGCGGGTATCTGTGAGCAACAATTTGATTGTCCTGATCATGTAAAATGCCAAATATTTTTGTTTCAAGTACGAGTGTTTAAAGTGCCAAAAGGTGATTTGTGTTACAGTGTCAAGTATATAATTAATTGAAATAAATTGTTATTATAAAAGGTTGTAGAACATTTTTTTTTGGAAGGTTACCGCGTTGATGTACTTATACACCAACTTAATTTAACACGATAAATTAATGATTTGTGCCTATTGTTTGTGTCCTTTATGATGTTGCTAAAACAGTAAGTTTCCGTTTGTAAAATTTTCAATTTTCTTTACTTTCAGAAAAGCAACAGAGTAAAAAAAAAAAATTTATCTTGCTCCTCTGTGCATGTGCAATCAGGGCAAATTCAGAGCCAATGCAGTCGTACTAAACTACAGATTTATTCCAATTTATGTTACTTATTTGTGTTCAAAATATACATTCAATGAAATTAAGTTGTTCCTCGATCATAAATTAGCTTGTAGTCACGAACGGCAGAGCAGACCAGACAGGACAGACAGAGACAGACACAAGGGAACCAATTGCTTCACCGCTTTATCAAATGTTGTTTACCGAAGGCAATCTGCATTCATTTTTGCCATAACATATTTGTTTTGTAAAAAATTAAAATCCAGGATGTGGAGATCCGTGTGTTGAGAGTCAAGGACGCAAAAAAAAACCTTTTAAAACTCTACAAATCCATAACAAGCGTGTGTTGTATAAACAAATGGAATACAGTATGATCATTTGTTTCTGTTTATACAAGCATGTTTTCAACATCCTATACATAGTTTGCCATGTTAGCCCTTTAATAGCATTGGACAAATACAGTCTGGGCCCTCACATCTAAACTTCCTTTATTGAGCCTTTTGCTGAACTTTACCATTTATCCATTTACAAAAACATTTACAGGATTGTTTTGCATTATCCCCCACAAAGGTTACTTTTTTTTTCTTTTTCTTTTTATGCAAAAAATGGGAACTGGCAATTTGCACAATCTATTTTACTGCACATAGGTCATACTGGCTTAATAACAAAAAGTATATCGCAACTTAGTCAGACATAATTTTTCCTTATGAAATGATGAGCTATTTAACAACAAAACAACTTCACGAAATGACATTCTTCAAATGTCTTTCTGGGGTCATCATATGAACACAACATTGATTTCCACAATCAACCATTGGAAGAGGTTCACTCTCTTGAACTTCTGGGCCCTCACCATAAAATATAAAATCTTAGGCCATCCAAAACTATGTTCAAGAAGTGGAATGTTTATCTTACCAGACATCAGACTCCATGACATAAATTTAGAGTCTGCTTCATTCTGGGAGTTTTTTAGGTTTTCTAACCCTGCCAGGTCATACCAAAAATACTTTTAAAATGGTATGCGTCACACCAAAAAACAAAAACAGGTCATACCAAAAAAAAAAAAGTGATCACCATACCAAAATACTTTGCTTGTTTGATGCTCAGCATTTAAGGTAGAGCATGGATAAATCCAGGTTTGGTCTGCATGTGGAGGAGGAAATTCTTCCTCAATTTGCTCGCTGAGTGCGAGAGAAAAGTGATTTTGTGAACAGAATTTTAAAAAATCACAGAGAGGTTGATGGCTTCTGGTTCCACATCTCTCATCAGGTCTTACTCCCTTTGCTCTTTGGTAGCTCTCACCTCTCCATTCTACCAGGTTGTTCGTCTTCTTCTGCAGCAACCCCTTCCTTGTGAAATCTCTAAATCCAGCCTCACTGCTCACCTCAATTCATTGTCCTCTTTTACTGCTGCTTGTGGAAACTCCTTCCTCAATCTGTTCAATGCCACTCTTCCCTCCAAGGCTTCAGCTTGGCAGATATACACCCAATGAGGTCACCCCCATCCTGTATTGACCCCCAGTCCCTCACCAACACTCCCTTCTCTCTCCAGCCATACATTGCAGCTTGCTATGTTTTCTTCGACCTGCCCCCAACCCCTCCCATGCACTGTTATTGCCATAGATGACACTGACGATAAGCTCTCAATGTGTACAAATACTTCACTGGCTCAACATCTCAAACAGCCTCTGGCAGTCTGACATCTGCACCGGCCTTCTCATGGCAGGTTGTTCTCACGACAGGTGTAGAGGTGAAAAGCGATCACTGGTGCCTTAAAACTAATTGTCTGCAGGTGGGCTCATAGCCTTGTAGGTGTTCATCTAGGAGAAGGAAAACTCTAGATTATAATATGCTGCTGCCTTTCAGTTATATTTTTGAAAACTAAGGGAAAGAGTTTACAGGGTAAAGGCAGTACCCTTTTTAAAGGAGTGGCCTTTGCACTTGTTAACTCATAGGCCAACCTTAGGCAAGGTATACCATCCATTTTAGCCTCCGATCGTGGTTATGTGAAGCCATGGAAGCAAATAGTGAATGGTCATGCAGGCAGCTGGCACATATTGCTAGTAATGGCTGCATGGCCTTGATGTTAGGCAGAGGATTCTCTTTGGAGAATATGACAAGGATCACCATTCTAGTATAGACACTGCCCGAAGAAGGGCAACTATGGTGCTGGAGAATGAGCCCCCCTTTCCAAACCCCCTCCCTTCTGCCCTCCAAAGGTTTAAAAGCTCCCAAATGGCTTCTGGAAAGAGCAAAGTATTCTGAATGAATAGTTCTGGTCATTATGATGAAACTGGATTAAACCTGCTAGTAAACCTAGTTTCTAAGGTTGTCAGAAACAAGTCCAACTCTGGCTTCTCAAACGTTCACAAAATTGGAACATGAATGTAAGGTCAATGAATCCGGGAAAATTAGATGTTATAAGCGAGAGATGGGAAGACAAGAAGTGAAATTTAGAGATTAGTGAACTTATATGGACTGGTTTGGGCAGTTTCAATCTGAGGATCACAGTGTTCTTTTCTGGGTATGGAACCTATAAAAGAAATGAAGTGGCAAGTGATTTGAAAAAATAAGATGGCAGGTCAAAACTGGGATACAACCCAGTCAATGATAAGTTAGTATCAGTGAGGTTGAAAGGACATCCAGTGAAACACCAATTATCAGATACATGCTCCAACTTCTGTGATAAAAATGGTGAGGAGTTTAAGGGAATTCAGGAAATGGTGTAGAACAAGTGCTAAAGTAGATGTTTCAATTAATATGGAGACTGGAATGCAAAATTGGAAAAGCAGGAGCACCAGGGATTGCAGGAAAGCACAGACTTGGTACTCAAATGAGCCACGCGGGAGCGAATGCTGGAGTTCTTTGTCCAATCAGAACCCACTTGATCCAAATGATGCTTACATATAGGAACAGTTACTGTATTTTGAGTTCGGATTTCTGATTATTGATTTTACCATCATTAGCAACTCGAATGTTCAGAATGTAGAAACTGATCAGTGGGATTTGAAGAAATTATTGAGCCAAATTGGTGATGGAACCGCTTTTGGGAGAATTATGGAGCTTTGTCATTTCAAGCCTATGCGAGTGTTCATACGAAGATGGTGGACAATGGAGGTGTCAGTGAAGATGAAAACGCAGGTTGCATGTTCACTTCAGATTGGTAGATTTGTTTTTCGTTAAACTGACGGTTTATAAGGGATTTTTATGAATTGTTTTATCAGTTATATTACTGCAGCGAATACTGTTATCGCCTTGACAGCCAACACCGACCGCCTATGCACACTCAAGTGGTGAGATTGATCTCCGGCAGGCAACACAGGTGTTGATTCGCCGCTCAATTGTCCGTTGTACTGTTCTGGTAGCTCGGTAGAGATGGTATTACAGTTTCGAGCAATTGCTGTTTCTTTGCTTAATCATGGGAGCATCTTCTCTCAATCGTGGTGGATAACCACAAGATCTAGCCATCTCTGTTGTTTCATAACAGTGCTCTGTAACATGTTCCGAGCACAAAAGTGAACTTTTTCTAGTCCTGATCCACACTCGAGTATTTCCGACAAACCTCGTGCAATTTCTGGCAAACGTAGGGTGTTCAGCCATTGGTGTAGCATGAAAACCTCTCGGTTTGTACTACTATACAAGCACCAAGGACGCATCGACTCGACATATTTGTGGAAAATCGAAAATTATCGCCCATTGAGTTTAATCATACCACGATGTAACCCATACACAGGGCAGATCTGGTGGTCTCCTTCCTTGTGTGACGTCACGGCTAAGCATGAAGCAGAGAAGAAAAAGAAGAAGAAATTTTGACTTTTTAATCGCAAAAGTACTTACTTGTAAATCACAAATAGGAAAAAGACACATCATAATCTATTTTTAGGGTATCAAGGGATAGATTGCGTCGAGGTGGTCTGGGTTTGGGTTCCCATTTAAGGAGTTTGGGAGGAGGCAATCAAAATTTTAACAGCTATCTGTATACAGATCTGGAGCAGTATTGTTGCGTAAATGTGGAAGCAGTCAGTCCACGTATCATTGCCACGGAGCAAGAGATGTTCACATCATTCAAACACAACCTTGATGTCACATGCTGTAGGATATTACTTTAGAAGACTTCATCGAGGTGAGAAATGCTCATTGAGAAAGCAGATTTCAGAAGAGGAAGAGCTCCTGGAGATTAAATTGTAAATCTGAGGTGGATCGTGGAAGAGCAAGAGGAATATCAAAGGAAGGTGTAGCTCTGTTTTATAGATTCCGAGCCGGATAGATCCGCATTGCCATTGCTGTTCTAATCCTGTTGCATTTTGAAGAAATCAAATTCTATCTTTTTTCTATCTTTTCATGGCGGGCTAAAACACTTCCCTACACCCACTAAGGAACAGGGTGGATGATCATTTAATATTCCTTCATAGCTACAAAGGTTAAGGTCCTAAGAGCGATAAAAAAGAAACAAATCCAACTTTTTTTCTTTTTCTGATAAAAAATTTTTTGGGGGGGCCAAAAACACTCCTTGGCATTCACTGATTAACCTCAAAGTTTGACGCAGATCTGTTTGATCATCTTTGAGAAAAATGATCACACACACACACACACCTACTTCTATCTATCCATCCATTGGGACCATACTCTGTGCAGAGCGTTGGTGCTGCTGAGATGTATCAGTAGTTTATGCTGATGCATGTACACATGGGTGCACCGGGGCATGGTTAAGCAGAGTTCTTGACCTGCCCATGTTCCAATGCTGTGCTGTGTTGTCACCGTGTCTGGATTAAACCTGTTGTTCCCACTTCAGAGCCTTCGCCCTGTCGATTGAGTACATTGCAGTGCGACGAGGATGGCTTCGTGCATCGGCATATTGCAAGAATATGCAGTGGGGGATGATGGGGACTATAACGATTGTCTGAAGCAGTACTTCGTGGCAAACAAAATTGTTACACCGATGAGGATGCTGAAAGGCGGCGAGCTGTATTACTGACCGTATGCGGCGCCCCGACGTACAGCCTCATACAAGATCTTGCCACAGCCAAAACCTTCTGACAAGCCGTATGAAGAGCTCGTCAATCTCGTGAAAAGACATATCACCCTAAACCGGGTAAGATCGTCTGAGATCTAAATTTATATACCCACCATCGTCAAGACAGGTCAGTCAGCATCCGAGTTTGAGGCTGATTTGCACCGACTCGCCAAACATTGTGAGTTACAGATAAACTCGAAGAGATGTTATGATTTCTTTAAAATAGACATCAATGAGACTCAATTCTGCAGAAACTCGTCAATGAATCTGACCCAATTTGGCTAAGTCATGGAAATAGCCACTCCATGTATGCAACTGCGAGAGCCTGCGTGTGATCTCTAACAAGTAAAAGTTATCCAGCAGGACCATCGGTTAACAAGGTAACCTTTGGCTACAAGCAAAGTGTTTAGCAAGCCATCAAATTCACCTCCACCTCCTGACATTTCTGATTCTACTCGGAAGGTTGGGGTACTTGTTGGCATTGTTGTGTATCATTAAGTTTTCCAATGTCGGTACAGGAATTATACTGTGCAACTGTGGCAAGCGGGACACTTGAAGTGTCCTCTTGATCCAAGTTGAAGAACTTGTCTCCTGCTTCTCACATCGGGTGAACCCTGATGCAGGCGACATAGGTCACAGAGCACAGCCTGCAGCTGAGAGTCAAGTGAGGAACTTTATGAGGTTTTCTCTGTTGGAACAAAGAGCTCTGATGCTCCAATTATAGTTGATGGTAATCGATAAGATCCCGTGAGGATGACAGTTGATCGGCGTTCTGATCAATTATGAGCGAGAGCAAGTTCACCTCCATCTACCCTCTGAGAAAAGCTCCTGCACTCCAGCCTGTATCTTCTGACTTGAGAACATACACCAGGAGGTGGTTTCTGTAGTTGCTCAGCTAACGTAACTGTAGGATATGAAACAGCACTCATGTCCTCCCACTACTGACAGTGCGTGGAGAAGACCAACCTCTTAGGCCGAGATTGTTATGAACAATCAGACTTAATTGAGTGACGTAAACAGAGTCTCCAACTTGATATGCCTGGTGTTGGCTTAATGGTTAGGGTGGTGGACTTTGATCCTGGGTCCTGAGTTCAAATCCCACTCAGCTGTTGAATTATACCAGGTAGGTTAACTCAGCCTGTCATCCTTCCGAGGTCGGCAAAATGAGTGCCAGCATGCTGGATACTGTGTCGGAGTGGCGACCCATTAAGGATTGTGCTCAATAGCCAAGGAGACTGCTTAAGCAGCACCAGGCTCTGCACAGAGTATGGTCCCAATCTCCAACTCTGATGCGGAATGAACCATGCTCAACAAGTACCCTGGCTTGTTCAGTGATGGTGTTGATACCTTTGCAGGGCCCAAGTGAGGATTCATGTTTCTGCAGATGCTCCAGCCATTGTTCATAAGGCTTTACCTGTGCCCTACATGATGCGATCAATGATCGAATGTATGCATGACCGCCTGCAGAGGGCATCATCTCACCAGTCGAGTAATCCGACTGGGCAGCACCTATCGTTCCAATACTCAAAGCAGATGGAACAGTGCACATTTGTGAGGACTACAAAATGATGATCAACCACTATTCAAAGCTGGATGGTACCCTTTGCCCAAAGCAGAGGATTGTTTACCACTCTCATGGGTGGCCAGACATTCACTAAGCTTGACTTGACCAATGCCTCTGCTCAAATGGAACTGGATGATGATTCCAAGCCCGATATACAGCATCAACACTCATCGATGACTTCTACATGTACAACAGATGCCCATTTGGCATACGCTCTGCTGCACCAATCTTCCAAGCAAGATGGAGACATTATTGAAAACTGCACCAAAGACAGTCGTATTTCAGGACGACATACTTACTAGTGACTGTCAAGTCAACAATGAACACTCAGGAACCTTATCAAAGTCCTCAATCGGCTGTCACAAGCTGGGTTTGCCTAAGGCATGATAAGTGTACCTTTTTGGCACGTGAAGTTGAATACCTGGGTCATCAAATCTCCTTCAAGGCATTTTGCCTCTCAGCAAAGTTTAAGCAATTGCAAATGTACCACATGCCACAAACATTTCAAACTTTCGTGACTTCCTGGTATGTTGACCTACTTTGTAATTTCCTGCCTCACTAAGCACAACCGTCGAGCCTCTCCATCTTCTCCTCATGTCTGGACAATGGGAAGCTGCCCTAACAAGAGCGTTCAAGGCCGCTAAAACCATGCTGTCCTCCTGCCGTTACTTGTCCATTACGACCCATCCAAGAACTTATTTTCAGTCTGTGATAGCTCTTTCATATGGCATTGGGTGCTTGTTGCAAACAAATGGAACTGGTAATCTCCAGCTGTTGCATATGCATCACAAATCCTATCTGACACTGAACGTCGCTATGCTCAAGTAGAACGAGAGGTTAGCGTGTTCTGGGGCACCTAAAGATGCACCAAGAGTCTTTGGAGAATATTGCCATAATTGACATGACAACAACCCGTGTTAGGTCTCCTGGGAGACGAGGGAGAAACTAGGGCCATTCTGCCCACATCATCAGGTCGTGTACAACGTTGGTTGTTGACCGTTGCCGGTTATGACTATTCATTGGTTTACTGCCCGGATAAGGAAATGAACTGTGCTGACGCGCTCAGTTGTTTGCCGCTTTTTTGTGGTGCAGGCATGATGGGCCGAATGGCCTCCTCATGTGCCTTAATTCCTTGTAAATCCTTGTAATGCAGTATTTGCATGGGACCCAGGTAGTCCCGTGGGGTCTTTTGGGTCCTCTCGGTATTTTGAGTTATCTCGGTATTTTGGGTCCTCTCAGTATTTTGGGTCCTCGTGGTCTTTTAGGTCCTCAGGGTCTTTTGTATCCCCTGAATCTTTTGAGTCTTCGGGGTTTTCTGTGTCTTCTGTGTCCTCTGGGCCTTTTGTGTCCTCTGGGCCTTTTGTGTCCTCTGGGTCTTTTGTGTCCGATGGGTCTTTGGGTCCTCTGGGTCCTTTCAGCATTTTAGGTCTTCGGGGTCCTCAGGGTCTTTTGGGTGTTTTGTTTCCTCTGGGTCTTTCGAGTCTTTTGGGTCCTTGGGGTGTTTTGGGGCATTTGGATCCTTGGGGTCTTTTGGGTCCTCTCGGCATTTTAGGTCTGTCGAGTCCTCTGGGTCTTCGGGGACGTTTAGGTCCTCAGGGTCGTTTGGATCCTCAGGGTCACTTGGCTCTTTTGGGTCCACAGGGGGTGGGGCAGGGTCTTTTGGGTGCTCTGGGCACTTTAGGTTAATTATTTCAGGTTACAAATACATCCATTGGGACCATACTCTGTGCAGAGCGTTGGTGCTGCCGAAGCGGTCTCCTTGGCTATTGGGCACAATCCTGGACAGGTCGCCACTCTGACACAGGATACCAGCAAGCTGGCACTCATTTTGCCGACCTCGAAAGGATGACAGGCAGAGTCAACCCCACCTGGTATTAATTCAACCAATGAGAGGGATTTAAACTCTGGATCCTAGGATCCCAAGCCCACCACCCTAAACATTAAGCCAACACCAGGCATATAACCACATACACTTGCTCCATTATATATAGTTTAGCCAATCCCCCATGGTTATTGTAATACGGAGAAGACAAATTAGTAATTTTGTTGAAATAATTTTCATTATTATTATTATTATGATTATTATTATTCTTCAACCCTTTTTTGGCCTTTTCTCTATGTTCTTTTTTAACAGTTTTTTTTTTCCTCATTAACGACTTGTCCGATTGACGCAAAATTTTCACGGAAGGAGCGAACCCCCATGGAAACTGTTTTAATGATAATTGTGATGTCATAGGTCATGTGGTATGGAAGCCATCTTGGATTAAATGCAAAAAATTAAAACATAATCTCAGAAACCGCTGATCGGAAAAATTTGAAACTTGGCACATGTCATTGTACTCCTAATGTGGAATAAAGGATTGGAAGGATGACATTATCGGTGAAGTGTGAGACCAGCCATGAATGTTTTAATCGAAATCCTTGTTCACCATTGAGATGCAATGTGTATGTCCAGGCCATAACCTTTTTACCAATTGAGCTTTTGTCATCAAATCTTCAACAAACCTTTATTTTCAGATTGTGGGGAACACAAATGAATAAAATGTACAATTTTTTTTTAACTGTCATTTTCGTCAAATTGCGTTTGAGTACAAAGCAGACGCGGACAGGCTTTGCATTGTCAGATGCTTTCTAGTTACCTACACCACTGAAGGTGAAGGAGATTATGTTTTCACCCCTGTCTGTCTGTTGTCTATCTGTGTGTTTGTGTGCAGGATATCTCAAAAAGTTGTGGATGGATTCGGACAAAAATTGGACACGTTGGGTATGTGAGAAGGAAGAGTTAATTCAATTTTGGTGAAAATCCCGATCCGGATCCAATAATTTTTAAAGTGATTCTTCATCATTGAGAGATAGTGCTAAACCGATACATTGCACATCCCAAAAGGTTATGGATGGATTTGGATGAAACTTGGTGGACAGGTTGGGTGTGCGACAAGGACGAATTGATTCGATTTTGGTGAAGATCCAGATCCGGATCTGGATACGATAATTATTTATTTTTTTAAAGTGATTCTTCACCATTGAGAGATAGGACAAAAAAAACGATAGAGTACTGTATAGCATGATATTTCAAAAATGTATTGGGCCCGATATGTTTGTGTGGATCAGGCATTGTGTGGCGGAGGTATGCGCTCCACCAAGTGGCCTTCTAGTTTTCCTTGTATTTCTACTATTGTGCCAAAAAGAATCTTCAAATTCCATACTGTTCCTTACACTGCAGCCCATGATGTGTGGTTGAAGGTATGAATCATTGTAAGATGCATCATTGCCTTTTGCTAAGGGTGTTAATAGCATCTATGTTGTGTTAACACACGTTCTCTTTTGCAACACATTAAACTTGTGAATCGTTTGTTTGCAACAGTTGCTTGCAATTTGAGATTATGTGTGATGCACATATCGAGAGAATAAAGGATAATATATGTATATACATATATATCATAACTCCACATCCTTTTGGGACCTTTTTATAAGATTTTCCAGTGAGGAGCAGTGAACGAATTAATACCCCACGGTGATAAAATAGTACTCTACCCAAAGCGATTTAAATTAGGGTAATAAAAAGTAAGGTTATTCCTCAAGCTCTTCAGCCCACACTTAATCGTCAAATTGAGCGGTTCGGTACTTATAGTGTCGCTAAAGCATTGTAAAAGCTCATCGAGCCAGACAGAGGAAATATTATCAAAGTTTTCAACTATTACAATTACATCGCCTCCGGTTTTATACATTTATATACAACGGGATCCCAATTTGGTCGATATATCTGCGCATATATTTCATGCCTGTAATTATACAACAGCTCAATTCGATACTCGAAGCATTGTGACGACATGTAACAAACGAGCTGGCAGCATAGCTTGGAGTTCGGTATGTGCACTCGCGCTCTGAGCTGTCTAGCTTGGGTTTGACCGACACAGCTAATAAACGTCATCATGGTGCTCCGCTGCAGTGCGAGGCATCAATGTGTGTGCGTCCATCGATAGGCATTCGGTTGGAGAGCCGTCCGTGGAGTTAAAGATATACGGTGTCTTTCACGAAGATATGCGAGTTATTTTCGGCACCCTAACGAATTACAATGTTGGGTAGTCGATCTGTCCAAAAATTTTTTTTTTGAAATTTGTTCTACCCTTATCACATTTTTCCGTCGATATGTTCTGTCTGTCTCGTCTGTTGTCTGTCCTCTGTTCGTCCAGTCTCGTTAATACAATGCGATTTCGATGAAACTTGGTTGGTAGGTTCATACCATGACCTAGTTGTGTGCAAATGAGAACCGTTGCTAGGACACCACGTTCTAGCAACGGACTTTGAAATTTTGAAAAATCATAAAAAAATTATTTTTTCGAAATCAAAAATCGGGCCACGAGCGACTGTGGGCAGTAATTCACCATATTGTCAAAAATTTCCAGCCGGATCTATGAAAACTGTCGGAGAAGATAGACTTTGAATGAACCCTGTCGAAAACAATAAAAAAACGAAGTTCGTTATACTCAGAGACTATGAGTCAGATATACATGAACTGGTATGGTAGGTTCATGGTATGTCCTAGTTATGTGTGAGAAAGAACCGTTGCTCTGGACCCCTCCGTTGCCTAGCAACGGCGACTACCATGTCGCTACCGCTTGTCATTGTTGTTTGTCTCAGCAGCAGCTCCTTCACGATACTAGTGGTGTATTTGCCCGTGGTTCATTGCAGCAAATTTTCATTGGCCTTTACGGTCTGCCTTCTTCAGCATTAACTTGTCTTTCACCAACCCAGATGTGTTTAGCCAGGGTACGGATTATATGTTTGTTGGTTCACGAGCACCAGCCAGAGTGACCACATATTCTTATGTGTGTGTCTGTTGGGAAGTCGATAAAGTCGAAAAATTTTTTTTTTTTTGATCTACCCTTATTATACTTTTCGTCGATATGTTGTTGTATGTCTGTCTTATGTCTGTATGTCTGTATGTCTTATGTTGATATGTCTGTATGTCTGTATGTCTTGTCTGTATGTCTGTCTGTATGTCTGTATGTCGCTTGGTAGTCGATAAAGTCGAAAAACAAAATTTTTTTTTGATACTACCCTTTCACTTTTCCGTCGATAGTTGTCTGTATGTCTGTCTGTATGTCGTATGTATGTATGTCTGTCTGTCCAGTGCTCCGTTAATACAATGGCGATTTCGATGACTTGGTGGTAGGTTCATACCTGACCTAGTTGTGTGCAAATGAAACGTTGCTATGAGACCACCGTTGCCAGCAACGGACTTTGAAATTTTTGAAAAATCATAAAAAATTATTTTTTCGAAAATCAAAAATCGGGCACGAGCGACTGTGGGCAGTACATTCAGCCATATTGTCAAAATTTCCAGCGAATCCTATAAAACTGTCGGAGAGATAGACTTGAATGAACCTGTCGAAAACAATAAAAAAACGAAGTTCGTTATATTCAGAGACTATGAGTCAGATATACATGAAACTGGTATGGTAGGTTCATGGTATTCCTAGTTATGTGTAGAAAGAACCGTTGCTATGACCCCTCCGTTGCTCTAGCAACGGCCGAAAACCTCTAAATGTGGGGATTTTAACGAAAAAACAATCTGCAGCATTAACCCTTGAAGCTAGAATCATGAATTTTTTTGTCTTAATCCTCAGGTCATTCCCCTCGAACGGGCCATCGCGTCAGGTTCTATTGGGTAGGCGACTACCCATGTCCGCCTACCGGCTTGTCTGTCTGTCTGTCTGTCCCAAGCATAGCTCCGTGGGTTTTGATCCGATCCTGATAACTTTGGGTGGGAGGTTTATACATACTAGTTGTGTTTTCCTGAGAATGGGCATGCTGCGCCCATTATGGGCGGAGCCACGCCCAAAAAAACATGTGTTTTTAGGGGGTAGCCGATTTCAAGTTACATCTCTCCGAGGGGTTTGTCGAATCTTGGCAGGGGTTTCGGTATTTCGGTTAGCCCAATGGCACCTGCATAGCCCCACGGAGCTCGATTTTTCATTTTCGTTCCAAGGTCAAGGTCACAAGGTCACAACTTAGAAAATGTCAAAAAAATCAATAAATTGGCATCGAGCCCTAGGGTTTTCAACTGTTTCGAATGAAAGTTGGTATGCAAGTAGTGCTCTTCGAGTACTACAACTTCATCATTTACGTTTTTTCCGATTCCCGCCAGTTTGCCCGTGGCGTCCCCGTCGAAGGTCAAAAAATAAAAAAGGCGAACCTTGTACATTGCTCGTGAACCATCGCCGTCTCCAGACATATTATTATTATTTCCAAATAATAGTACTCTTATTATTGTTGTTAATGTTATTAATTTTAATTAATATATGGTTTGTAACAATGTTGTCATTATTTTTGTTATTTATTTTGTAATAAGAATGCCATGCAGTGGAATGACCCATTAAGCTTCCCTAAACACCTGAACATGGCGTGCGTTTAAAACATGGGAATTCTTCCGGATTCTTTGTAGTTCATTAACCTAATAAACTCAGGAGATCATGACGATAATTTCAGTGTATCACAATCCACATCAGGAAGCTCCAGTACAACTATACAAAAAACATACAACACGCACATGCACACACACACGCACACTCACATACCCACCTACCTCGTCCATTTATAGAAGAACGATCATGAGGTATAACAAAAAATGTTGGATAAGTCGGCATAAACATCATTGAAAACCCCGTTTCAAGGCTGAGTTACATCAAACATTTCGAGAGCCTCCTAAGAACACAGCCTCCTTGGTTCCTCCTTAGAACACAAAGGTGAGTACAGCATGTACACGAGATTTCTTGAATGTCCCTTCGTTTCTATCATCTGGCATTTTCCACAAGCTATGCAATGTCCCTTCTTTTCTTTTGATTGCCACATGGCACATATCATATTATAAATGGC
This sequence comes from Eptatretus atami, assembly GCA_035128595.1. Classification (NCBI taxonomy): domain Eukaryota; kingdom Metazoa; phylum Chordata; class Myxini; order Myxiniformes; family Myxinidae; genus Eptatretus; species Eptatretus atami. Next base: position 64,070,933 of record CM068963.1, read on the forward strand.
CTTTTCTATACCCCTGCCATTTTCCCCAAGATTGATATGTACTATTGTATTTATTGTGAGGAAAATCAGGCATTGAAAGGCATTTGCAAGGTCCACCAGCCTTGTCTCTGTCATTTCCTCATATCACTGCACCTGGTGCACAATGAGGCAGCCCAGGGGTGTGTTCCATTAGCAAGCAGCTTGCTATCGCTTTCCAAACCAGCCATTCCATATCAACCGTTTTACAAGCCGCTCACCGAGTCGCTCGCCAAGTGATGAAGAGAGGTGCTGCATGCACTATGTTCATAAAAATGGCCGCCGTAGTCGGATTCAAAACGATACAACCAATGAGATGTTCAGACAAACCGCTGCTATCAGTTATGTATAATCATTATTGAAACGTACATTTCATACTTTTATTATTTCCACTTTTCATCCTAATTCTTCAAGATGTACAAACATGCAAAACCCCTCCACCCCCTCTCCAAAATGCACACAATGGTAAGATCCATAGATAACGTTGGCAGTGGGCCCCTCTCCTCCTGACTTCTCATTTATTTATCTTTCTTTCTCTCTTCCTCGTACTTTGTAGCCACTGCTAACAGAGTAAATTTGTTTGGGGAAGTTGGCACAAGAGGATCGAATAAAACTGAAAATGACACCCAGACAGCATTTGTTGTAGTACCACGACAGCATTGTTTACATTGGGGACCGCTATGTTGTTAAGCGGTACCCAGCACTCCGTTCTGTTGGAGTGCTTGCTTGAGCACTTAAAATCAAATAAGCTGCTTAGCAAGGGATAGCAAGCTGCTTGTTAACGGAACACATGCCAGGTCATGCTTTTTTCAAGATCACAAGATTAAAGCACCATCATGCAAAGCCAGCCACTTACTGATCTATCGTACAGAATCCTGGTGAGAGCACCGGGAGGAGACCCAGAGAAAGCTTTGACTATATCACAATCTATGGAACTGTTTCTCTTTATCACATATGGTATTCCATGTTTCAACCAGTTTTCTTCTAGAGTTAGAGAACCTTGTTTCGAAAGCCATAAACTAGACAAATTGGCCGATGCATATTCCAAGTTTTGGCTCGTTCCAATGAAAAGCCTTTGAGATATGAGCGCCAACACATTTCGGGCAGACGGACAGACTGACAGACACCAACGTTGATTTTAAAGGTTTTCGTTAAAAACAAGAATGCGGAAATGGACGTTGCTGAAATTTTGAACATATTCCCTTGACATACAAAGGATTTACTTCTGAAATTTGCAGCCGATTTCATCCAGGAGAAGCCGAAAAACGAATGTTCAGTCTCTGTGTGAAAGTTGCGTACAGAGAAATGGTCCCATATAAAGGGAGGGGCACTTTGTGTCTCCCTTGATCACTTTTGTTTGAAAGAGTAAATTTGTATTGCTCTGATATGCTCGTTCTTTATTGGGGAACATTTCAGCCAAAAGTCTTCCTTTATCACAAAAAACACCAATCTTCTTCATTAATGGCCACAATCAACCCACCTTTCGTGTGGGGTTGGCTGAGGAAGTTTGGTCCGAGTCTTCACGAACCGCTGGCCAGGCCTGACATTCGACAAGTTAGGGTAGGAATTTGGAATTTTTTTAGGATGTTGGCGATAGCTCGCCAACTCTTCACAAAGGACACCACGCGTGGGATCTTTAACATCCACCAACTAAGGCCGGCAAACGGGATGCCCAGCGTCTGCTTCACATCTCTCCGAGGGGATGACGTACACATCGATGAATCACCCTTCCTGTGAAACACCAGGAAGACAGTTTATAGCTGGGTCGGGAATCGAACTCAGGCTAGACAGCTTAGAGGCAAGGGTGCTTACCTCTCGGCCATCATCACAAAAACCACCAAATAAAGAGAGAAACAAAGAATGCAGAATGGTGCAGAAAAATGAAGAATCACTCTATAGTCCAGTCAAATTAGTATCTTCACCCACCACTAATTGCAAAAAAGCATCATTTCCACTGCAGTACATTTCAGTAAGACCCCTCATCGCCATACAAAAGTCCTAAAAAAATCCTAGCATGGGAAAGTAGTGTAATTTGCATAATATGAAAATTAGCTTCCGCCATAACAGAAAATTCATATTTTCGCTTTAACTTTGCATCTAAGTACCAAATTGAATCAAATCAAGTGTCCAAATCCATGTTTTCAAGGTCAGAACATGATAGGCACATTTGCACATTAATATTTTGAATATAATTTGCAATTATGCAAATTAGTTTCAGGAATCAGAGAAATTTCTAATTTTCACTACTATTTCCATATAAGGAACAAGTATCCAAACCATATTATGAATATAACTTGCATAAAAATGCATATAGCTTTAGCAATTAGAGAAAATCAAAAATGTCAGATAACTTGCATCCATGTGCCTGATACAAACATAAAGTCATATAAAAGCAAGTATGAAAAATTAACTAAATCAGCAACAAGCAATACCTGAAATACTTGAAGTGGTGACACCCAACTCAACATGATAAGATACATTTAACACAGGTTTTCACTGCTAATCGGTAATGTGGTTAGTGTTCTTAATCAATTTTCAGGTAACATATCAACCAGTATCACTGCTGTCATCTATCTCCACCCGAGATGAATTAGCACAACTTACACCTTTACACACCCCACA
>CM068963.1:64073961-64087863 GCA_035128595.1 Eptatretus atami
CCGCCAGCAAGGTCACACTTGAGTTGCTAGGAATTCTATTTTGAGTTTTCTTCTCGTTATTTATGTGCAAGGTCACCAATAATGTTGCAATGCTGGAAATTTCTGATAAATTTATGTGACTTTAGAAATGTCTTGCTCGAACGTGGACTAAATCGAATATAGGAATTCTGAGGCCATTACTCGTCACATTTGAAGTTACTGACCATGTCAGATAAGCTTTAGTCGCTACAGGATGTGCAAACTGCCCTGCTTGATGTCTATGTTACTATTTTATTTTACATTCAAATGACAGATTATTAGCAACACCGCTCTACAGTATAATTTATGTTATAAATGCCCAGATTCTGTCCATGTCCACATCTCCTCCTATCCATCCCACACCCCCAACATCCCCTCCCCCAGTGATTTCTTGATAAAGCCATTTTTGAATTTTTTATTGTAAAGTGGCCACAACGATGCCTCTTCTATGTCTAATTCCTTTTATACTTTGATTCTGTGTGTACTATATAAAAATGATGGTTATCTTATTTTCCCAACTAATCGCGACAGACACCCATCATTAGGTTGCACACTATGCGTATCAATTCCACCGTGATCCAAATTTGACGTTCATAGTTGGGTTTCTGCCTATGCAACACATATGAACAGCTCATATGCAGTGTTGCTCCTTGTCAATCCTGTCAGACTAGACATGTAAATCAGGACACATTAATAGAATCACTCAGATAAGGCATACCTCAGCCATACATGCTGATTCACAGAACATATCGGCCATACTTTTGAATACGTCATTCTACATATACTCGTTGGGCCCGTAATCAGACATTTAATGTGTATAAAAATGGCGCGTGGTAATTAAAGCTCCTTGAATCGCTTCTTTCATATATTTCCTTCTTCTATCCTTTCTCCTTCACCTGAGTCACCTATCTCTTCTCCCTCTCTCTCCTCTCTCCTCTCTCTGCTTCTCCGCCCCCCCCTGGCTCCCTCATCTAACACACATTACACCCACATTCTCCACATCCACCCCTCTCTCCAGATGCCTCTCAACTAGTCTATTTTTCCTTACTGACTCACCTTTATACTTTTAGCAGATCCAAAATAGTACTTCTAAAAATCGCCACTCTCTGACCTCCTAAGATGGAGGTAAGCACCAACTTTTCCCAAAAGCCCGCTCTCCTCACAGTTACATCTCCTTCAAAGGCTCATGACTACAAGATGCACAATAGTTTATGCCATCTATAGCATTTTGCCATAACTCTATATGTGGTGAGAACAAGGAGCATTTCAAACATTGGCCTACTTCAAATTCTGAATAAATCTTATGACATATGAGTATTGTAAGTACAGTCTGACAAAAATGTAAACCTTAAATAAGACACCAAGCAAAGCTTCCACATGTGTCCTGTGTTAATGAAGCATTATAACGCATCCCAGCGTGCTTAGGTCATGCCTAATCTTATGAGTCATGGAAATACATAACCACACAGTTGAGAAAGTGTGAGAGCATCTTTTGTGGTTTTTAGTTCTATTTATTCTTTATCAATGTGGCTCCAACATGACATGATGGTCTTTTTAATTGAAAAATCCCTGTCAATTGACCATTGAAAATCCTCTTCAAATTCAATCAATCCGAATGAAAATGGACATTTTAGAAATTGGTCGGAATTACTTTTGGCCGGTTGACCTTCCATCTTGGTAGTGTCGCAACGTGACTCTTACCATGAAATCTGTTTAATTTATCGTCCATTGATAAAAATAGATTTTTAAAATTGCCTTCTTTTAATCTCAAAAGTGTACCGCTCCATCCTAAATGCGCATGTCAGCACTGGTTAAAGTTCTTAATTTCCTTGGTGGAAGTTTCGTTTTACTCTCTTAACAAAATCAGATATACAGTAAAGCAGACCATAACTCATTGATTCAATGCTTAACCCGCTTTTCCTTCGAAAGCCAGCGGTAAATGGAATAGGCACTGGTTGCCCTTAATATTATGGCCTGGCATAGGCTGCAAGAACCTCACTGCTCCATCCACCGAAGATTGTGCTGTTAACCAATGCTTTGACGATACATACATGATGTCATCCATTCATGCTCTCTCAGGTCATCAGATCTGAACCGTCTGATGCATTATGGTAGAATGAGCATTTCATGGATATGCTGACCGCTGAGACCAGCTTTTCCACTACAAAAGGTATAGTTATTTCTCTTCGTGAAAACATGTGCCGCTTCTTCGCAAATTCCAGCGGCTCGTGGACACTTCCAACAATACTGCCTACTGCTGCATTGGCTGCCCAACGCCCTGATAAGGAATTTACATGGCGTTTCCATTTTTTTTTGTCCATGACCCTCACACTTTCTGTTAAGGACAAGGTTTAGGAACAAATAGAAGCTAATGACCCTGATCTCTCGCGTCGCTTGGTTTCATTTTGTATCGATTATGCATCTTGGAAAAGGGAGGACCACATAAGTGTAATGGAAGTTGTGTATTGTGATATAATAGGCTGTTTAACTTAACATGATTTATATATGGGAACCATTTTCTTATGATATTTTACAAAATTTTGAAAACTTTAACCTATAAAATAATATAATAGCTGTAAATCATTGAAGGCCTTGCAATAAACCGGCAGAAAAACTAGACAGTGAGGGAGGTGCAAAAAACCCCCCCAAAACATTTAAATTACCTTTCTCCTCCTCCTCCCTCCTACGCAATTCCCATTAGTAAAATGCTGTAAATTGGTACCTTTCTGAATGTGGCTAATTTTTGCCTCATAATTTAAAATAGTTCGGAAATTAACTCCGCCTTTATGATCTTTGTAGCAACGACTGAAGCACTCGGTGAATCAGTGAGCTGCACATTCTGTCAACGCAAAATACAATAATTGTGTCGTAACTTCACAAGCTTACAATACCAAGTGTACAGAGCTTCCACATAACCAGAGAAAATAACACCAAAATGGCGAACTTCTATTCTCATCAGTTTTGCAACCATCTGTACTGTCAACTTCACTTGCACATTTACCACGTTTCGGTGTGAAATTAATCCTAATGAAGAATAAACTACTCAACCTACATTTGTATTCAACAAATACATACCCGCGCATTTTTAGAAGTTTCGGATCATCTTTCTGGTGAAATTTGAACGTATCTATCTACACTTCTTATGTAAAGGTCCAATTATAGTTGAAAATTCTGTGGCTCGAGTACATTCTTAACCTTTTACAAAGACTTTTATTCTCGTTCTCCAGTGTTTATACTATCCAAGCGATAAGAACCGAAATAGAGAGTAAAGTTATAATGGGATCGTTAACACAATTTTTATCTTATTTTATCTTCTCTTCTTCTTTTATGTTCATTTCTCTCACTCTTTTCACCACCGACACATAAAGCGAAGCTGTATTAAATGACTCTAAATTATACTGTAGGAATTACAGTATCTGGCTTTAACTTTGTATTAATTCACATGTAAATTCATAGGGGGTGTGTCATCAGAGTATATCCTATATCAAAATGCTCATATACTGTTGAAAAGTTTATTTCTCATGAATGTTTTTATTCGCTCTACACGAGACTACCCACTTTATAACTATTGGCAAGTGATGACCAGGTACCCAGACTAATCTCTTGAAGCACCCCGCTTTGACAACCGAACCCATTTTCCTCTTTATCAATTTAATTCAGTATGGATTAAACAATTTTTTAATTCAAATGAGACCCAAAATATAAATACTGAGTCTCATTAATTCATCATAAGAAAACAACAAGAAAAACAAAGATTATCACAGGAGGAACTATAGACTCAGATTCCAGCTGCCACTCCTCTACCTCAAACCCCATGAGCTGACCATGGCCCATTCAAAAACGAACTGAAAAACAATCCAAAAAAAACCAGATCAAAAATAAAATTCTGGTGCAAACATGCACCATAATGAATTTAACATTAATTCCCATCATACTAAATTATAATTTAAATTACATCCGATTGATGCCAGCTGTTCTAAGCGAAATTACAAAAAAAAAGATTTATTCAATCAACCATGTGCAGTAGTGACTATACTTTTCATGGACCATATGTATCCAACAAGCCATCAAGTGGGTGAATCCCTCTCGTTCAACATTCTAGAGAAGAAATTTTTAGTTATTCTTCAAAATATCTCACTGCCAATCCATGGACCTATGCATTACTATTACACACCGATCTTTTCCCCCATTCTATATATTCATTGCTCAGAGTTTCAGATGACCTGGTAAGTGCTCTGAGAAGGATTTTAAAGTCTTTTATATTACCCAATTTCAAAAATGTTGCCGAACCGCTTATCTTATACATATGTTTACACCTGTCTCTGATGCATAGTGGTGACTCACTTTGTGAGTTTCGTTTAGGTGTTTTTCTATCAAGTATGGCTGCAAATCCCCATGACATATGACTCCAATTTTATACTAATGCAAAATATTCCAAATACTTCACCTCCTTAAATCTACCTCTTCTACGCCTTCCTTACCCTCCTTATCAATATTCACAGACGCTCAAGGTTCTGCCCAGCAACACCTTGGTTTTTACTATTCAAATCAATCTATGCTCACTCACCTTTCATTCAGCTGTTTTTCCCACATTGAACAAACTCCCCTCTCTTCAATCCCACTCTCCTCAGTCTCAAAACAGCCTGCTTATCACCACCATCTCTTATCTTCCCCCCAACCATAATTTTCTACCCATTAATCCACCCCAACCCACTTCCTTAAATTCCTGCTTTCTCCTGAAATCCCCGTCGTGCCGAGACCTGAAGTCTTATGATCCATTTCTTTTTCCTTGAACCCCACCCCATCCCTCTCTCCACACTCCTATGTCTCTCCACGTTTCGCTTCCTCTGCACTCTTCTGTCTTTAGCTCTTCTTCGTTGATTTCTGTGGTTACTTCATAAGCTACCCTCGAACATTTAAAAGTTAAAAAATAAAAAATCCCAAGCCGACTCCCTCATTCAGCACCTCGTGGGCCCAAAAGGACTAAGCAGAGATCCCAAATGCATACTGAATCTCGCACCAGACGTGGTCCACCGCTGCATCACGATCAAGCGTTCATTGAATAAAATAATATCACGGGAGACTGTTCCCGAGTTTTTAATGATCAATTAAAGCCTCATGTCCCAACTTTGTTCCTTTTTGATCTCACTTATCGACTACAAAATACAAAGACAAGTAAAGAATAAATGACTGGCCTATTATAATAGCACATAAGGTGGTTCAGGACGTACCATGTTATGTTAATTCTCTTATACTATCTGAAGCTTAGAAGCATGCAGGAAAAATTAACAAGCGACTCTACAGCTGAACAGGATTCAGTTGTACATTGTGTGTATGAACACGGGAGTACAATATTGACCTTTCGTATCCTAAATATTCGCTTTCCAGATTATGAAAATGATCACAGAAGACGTTAGAATTTTCGATCTGCTTTAGATAGCTGGAAATGAAGACTCAGTATCGCTACTAATTTGAATGCACGAGTGGCATATTTACATTAATGGCGATGATGATAGAAACAGAACTCGATGGGATGGAAAAGCACAAGAAATCATAAATAGTGTTAAATTAGATCTTCTCTGACCTGCTAAAATTACCCTAGTACCAAGGTGAGATAAATGATATGCTTTAACAAATGGTACACACTCCACACGATTTTAATGAATGTCCGCTTGGTTGAGGGAAAAAAAACTCTAATCACACTTCCAATCGCAGAACTAAACTAGTCCAAGATCCTTGACTGTCGCGTGTCCACTGCATTGTTTTTTAGGAGACTATAATGATATGTGTTCTTAGGTTTAAACCACTAACTGTTATTTGGAAGGAGGCAAGCCGCGTTATTCATATTAGTTGATCTTGAACACCCGAGGATTATACCAAATCTCAGATAAAAATAATTCATCTGTCTGCTGTCAAATTATTTTGTTTGGTGACACTCCACTCACCGCGAAATGTATACTTTCATGGTTGCTTTATTCAGCTTTTTCGCGCAACATGTAACAACGATTTATTTATTACAGCCTTGTTTAATTGATTATAAGACTACTTCGATTATCCTATTCAATCGGTAGAGTTGGTTGTTCTGTTATCATTATATGTTGACTGCTATATTTACATGTAGCACAACTGGAACCTCATAGTCAAGTCTATCTGGTCTGCTTGATCGGATTCAGAACCAACAATCATGAAACTGTCCGCAGCTGAGGCTTTGATCTGATCTATGTATACTATTAAATGATTTACAATGTGAGGACTCTGGAAGGTTGACCAGAAAAGGTTACCTTGAACTTTTGTTTGCTTTATCTACTGTTATTTTGGGAGAGCAATTCGAAAGTCACATTAGGAGTATAATCTAGGCACCTGTGTTAATGATTAGGAGTGAGCAATGGTTATTCCCTCCTTCACAGTTGGAGATAGAGTGTCTTCTGAATTTCCATATTTTCCATAAACTATAAATATATATATATATATTTTATAATATATCATATACACTGTTTATATATACACACAATATATTAATAGTTATAATATACATAAATGTACTATATAATATTTGTTAATATATACAATATAATATATATATGTATTATACATATACAATTATTATAACTATAACTTACATATACCATAACATTAAATATATACATATATATTCTACATCATATATATGACTATATATATATATCATATAATTAATAATTAAATATACTAATATAGAATCATTACATATAATAACTTACATACATATACATTATACACGTATCATATATACATATATATACTACATACATATTTACCTATATAATAACTACATTCATATATATGTACACATCAATCATATATACACATCACTATATACGAATATATTCTAAATATAAATATATCACGTTTCATATTATAAATATCATATTATCATAAATACATACTACACACATTATTATATATATATATACTATATTTATATATTATACATATATTTATACTGTTACGGCTTGCAATTCGCTCTACACCATAAAGTCCGTAGTGATATATATTCTGACAAGTCATGTTAGTTAGCCCCACACCCATTGTATAAGAATTAATTCTTTCTCGGCGCGAATAACTATGAATATGCCGTTTTCCTTCTGCTTTTTATTTCGAACCAACCCCATTCGCACGCCACACACAACGCCAAACCAAGCCACCCATCCAACAATCCAGCACACGCCACCCTCACAACGCCAGCTCACCCGCTACCACAACCAAGAACGCCATCCTCCGCGGGTCCGGTACGACGGTTCCCGTCGACGTCGGAAAACGCTAGGGGGAAGAAAGTCTCCCAAAGCCGATGAGGACGCCGTGTTTTCCTCTTTTTCCTCCTTGCCCCGCCACGACACGCTCGCCCTCGTCCCCCACAAGCCGGAGGACCGGTAACACGAGGAACGCCCCCTTCTCGCAGAGCCTCGAAGGAGTTGGAGCCAGAACGGACGGCGCCCGCGAAAGATGAGGCGGTAGACGGTTTTTCTTCTCCTGTCTCGTTCCTCTGCTCCCTTCGCTTGGAGTTCTCTTTCGGTCACTACGCTTGGGTCGATTGATCTTCTCTCTTCGCTTTCCGCGTTTCGAGCAACCAAGAGAGGCTCAGCGGACACAGGTGACGACCGGTTCGACCTGAGAATCTCACACCAAGGAAGTCGACCTTCCACTTTCTTTGTTTGTGTGAAGCGTGGGTTCGCCGTTCTTATAAAGTATTATTTTAACGTCGTCCGGTGTGCTCAACTTTCACCTTGAGGTAGCTCTGCATTTGGTTTTCCTTTCTATTAGAAATCTGCGTTGCATTCTTGTCGTTTCTCCTGTTTGTTAGTTGCTCATGCTTTCGTTGGTAAACTAAAGTTCGCTTCCTGAATTCTTCCCCCGATTTCGCTTGGTCCTTCTTCGTTGCGTCTCCATCTTGTTTTCCGTAAGGGCGTCCCGTGGCGCAGAGCGCCCGATAATTAACTCAGCGACGTCTCAGGCGACAGAAACACCGCCGTATCCGTATCGCATGACGGTTCGCTTAAGCGCCCTAGTCAGTCGGCTGTGGCGAAGCTAACACCCTCTGGCTAAGTTACCCGTGGTATTAGTATCATCGACCTTTCGGCAGCACCCTATATCCGCCCGCGCCGGTAGAATCGGACTGGGTTTGTGACGCGCAAAGTCACCTGAACTATCCCGCTTAGCCGGGAGGGTCACAGACTGATATGTCGTACGAGTGCGGCGAACGTCGCGATTCGCAGTCACGTGCGCCGATCGCACGCAAGCGCGCAAATTCGCCACCATACATTACATATAATATCTTATATATTTATACTATATACATAAATATAATATAATATTACAATATATATATATACATATATTCTTACAATATATCATATACATAAATATATACACTATATATCTATATATATGTATATCTATAACACAGACAAGGTCACCATGATTGTATTGACAAGTCTGTGTTTCTCTAGAACAAGTAACCCCGATAAGATCTGCTCCTTCTAGTCTCTTCTGTGTTTTGATAGATTTCATGATAATTATCATATTTTGTAATGCGTAAAATCAAAATCATTTATTATTACCTCAGAAAAAAAAAATTCTTTAATTTTTATCTTTATTAATAAATTATTATACATTCTCAACCTTCCGTGGCCTTTCCTCCATTTGTCTCAAGATTGTCCGGAACCACGAAGGACTGGAGTAATTACACAGATTCTGACCAAAAATAGTCGCAACGCACCAGCAGGTTAAAACATCCCCCTAATAAATCTAATCATCGATAACCCATTGGCTCTTTGCCGAGGTGCGCTCCACCTGCTCATGTAACCCGTGACCCGAGTATAACGGCATTATTAGACGGCGGCAACTGAACTCCTGACTCGTGGTGCGTTCGCTGTTCTAAACACCCACCGTAATCAACGTTAATTAGTCGACTGGGGGCCAGGTCCAGACTACCACAGGACAATCGGATAATCCCCTCTGAATGACAAGCTGGGCTCTGCTACCCATTGGCCAACAACTTACTCTATCACACCAGTACGCATCATAGAGCATGCACATTGCAAACAAAACGTTTATCATGACAACCAGCCACCACCGACCTCTCCACATTTGCAGAACTATATCTCTTCATGTTTATTCACTATTTTCTTGTCGTCAGGTGCATCAATTTTCTAGCATGCCTATAAGCGAGCTGCGTAGGCCTCTCACCACACTACACTAATAACCAGCCTCCACAGTAAGTCCACATTGCACGATAACCTAGATCCACCGCATGTTCTCACCATACCTGTGAACGATACACCGTATCACCAGCTGCCGTAACCATATCCCTGCGAATCACACAAAAATAAAATACTTCACCGCATCTTTACCCAGCTGCTGAGCACGTCATTCACTCGAGAAGTTTCACAATTTAAAAATGCTTCACTCAATCTTGCAACATTACATCAATCAGATTTCTATCACCCAACTCAACATACCTCCACAAAACAATGCAGATACCTTCACCAACCACAGCTCTATCAACAATACCTATGACTACTTACTCTATGTCAGCATATCTGTCTCAATCATTCTTCTCTCCATGCTCCTTACCCTGTACTTTCCTCTCGCCCGCTCTCATTGATCAACTGTTCGCTAATGCCAACCAGCCTGCTCGATGGCGTCAATACAAGAGCAGAACTGAAAAATGATGGCCAGTACCAAAGTGCAGACTCTGCACGCGCTTTCAAAGAGACTCGCTGCTACTGTCGGCGACTAATATGCAGTAAACGAATCCACCATTCGCACATAACCGTCAAAATGAGAAAGGCATGATCTGACAGTGTGGAAGAAGAGTGCGCTCCCAACACCAAATGTTCACCTACAGCTCTGGAGATGTCAACCATAGAAAGGATGGAGAAAAGTCTCTTCACATAATAATGGAAGAAAAATGCACAGAAGAAACATGCCTCCTTTAATAAATGCACTTCATTCGCATGTATGAAGCAGATAGTATGTATGTGATATTCTGGTGACATGGCGGTGGCAGCAGCTGTATATGGGTGAAACAATACGAATGCTGTGTGCGGAGCGATTGGCGTAAAGAGCCAGCCCAGTCCATGCAGAGTGAGGCAGGAAACAGAAGGTTGACCACTTTCCAAAACTTGATACGTCTCGCAACATCAACTGTTAGGCAAGCATGCTCCACCAGCCCAGGAGGTGTTAACGTTCTTCCTCAACTTCTTGCCAGGTCATTGAGAGATGTGCCTGCCAGACGAGTCATTCGCTAGCCAGAAAAGCCACGGTATGGAAAAATTCCCAATATGCAACTTACTCGAAGTGCAATGGGAACAACATTGGAGTCTTAAAGCCGCAAGCCAGGTATCTTTACTCCTTTCGCAACGCAAATGTAGGACTATGAACTACAGCCATGATGCTGTACCATCTCTTTGAATCCACCGGTGTCTCTAAGGCAAGAACAAACCATGCTGCCATTTTTGAAGGACCAACAGAAGCCATGGGAAATAGCACACAAATTTCTTGATTAGTATCCCATAACTTTTATCCCCTTCATTGGATAGGATACCAGTCAGCAAAAAAACGAAAACCTTGCATTCAAGTGCTCCTGCTCTCCGTCCTGTAATCTCCTCGCACCCAAGACCTGAAGTAGCTTCACCCAACTCGAGGTATCTTGCCTCATCCAACACCAACTTCTCTGACAGCCTCTCGACCCAAGAGTAATCTCCCACCTTTCAAAACATAACATATTCTCGTGCACATTCTCCACATTTCGATCGATGGACTTCATGAGCATGTTGGAAAGAGTTAAACATAGCCACGCCTCGACACCATCAAAGAGTGGGCTGACAAGGTGATACCCACCTCATCCCAATGCCTCGCTTCAAAACACTTGCCACAGCATTGAAAATGTTACATGTCTTCCAACAACCACGGATAAGCTGAAATTCCGGGGTGCACAACACAAATGCAAGGGGAACTTTCAACATGACCTGAGAGTCAGAATGATTCGCATCACTTGCATGCCGCGAGAAGCTTCGGTCCATCACATAGTTCTGGAGGAGTGGGCAGTATAAAGGAAACGTCGTTGAGTCCAACCTCACCGTCGTCCCTGTGAGCTGCTTCCGGACATCGGTAATGCAAACAGCGCAATCAGCCAACTGTCATGGACAATTACGCACTTTCAAGAGGGCGATGAATGACATGTGCCTCCCATACAGGTATCACATCAAATCTCTGCAATCGCAGCATTTCATCACGCATTATTTTTTCCCCTTGTCCTTCACCCAGATCATCATCCCCTCTCTCCTCTCCGCATCCCCTGCCTCCCCTCTTGCACGACTCAATTCAACAGTCTCTCTTCCATCGCTTCAGTCCCTCACCAACATTCTTCCAGTATCAACGATCATCAACACTCTCACTTGTTCGTCTTCGAGTAGTTTCATCAGTTCAGATTTGAAACAAATATCCATCATTATCACATATAAAGTGCTTGCACGTTTTGTGAAAGAAAAATTTACAATCGTACCTCTGTTAAATGGTTTTTTTGTACTTTTACATTATCCGGCTTGGGTTAAACCACTTTAATAAACGGTTATATCAATTCTTTCAAGAGAAGGGCACTTGACGAGCACGCATACCTCTCCATGCCCAATGCCTGATCCATGAGAACAAATATCGGGGCAATATCATTTTTAAATCAAGCATATGTTTTTCTAGGCCCCGATCCACAGTGCAGAATCACGTTATTTAAAGTTAAAAACAAACAATCAATATAACACTCCGGATTCAGAATCTCAACAAATCAAATCAATTACCGTCTTCTGTATCACACTCAACCTTCCATCACGTTTCATTCCCGAATCCATTCCATATCCTTTTGAGAATAATTGCTATATATAATTTTCGCCGTATCTCTCAATGAGAGAACTCACTGAAAAAACAATTCTTCAGATTTTCGATTCTGGATTCGCATTCACCAAAATCATGTTGCGTTCTGGCACCAAATACACCAAAAAATTCAGAACGATTCTTAAAACTGTCGCCACAAATCGTGTCGACAGACACACAAAAGAAAAATCAGACTGATCGACACTTGCGAAATGAAACGCAACTCGGTACAGCACATACCCTCCCCAGGACTGAAATCAGTTTATCTAGTCCAGTCCAAATTATTATCTTTCACCACCACTAAGCCAAAAAATCATTCCACTTGTGCATTTCAGTAGACCCCTAATCACCATAACCTAAAATCCATAAAAAACCTGAGCATGGAAAAGTAGTCTGTAAATTGATAATTGAAATATCTGCCATAAGAAAAATTCATATTCTTCGCTATAATCTTCCATCTCAAGTACCCAATTGAAGCATTCAAGTGTCCAAACCCATGTTTCCAAGTCAATGAACATAATAGCACATTTGCAAATTAATATTTTGAATTATTTGGCATATTATGCAAATATTAGGGAATTAGAATTCTAATTAATTCACTATTATTTTCCATAAGAACGAAACCAGTATCAAACCATATTTATGAATTACTTGTATAAAATATGCATATTACTTTTGCAATTACGAGAATCAAAATATCAATAAACTTTGCAATCACATGTGCTGATACAAAACAATTAAATCATATAAAACTAAGTATGAAAATAAACCAAAGCCAAGCAACCAAGCCAATACCTAGAAATACTTAATGGTGACACCCAATGAAGATATAAATTACAGTAAACACGTTTCACTGCTAACGCATTCGGTCTATGTCTCTAATAATTTCACGTAACATATCAATCAGTATCATCTCTCATCCTATCTCCACCCTTTTTCTATAGTCTACCTGCACACTACACCTCTATTACACACCCACAACCCATCCATGCTCCCAGTTCAATGAAATAGTCATCACTCTGTACCCTTACACTCGGTCTATGCTTACACCTGAAATTATCCTTTGCTCACTTCTCGTCCAGTTGGATGTGTCCTTTAACTTGCATAATGGCCCATTTATCTCATATTTCCTCCCCAACTTCTCTTTTTTAATTGTCAACAGGTCTCTTCAGCTTGAATCTAAACATAACTCGCAGACTATTACTAGGTAACAGCAGTGTTGACAGTCAATGTCTAGCCACGACCATCTCTTTTTTCTATCCCTTCACAGAAACGTTTGTACGCAGACACGTCTAATTACTTCACTTCTTTCCATTATATGAGTAGCTACCTTTTCTCTGCTCTTACTCTTCTTTGCAGCACCCTTTTTGTATCAGGTACAGCAAGTTCTATCCACATGTTTGCATTGTGTTACGGCTACTGGTTTCGACACACAAAACTTGATGAGTGTCACATCCAAGCAATGCATGTACAAAGAGTAGTCTGGAACAGATTTTCTTTCCCAAGACCTCCTGTGTCTTCTTTATGTTCCATACCTTGTGCTTTTTGTTGTTCGCTTTTATTTCAGGTTTCAATAATAGGTCTTTCTCAATTGCATCTCCATGAAAGCACAACAGGATTAGCAGATCTGTGTCATCACCAATAAGAACGGTGTTGACAGCCTTCACTGACTCTACTGCTCAAATAAGACATGCATTGACAAACTCTTCGCTGCACTCTATGCTGTCTTGACAATCAGAAATGCTCTGATCTCCTTTGCATAACATGATGCAGCTGCCTTCTCAAGGAAGAACTTAGCACATTAAGAAACCTCTTTTTGTTTACTTTGTTGCCAAAACTCATTTTCTTCAGCTTCAGCGACATCTCTCCCTTTAAATAACTCCTTGGACCTGGCGTCATCTCAGGCACTGTTTTGGTTATGTAAGAAAAATGTAAAATCCTCGCTCTATTTGCTGCTCGCTTACGTCTTGT
This sequence comes from Eptatretus atami, assembly GCA_035128595.1. NCBI lineage: Eukaryota > Metazoa > Chordata > Myxini > Myxiniformes > Myxinidae > Eptatretus > Eptatretus atami. The sequence continues at coordinate 64,087,858 of CM068963.1, forward strand.
CCTCTT
>CM068963.1:64123905-64153614 GCA_035128595.1 Eptatretus atami
CTTGCCCGGCACTGAGAGCAGCATCACCCCTCGGTAGTTGTTGCAGTCTTGGCGATCACCCTTCACTTTCCAGAGATGGACAACAAGGCCCTTCTTCCAGTCAGTTGGGATGATGCCTGTGTTCCAGGCAGAGCACAGAACTGCATGCAACGACACGAGTGCAGCATTTCCACCAGCTTGAGAAGTTCAGCATGGATGCCACAGATCCCTGGAGCTTTACCCCATTTCAACCGGTTCACCGCAGCCTGTGTTTCCACAAGTGAAGGTGGACCACAGTGTATTGGAGGGTCAGCAACAGGGATTGTAACACCCCTGATGTCCAACTCGACAGCTGGTGGATCAGCCTGGTACAACCGCTCAAAGTAACCGGCCCAACGGGCCTTCACTTCGGACTCCTATGTCAAGAGCCTACCACCCTCTGCTCTAACTGCAGTACACCGAGGGATGGGCTTGGATGAACAGAATGTGCAAATTCCCCTGTAAGCAGGACGAAAATCCCTTGACCACATGTGATGCTCTACCCCCTCACAGATGCCTCGCACATAGGCCTCCTTGTCCACCCTTAGCACACGTACAGTTTTACGCCTCAGCTCCCTGAACAGCTCAGCTCTGCCATTCAGCCTGGCCCTGCGACTCTGGTCAATGGTATCCAGTGTCCCTTGAGAGACAAAATTATTCTTTGCCCTACGGTGAGTTCCAAGACATCCACCGGCAACATCAAGGACGGTGGTCTTGAAGGCACTCCACAACTCTTCAGGACCTCCCAAAGCACCCAGACCCCCCAAATCTCCACTCAGCTTGTTCGCAAACTCCTCACCTACCCTCTCATCCTTGAGCTTGCCAACATACAGCCTAGGCTGGGATGGTACCATTCTCCTGAATTTAAGGTGCAACTTCAGAGTTGCTACAACAAGCCGGTGGTCAGTATTGAGGAACTGAGCACTCCGGTAGACCCTGCAGTTCTGGATCATCCTCCAGCGACCATCAATGAGGACATGGTCAATATCCTTTGCCACACCGTCAGTGTTGGAATACCAAGTCCAGCGATGATCCTGTGGGTGCTGAAACCATGAACCAGCCACCCTAAGTCCATGACTTCTTGCAAAGTCAAGGAAATTAGTGCCATTCTGGTTCATTGTTCCTGACCCATGGGGACCAACACACGTCTCATAATCATAATATGCACACCATCCCTATCAGTTCCTATAAACCATCCCATCACCATCCCTATAAACCATCCCTATAAACCATCCCTATCACCATCCCTATAAACACACCATCCCTATCAGTTCCAGTCGATGCATTGAAATCCCCCAAGACTAGATGTGTATCTCGTCTGGGGCAATGATCAACCACAGACTCGAGCGTGGCGGAGAATGCATCCTTCACGGTGAGATCACTCACCTCAGTCGGAGCATAAACAGAGACCAGGGAAATGACAGCAAAGGAGTGACGAATCCTTAGTCTCATAATACGCTCATTGACCGGTGTTACCTCAATTATCATTGGAGTCAGTTTATTGGACACAGCTACAGCAACTCCTTGGGAATGGTAACCATCAGAGCGACCCGACCAATAGTAGGTGTAACCACCCATCATGATGACGCCGCAATCAGGTCTCCAAACCTCAGAGAGTGCTGCAATACCGATGTCCAAACGCTTGAGCTCAGATGATAACAGAGACAGGTGATCATCCTCTCTTAGGAATAGGACATTCCAGGCACCCACCAGAAGGGACTGCCTCAAGTTACCCCAAGGAGACCGCCGTCTGGTGGACAACACCTCAGCACCACTCCGACACACTCTCCCGCAATCTGATCTGGGAATGTTACCCCTGTGGTTTCCCTCCTATCATCAAAGATTGGGGGTCCCAAAGGCTTTGCCCCAATCCCGTCATCCGGTGAGCTGCCCTGCGAAGGGAAGCTGCACAGGAGGTACTCCCACGGAGTGGTTTTTCAGATTTCTTTGCGTTTTTGTGTTTTGCGGAATGAAGGGTTTTACGTTGGCCAGAGTGCAAATCCTGCCACCAATCTCCGAATAAGAAGTAACCCAACTGCAGCAGGATGTCCGCAGACACAGTTGGGCACAAGATATGGATGGCCATTGGCTCACAAGGAGCTCCTCCTCCATTTTACAGGTTTTGTTTTTAATTCTGCTGGGTGTCCATATCCAAACACCCTCCTCACTAGGAAACCTGGTGGGGGAGATGGTTTAGTCACCGACAACCCGACCATGGAATAGGTTAGTACAGGTTTACATGATACCTGCAGCAAGTCACAAATCTCTGATGTTGCCAGTTTGTTGATAACGTCATCAGAGTGACTGGATGGTATTCTGATGAACACTAAAATGCCTAGCCACATCGTTTTGTGGCATTCCTGTCTCAAGCATGCCAATCGCACGTAGACGTTCATTTTCGGAAAGGCGTGGCATTTAGTTTACGATGCTTAGATGCAACAAAAATGTTTTTCACAGCTGGGATGATTCACTGAATCTTGCTGCATTTCAATTTGCTCAGTACCAAGTGTAGCACTGTCACATGACTCAGTACATGTGCATGTCAATTTGTGCATATGGTGCACAGTATGTACATGCAAATTCCGGATATTCACGGGTAAACTGGGGAACATCTCAAGGCAGATGTTGGCTAAGTATTATATTGCTAGGGTACATGCCAGTATAATTTTGTGTATGTTTTATGGTGCATGGCAACTTTATTCTGTTAGTATATACACTATGCCTGGTGTTGGCTTGATGTGGTTAGGGTGCCGTGCATGGGATCCTAGGATCCTGAGTTCAAATCTCCCTTTGCTATTGAATAAATACCAGGTGGGGTGGACTCTGCCTGTCATGCTTCCGAGGTCGGCAAAATGAGTGTCAGCTTGCTGGTATCCTGTGTTGGAGTGGTGACGTGTCCAGGATTGTGCCTGAAAGTCAAGGAGACTGCTTTGGCAGCACCAACGCTCTGCACAGAGTATGGTCTCAATGGATGGATGGATGGTATATACACTCAGTGTACAAAACATTAGGAACACCTGTTCTTTCCATGAAATAGACTGATCAGGCGAATCCAGGTGAAAGCTATGCTCCCTTATCGATTGCACCTGTTAAATCCACTTCAATCAGTGTGGATGAAAGGAGAGGTGACAGGTTAAAGAAGGATTTTTAAGCCTTGAGACGATTGAGACATGGATCGTGTTTGTGTGTCATTCACAGGGTGAATGGGAAAGACAAAAGATTAAAGTGCCTTTGAATGAAGTATGGTAGTAGGTACCACTGGTTTGAGTGTATCAAGAACTGCAACGCTGTTGGGTTTTTGACGCTCAACATTTTCCCGTGTGTATCAAGAATGGTCCACCACCTAATGGACATCCAGCCAATGGCAAGCCAGTGGTCAAAAATAGCTCATTGATGAAAGAAGCCAAAGGAGGCTGACACGAATTGTTCAGAGCAACAGACGGACGACAGTTAGTCAACTCACAGTGCAGTACGACATTGGTGCCGAAAGACCCATAAAAGAATGCACAACTCGTCGTACCTTGACACGAATGCGGTATGGCAGCCGATGACTATACATATAGATAGCTCAGTTGGCACAGCACTGGTATGGTTTGCCAGAGGAGCTGGTTTCGATTACTGGTCTGGGTGTGTAGTTTTTTTAGCTCACCTGGAATGTAGTTTCCGGGAGCTTATGGGATGGTGTGTCGGCTGTCTGTCAGTCCGTCTGTCCATCCACAAATACTTTCAACTTCTTCTCTGAAACTACACATACGATTTCGATGAAACTTTTCCACAACCTTCATCACCGGTGATGTACTAAAGTTTGTTCACGGCATTAAAAAAAAATTGGGGTCTGAGAGGTCTATGGGGGGAGTTTACAGGGGGTTGTCCCCCCCCCCTCCAAAGAAATATTTGCTTTCTTCTCCAAAATTACACACAATTAAGATGAAACTTGACCACAACCTTCTTCACCAATGCTGTACCATAGTTTGTTCATTACAGAAAAATTGGCCTCTAAGGGCGGTGCAAGGGATGGGGGGGGCTTGCCTCCCAAAATATGTATTTGCTTTCTTCTCCGAAACTACACACACATTTTCAATGAAACTTGACCACACCTTCATCACCTGTGAAGTACCAAAGTCTGTTCATGACATTAAAAAAATCGGGGTCTAAGGGGGTCTATGGGGGGGGGGTTACACCACAAAAGAGATATGCTTTCTTCTTGGTGGGGGGCGGGGGGTTGCTAATTTGCCTGCTTGGATTAAGCTGCATTATTAGAATTTCTTGCATTTGGTAGTGATCATGGGGTATTGATGAGCAAAATAGCCTCCTATGTTGAAGTTTCCTGATTCAGTATTTGTTTGTCTACTAGAATATATGACCTGCACTTCGCTGATGGAAAATAACAATCTTTGCTGTGATGGCGAATCAATCGGGCAAGAAGAAAAAGGATTCCTGGGAGTGTGGGGATAACCAGCGTCGCAAGTTGGCGTTTGCAGTTTCGCCAGGTGTGCCCTTGTACCCACAAAAAAAAAAATGATTTTTTTTTCATCACAAACCTTCCTGGGAGCTCCCTGAATCCACCGTCATTTAATTTATTGAAATTCGTTAATCCGTTCTCAAGTTATAACATGACAAACAGACAGACAGACACGGCTCCTTTTATAATATAGATTGAATGTATTCTGTCTTGAAAAAAGCAGTGGATGTCGCAAATATCGTCGGTCTCTCCCCTTGAGAAATCTAACAATGGAAGTGGACCCTCAGTAAAGACCATCTGCACCTATTCCCCAATCGAACAGCTCAAGACCTTTACTGCGCTCAATAGCCCGAGTTTGACACTCTCAATGCTCCCTGGAGCATCCATTTGTAGCTCGCCAAGCCCTTGACACCCATCCCTCACTGGCTGAGATCTCATTGATTGGTTACTGGCCGCAGGCCATTCCGGCCAGTGAAAGCAGATCCGCTCCAGTACACGGGGCCTTGCCCTCCTCTCAACGGCCCTTTTGATATGACGAGAACCTCACTTGGCACCGAGTGGTAGAGGATCTCAAATGTTTTTCACTCGTTCTTGATGGACCCACGTTTGGTGAGACTGTTCTGTTTTCTCAGGTCAAACATGCTTCCCATGTAAAGTTTTGGAATTTCTTAAAACACATATGTTAGCCTCTTCGAAAGCAATCACACTCCTAAAAGGTGGTAGTTGTAAAGCACCTGTTCCATGGTTCAATGTAGTAAAGTACGTTTTCCCATGATAATTCTTCTTGGGTGTAACCTAAAACTAGTGCCATGATCAAATATTCCAAGGTGTTGTCTTTTTCATGTCTATAACAACCATGGCAATTCAACTAGTCTTCAGAAATTGTTCCTCAGACAGGGAATAAGACAAGATCAAATCAGAACCCTTTGTCTGATGTTCTGTACCTTCCTTGATATCATCTCCCTGTGTTGTATTGAGAAAAACTCACACTTTCGCAACATACACTAAACTATACCTTGTAAATTTTTACTAAGCCTACAGGTCTGAAAGATTGGAGGTATATTTACTGGATAGGTTGTTTTTGTACAGGTTGGTGGCCACATTATCTCTGAGGAGACCTTCCTGCACTTCCTGTCCATTCATGCATATCGTGACATCTCCCCCACCCCTGTTCCAAGGCTCCCCTTACTTTCGAGGCCCATCAGTGGCCTCTCTCAGTGGACCAATGCAACTCTAATGAAGTGTAAATGAGTTCTAACCACTGTTCCCTGAGCTCCACTCGATCTCTCGCATTTGTTCACGTTTTTTTGCAGAGCTGTCTCGTTAGCAAACAAAAGGAGCTCATTATTAACCGTTTAACTTTGGAGCAGGGTCACAGCTGGGACAGCGAGAGGCTACAAATGGGATGAATTGTGGGTACCAGCTTGGACATTGTCTGTCTTTCAAAGACTCATACTTACCAATCAATTTTGGACCATAAATTAGAACTTAACATTGTGTCTGAAACCTCTCAGTGAGTTTAATTGCAGCAGCTATTCAATGACTTTGAGAAGGTATGTACATTGTATACCAATGTATTGTTTGTAATGTTTGTATAAAATTGTATAATTCAAAAGGCATATTTTGAGCAAACAAACAAGGATAACTGCAGTTGGTGAAACCTCAATCTAACTAATTCTTAGTGAAGAAATTATCAACTGCATATTCTTCATTTGTATTGAATGCAAATAAAGATAATCAATAAAAAAAATTTTTAAGCAAGGATCAAGCAGAAAGTATCAAATGCCTTTTTTCTTCAAATTTACTTCTTTCCTTGTAAATAGCATGGGATGCTCGAAGGATCGATGCAAGGGAGTGCTGTTTTGTCAATAATACAGTGCTCCCTGTAGGTGAGAGTGGGAATTTTTGACTTTTGGTCAGGTTGCCGGCAACAACTCACCGAAGTCTTCATTGAAACACACTATTGGAAACTTTAACTTAAACTAAAACCAACTAATGACATGACGGGGTGCACAGCGTAATGTCCATCCGGGGGACGGTGTACTTTGTGATGCAACACTCCTGCCTGTGAGCACCAATCACATCAGGAATCAAAACCAGACAAAACTAAAAGGCCAGTGTGACACCTCTGCAGCATCTGGAAAGTGCATGACCAGCGCATCACCATCCCCTGGTTGTCTATCAGGGTGCCGGGCTCGGAACCACACAACATATCTAAAGGAGTCTGTATCACCCATCCGTACATGAGCAGCTCCGGGCTGCATCTGGTGGCTTCGTGCTGACTGGTCTGGCAAGCCATCAACAAATATGGGAGATGTTTGTCACAGTCATCCTGACAGGTGGCAGTATATAAAGCCAAGTGTTGGATCAAGGTCTTGTTGAACCTTTCCACCATCCCATCACATTGAGGTCTTAAGGGTGTTGTTTGTGTCTTTCTAATTGATGAGTCTACACACCTCTTTTAGCATTTTAACTTTCAAAATTTTGTCCCTGGTCAGTGTGCAGCTCTTCCTGAATTGATGCTAGCATACAAATCCTTCCACAAACGCCTGTGCCACAACCCTGGCTTCTTGGTTGGGTAGCGCATATGCCTCTGGTAAAATAGTCCATTACTATGAGGATGTATTTGTTACCTTGGTGGGTGCTGGTGTAGTGGTCCCGATTTCTCCTTTGCTATTCACTAAAGGGGAGCCCCAACCTGACCTGATGGAGTTCTGCCCTTTCATCTGTGCTCACGTTCCCTAATGGCAACGTTCTCTTCTAACCCCACCTGGAGATTGCCCTGGCCCAGGTTGATCGTTCACTCGCAGGCGGGTTAACAAGTCCAATCCTATTAGACACGGGTTGCACACCACCGCCACCCATACTTCTATTCTTTGTTTAAACTTCCCCAACTTGAAGGTTACAAAGCCACATTCTATGATGGAGGCCGTTGCCCCGGTAGCCAGCTGTAAACTATGGTTTTTGCAAATGGTGGATCTAATCCCAACCATTTGCACTCAATTTCAGGACCACAGGGCCGATGATTGTGGTGCTTGCTCGTTTATCCACCATGGTGTCCACCCCAAAGTCTTCAATTCCACACAGGATCGTAAAACTACTTGTGCCAATCTGTGTCCAATAAATGACTTGCAATGGAGGCGAAAGCTCTTGTCCATTTACTATTGCTGAACATGGCCATACATGTTCGGCACTACCCAGTTTCCCAGGGTCTAGTGGTTGAGGGGAGGGGGGGGTGGGGTGGGGGTGGAGGGAACCAGTGCCCGGTTTATCCGGAGGTGGTGACCCATGGTGCAGTGGTCTATCCCTTCATGCGGAACGACAATCCCATGACAGGTGGTTTGTCCGGGCACAATTATAACCACCAAACGGGCATCTGGCGCTGACGTCCAGGTCCTGGAGGGCCTGGATAAAATGATTCAGAGGCAGACTTTCCTGAGCAGACACTCCCAAGCCTGTGTGTGCAATCCCCACCACGCGGCGAATATCGTGCCCCAATTCTGCAATGGTTTTGTGGGGCTTCCGTTCTCATAATGCAAGCTGAGCTTTAACAAGCTCGCTTTACTGTTCCATGCCAAATCGCTTTTTAAAGCTGAAACGAGGTCTAGTAATGACGTCACGCCATCGTACATGGTGGTGAAAACCTCGGTCACCTTGTCATGCAATGCTGCCACGAGATGCACCCCACCTTTGTCCGTGCTCCAGCCGATACCATGGGCCACACACTCACATTGCACCAAAAACGCCCTCAGACCACTCTTACCGTCTATACAGTGCCAATGGCACCGATCAGTTTCCTGTGGTTTGAATCCGGCATGCCGGTCCTTGTGGGGCTGATGCGTGGACGAACCCTCCAGATCCCCTAGGTGATCTGCACATGTGGAACTCATTCCTCCCACCTGTGCAATAAGCGGGTACCCCCATCTGTGTTGGTGCGTATTCAACCATCCATTCTGACATGCACGCCCTCGGCACACATTCCATCATCCTTTCCTTTGGCACATACTCCATTCTTCACATCACACCAAGAAAACTCGGGTTCGTTATTCCACCCAAGCTTAACATAATCCCATTCACACCATACTCCCGTCTTGGCTCACACCTTCTTATCTTGACCGGACTCACTCCGCACTGGTTCACCTCGAGGACTTTTATCTTCTCGACCTGTACCGTCAAAGAGCTACCACAATATTTACACAATCTTTCAACACATTCTACCACTTCTTTTTTTATATTCTCTAACTTTTCCTTCATCTCCATTCGTTCCCCTTTTGCTTCATTAATTTCCTCCTTTATTTCTGTTTTCTCCTGTTTCGCTTCCTCAAGTTCCCCCTTTACTACCACTTTAGTTGCCTCTATTCGTTCGTCCATTTGTCATTCCCTCGTTTCCATTGCCTGTCCCATCTCTTCTATTTTCTTTGTCACGTTATCATGTCTCGCCTTACATTCTCTTTTAATTGCTCTCATTTCCCCCCTTACTTCTTCCTAGGCCTTCTTTAATTCCCATATCGCCCTCGTATCATTTTCGATGTTTATTCGCCCATGTTGGACTTCGTCTGAAGCGGGGGGCTTATGGATTTGGTCTCGATTATCGTGTGCGTGCGTGCATGGGTGTGTGCATCTGCAACCATATCTCGGACATGTACAGACCGATTTTATTCGTACTTGGCATAACGCCAACACATGATGATGTACATAAGCACCTCATTTTTTTTCGAGATCAGGTCCAAGATGGCCTACTGGCAGCCATTTTAACCATTTCTCAGACATGTATTTACCAATTTTCAAACTTGGCAAACAGATAAAGAATGATGGCTTTCATATACATGTCAGTTTTGCATTTTTTCAATCACATCCAAGATAGCCACCGGCTGGCCATTTTGTTACTAAAATGTGTCCCCAACCATTTCTCAGGCATGCATGGTCCGATTTTGTTCAAACGTGGCACAACCACAGTACATGATGGCATACACGTGCACCTCACTTTATTTTGTGATCTGATCAAAGATGGCTGACTGGTAGACTGGCAGCCATTTTAGTTGTACATAAATATGGGCTCGCCCTTTAATTCCATACAGCAAAATTACTAAAACGGGGTTATGACATTTATGTCTTTTTTTAGTTGTTTTAAATGATTTTTGCCCTCTGTAAGTCATTCTATCTCCCGCTTAAGCCCATTTATTGCCTCTGTCATCTGGGCCTGACCCACCACCATCTCATCTCAAACACCGCACATGCTCTTTTTCACTTCATACAACTCCCCTTGTATCGCCTTGATGTTATCGCCCAACGCCTTTATATCAGTATTTGTCTCAGCTTGTCAAGCATTTAGCCTTGCCTGTCCCTCGTGCATAGCTCTCCTTTTTTTCTATACTTCCACCTGTCCCATTATTAACCGCCCAAGCATTACTTCTAATTGTTCTATGCCCAGCGATGCTGGTGAAGCTGACTTGCTGTCCTGTGGTGTGAATTCCAAAGGAGGCACCACCCTTGGAGGAACAGGGTAGGGGCCACCAATCATTGCTAGCATCTCTGCTATGCCCCTTACTGCTCCCTCTTCCACAGCATCATTTTGGGATGCAGATTCCTCCATCTCTACCAAACCCACCTGATCCTGTCAGTCTTGGTCAAACATAGCTCTTTCTATTAAATTTTTGCCCTCGCTACACTTCATTCATCGTTTTGAATTTTTACAATCCTGACTCCAAATGTTGTGGGGTCAGGGGTTTCAAAAGGTCCTGCTCCTCAACACCAAATATTATGGACTTGCCTCTGCTAGGGATCGTGAGAGGAGTTTCTCGGATCCACTTCCTGGCAGACGATCCTGAAGCCGACGAACCATGGTTAATTCCGTGGCGTGACAGGCTGCTGAGCAAGCACATGTGCCATCTGAGGCCCTTAATTTAGGTAGGGTCCAGCGTTCAATCCCACTTTACCTGCCCAGCTAATTAATCACCCCAGATAAGGACTGTGCTTCCCGACATGCCACCTTGATCAAATACGGCCGAGCATTATCATGGGTGGACAAACTGGCAAGTGGCTACAAATGTCAGAATGGCATGGAAAAACTCCCTGTTGCTATAAATTATGCTGAGCCAACAGAAGCTGACAACCAACTGGACAGTTTGGAAAAAGGTTTGTAATGAGTAGCAAAGAGCACATACTGTATGTACAAGTAGTATCACAATCGAGAAATCCTTATACTATGCGCATAAGCCTCTCCTAATCAGTCACTTGTCACAAATACAAATGGGTGCCACAGTCATTCTGGGAAACAAGAAGAGAAAGAGGGAGAGATAGAGAGTAGAGAGGAAGTCGGCGTATATTGCCGTCCCCTTGCTTACACACACATAAACCGGCGAGCTTACGTGGGTCCAAACAAAAGTGGTGGGGGGGGAGGTGTGCTGCAATCTGTCTTGAAAGGTGCAAAGGTGAATCTGTGTTGCATTAGATTAATTGTCTTGAGGTGGAACAATCAGTAAGCTCTAAAAAGAGCAGTTGGCGCTATGTGTTGATGCTTGTGCGTCCAAAGGGGAGGAGGTAGAATAGAGAGAGTAAGAGAAAGATCATTTAAATCAGTGTGTATGGCTGACGTGCCCAGAACTATCCGCTGGGTTGGTGTCTGCCTGGCACTGGACCTCGCTTGCTTGCACATGCCCACCAGCTCGCTCTCGCTAGTTTACAATTTCTCGGTCTCCTGACACCATTTGGCTTGACCTCCACATTCCCAGAAACGTGCCCGTCTGGACTCTAGTCCAGGCATGCGAACTATTTTAGCTCATCTAAGATGAAGTGAAGATGAGTTGTTAAAGCCATAATGATGTCCTTCAGTCAGTCAGTCCTTCCTTTCAGCAGTGGGTCCATGAACATTTTTTCGTTTTTAACCTACTCTTCTAATGTGGCTCAACGGATCATTTTGAAACTCGGCATGATGATTCATTATGTTGATGTACAAAAACTAATGGAGCCCTTATTTTTTATTTCCATCCGGGTGGTGAGATAATTAGCAAATTAATTCAAAATATAATCGATGTTTGTACAAGTATGTCCATCACATATTGCGAGATTCCGTCATTTGACAAGATGTTTCGTTGTTGTTTAATTTAAACCTCTTCATTTAATCTCTTCACTTAATTTGATCTAATCCTAATTTAATTCACCCTCTTAACTAAATTTTAACCTCTTAATGTCATTCATACCCTTTTGCTTTGAAGAACGGGAAAGGGGGAGGGGAGGACAGAGAGTTTGAGGTGGGTTTCAGTGAGGGGACAATCCTCTCAGTCCTTTTTTTTTTAGTCCTTTTACCCTTTTAAAACCCTTTCAGTACTTTACACCCTTTAGACTCCTTAAGACCCTTTGGACCCCTTTAGACTCCATATAACCTTTAATACCCTTTAGACCCCAACTACTATTGGAATGTACCCTTTGGACCTTTAGACCCCATAGACCCTTCAAATACTTTAGACCGCTTCAACACTTTAGATCCATTTGACTACTTAGACCCCTTGACCCTTTAGGCATTTAGATCCTTAAGGCCCTTGAGATTTTTAGACCTTTTAAATACCCTTTGGGCACCTTTAGACATTTACATCCTTTAAACCCTTTTTGACCAGTTGACTATTTTGCTTTCGGATTTTGACCCTTTTTGACTATTTTGCTTTTGGATTATACCCATGAGAGCCCTTAGACCCCGTAGACCTTTAGACCCCTTATTTTAGTCCTTTTAAGATCTTTTTATTCCTTTTATGACCCTTGTTGTCCTGTTAAGACACTTTCAATACTTTAAACTCCTTTCTTCCCTTACACCGTTTAGATCTATTGACCTTTTGAACAAGTTTAGACCGTCAGACCCTTAACACCCCTTTAGGGTTTAAAATGGTTTAACGGTTCCTTCACTGGACAAAAATAATGAAACGTTTTTCATCAATTCAGGACCCACTCATCCTACATAGTTTTCACTGCACGAACACAATTGTGTTATCGGGCCTTTCAGCCCCCACAGGACCCTAATTTTCCATCGAAACAAACTGAAAATCCACTTTATCACTGAACTACAACCGCCCCCATCAGGAGACTAGTGTTTGTCCCACTTGGGAATACTCATATGTCCTGCTGACGAAGCCGTTGAGAAAAAAGGCATTCTCCCGGAGTGGTGTTGATGCACTCCTGGAGCTCCATGTGACCATTGCACATCACCCCTTTTGGATATAGATCGGTGTTCATACCCTATGGAAATCTCTCTCTCCATGTATACGAGGTGCATTATTATTTTTCATCATTAATCAAGTGCTTACCAGATTACAGGTGTAATGTTTCATTTCAGAAATATTTATATGTATTCAGAATTATAATCTGACCAAATACTGCATTGGAGTCATCAGAATGAACCTAAAGAAGCAAAGAGCAAAGATAGAGCCATCAAGAGGAACCTGGATAGGATTCAGGCTTCAGCTGATACTCCCCTACCCTCAAATCCTCCCATGCGCAGCCAAGTGAGCCTTAGAAAAAATGATTTGTAAGAATTAATTTCTCTGTAGACATATAAAGAAAGAATGAAATTAAGCGTGGGAGTGGATAACTCCTTCAAATACATCGAGAGGGCTTGGGCATCTGAGGCAGGGTGTTGGTAGCATCAATGAGTGTGCCATTCTTTGGATGAGATGTTTAGCCAGATGTACCATCTCTCAACATTCACGGCTAGACGGTAAAAAAATTCAACAATACATTCTAAAATCAGAATGTTTGAGTGTCTGCTCTGAGTGTGCCAAGTTGGTGGTTCAAACCCTGTCTGAGTCATACCAAAGACCTTAAAATGGCATGTGCTGCTTCCTTGCTTGATGCTCAGCATTTAAAAGCCATAGAGCATGGATAAACCACCGTAGTCGGCTGGTAATAATAGTGCAGGCTTTGATGGGCCCAATGGCCTCCTCCTGCATCGAAGTTCCTTTGAAAGAGAACTCATTATTATTATTATTATTATTATGATGTGCCTCTGAAACGACTCCGTTTGCAAAAGCAATGGCAACACCCAAGATATTCTCTGCTTTGTGACAACTTTTCCAACATTTGTGGCCATCTTCTCTCACATGCAGAACAAGGCTGTGGGGTAGCGTCATCGGCTGATGTCGTGGCTGCACCGCTGATGCAATGCCCTGTGAAGGTTAGAGCAGGGAAATGTACACATACGAGTACATTGTTCAGGGTGCCGGCAATAGCTCACCTACTCTTCGGAAGGCCACCGACACCGAGTGGTCGTCAACGTTTTCCAACTAATACCTGCTCATGGTCATGAACGGAACAGACTCACTGTAGGTCAACAACATCAACCATGTAAATGAGTGGTTCTGAATTCTGATTGTTGCACCACAGACTGCTGTCCACCAGGAGCGAGTATACTATAATAATTGATGTGCAAAATATTCGATATTTCATTGTTAAGAACTTGCCAGTTAATCATATTTCCCTGCATATACCATAAGATTATTCCATTATAAAATCAACGTATTCATCAAACACAATACATCACGTTATGTTGTGGGACAGCCTTCAAAGGAAGGAGAGTTCCACATTATACTCTCAAATTACGCGTCGTGTATAGCATGGATGTAGTTACTTATTGTGATGCCAGAACCAATTTTATTTGGGGTTCCGTGATCAATATGCTATAACAACAATTTATTGGATGAAAGCGTCATCCATGGAATTAACCAGGATGCATTACCTCCGGCATCGCGATTTATCTCTTTCTGTGACAAGGGGACTATATCTGTAATGGATCCTGGATATGGCTTACAAGAAAAATAAACATGCAATCGATAAAAGATACAACCAGAAGCGAATGCGGAGTTTGAAAAAAACCTGCGAGATCAATTACTTCTGAGAATTGTACGTTAATAAATTGTGCTGCGTGTATCTGTTTGATTCCGGCGCACATCATTCCTTGCACCCGGCGCATCATTTGCGAAGGTATGTCGATCGATGGTTGGATAAATAAGTAAAGGGAACTGCACGGATTTGGCGACCTGGCCTGCTGTGAAATGTAAAAGAGCTTTGATAAATGCCGTCATTACACCGCTGCCTCTGTCTATGCGCCCTCGGCACGTGATGGATTTCCAAGGCGTAGAAGGAAAGATCCTTGTTGCGGAGCAGACCGCTTCAACGGGTGGAGCTCCAGCAAAATGGTCCTTGGCTTTTGGGCAATGCAGCTGTAAGAATGAACGAGGTGGCTTTGTGTTTAAATTTCATGTAACCCACTTTGTGATTGGTTTTCATCTGCGGATTTTTTTTTTTGTGAGAGCTGTCCTACTGAAACTCCAAGTACTTTCACAGAGAGTGGAGGTACCTGGCATCGTAGCCCTCCTCCCTCCCACACCCAAACCTTTACACCTCCTGACTCCCACCATTCCTGACACTCTTTTCATGGGTCATGATATTTTTCAATATATAAGGATATCTACGGTAGTTAAGGATTTATTTTTCTCTTAGTAATATCATATACGAGTGGAGTACCCAACCTGCGGATGGGTGCATGGAGTTTGCGCATTACTTGCTGAAAGGAGTATCGTCCGTATTTGAAATATCACGTAATCCGGTTGTTCGTATGACTTCTGATGAAAGGGAAACAATTCTAATTAGGCTCATACATGTGTAATAGGAGTTTCCCGTCCTATGTATCTGTGGTCCTTGGTCTCGGAGTATATACCGGACATAGTGATGGGACTGGTCCACCACAACGGAGAAATAACCCGAATAATAACACCGATGAGAAATCCGAAAAAAGTAGAACATTTTTCGAAAAAATTATTCCCGGAAAACTTTAATCGGGAGATCCTGAATATATCCTGAAAATTTGGAGTCTATCAGCCCAAGGGCCTCAGAGTAGTTATTGGATATAAAGACGTACACACTTTCGCTTTTATTTATTAAAAAAGAGAAGATACTTAGATTTTGAAAAATAAATAAAATGTTGGTGTTTCTACGACTATCATGAGTATCTCGTTCCGAGAACATTTTGAACACCTCCTTGTCTTTTATGAGGTCCCGGGGGCGGTTGTGCACCTGCATAACATGTAGTTCTGGTTTCTTGTATTCATGACATGGAAAATACCTGGACGCAACATTGATCAGAGATTTTTTTTTTTTTTTTAAACATACCATTATGACGTACAAACCTCGTACATGCTACGATCAATCGCTCTCCTTCAGCAGGTAAAGCGTGTTTGGCAAATATTTGCTACCATGTTATTGAGGAACTGTCTGCCAGTCTTCAGATGAGATCTACTTTAACGTGCTGTGAACAATGCATCCTCTCTCCTTCAGAAGAATTAAAAAGCTGGCTATCCTATATGCCTTCACACCGACTTCAGCAAATGATCGGTACTTGGGGTTTTCAGAAAGTTCTGTTAACAATTAAGATAATCACATTAGTCCAAGACACGGCAAACAAATGTTTGCTACTACTATTTTTAATACCCCGATGAATCTCACCTTCCTGCAGTGTGCGGTTGGCTGCAGTTAAGATCTGCCCAGGCCTGACATTGGCCGAAGTGATTTGGGCAGTAATTTGGCATTTATCCAAGGTGTCGATGACACTTTGCCCATTCTTCGTCATGTGCAGCCTTAGTCCACCACGAGGGCTGACAAGATGGTCTAGAGGTACACACTCTCACCTTTAAGCTGCCTTGCATGGGTTTGAATCCCGACCCAACTATAAACTGTCATCCCAGTGTTTCACAGGCAGCGTGTTTCATTCATCAATGTGTGTGCCGTCCCTCGGATGGACGTTAAACGACGTCCAGATCTGCCAGCACCCGCTGCTGGGGGTTAAAGATCCCATGGTGTCCTTCGTGAAGAGTACGTGAGCTATCACGGGCATCATCGCCACATTCCAAATTTCTGCCCTAACCAGCAGAGGGTAATGCATCAGCAGAACAGCCACACCCTCAGCCAATGATGCTACCCCACAGCTTTGTGCTGCATACGAACGAAGAAGTCCACCACCTAATGCCAGCAGACGGAACACCTGGCTTATAGTCCATCCGAAGGATGGCACACTTTGTGACGCCCCTCTTGTGAAGCACCAATCTGACAGTTTATAGCCGAGTGGGGAATCGAACCCAGACTGAACAGCTCAAAGGTAAGTGTTAGACAGCTTAAACCCAGATCGCTGAACCATCATTCCAGATAATTCGAATACCTGTGACATTTCGCACACTTGGACAGGTAGATTGCCCGATACGTTTAAGCCTATTTTTGTCTTTTCGAAAGGCCAATTAGGTTAATTGTTTTTGTCACCGCAGAG
The DNA here is from genome assembly GCA_035128595.1 of Eptatretus atami. Classification (NCBI taxonomy): domain Eukaryota; kingdom Metazoa; phylum Chordata; class Myxini; order Myxiniformes; family Myxinidae; genus Eptatretus; species Eptatretus atami. Next base: position 64,140,687 of record CM068963.1, read on the forward strand.
AGACAATTGGCTGTGGATTTTGTGGCTCAGTTCTTTACAATTCCGCTTTATAAACTGTAAATTTTAATAAATACTAATAATTGGTATTTGAATTACTGCAGGTTAATTCAATGATTCATGCTTGTATGCACTGTAACAATTAATTAATCTTCTTAATTAACTTTTTAGCATTTTTGATTTGCTTGTAATGTTTGCCGGATGAGCGATATTACATTTCGCAACGTTTCTTGAGCCTGATGTTGGCTCAGTGGTTAGGGTGGCAGCTTGGGATCCTAGGGTCCTGAGTTCAAGCCCCGTCGGCCGCTGAATTAATACACCAGGGGGTTGACTCAGCCTGTCATCCTTCCGAGGTCGGCAAAATGAGTACCAGTTCCAGTGTGTGTACTGGGAGAGGGGCACTGCATCAGCGACACAGTCGCGCTTCAAGAAATGATAGCTACCCCGGCAGCTAAGCTGCCATACGACCACCACCATGCAACGTTTCTTCTTGAAGCTTCTTCTTCTGAATTTTCTATAAATTCAGAGAAATCACTACATGCTGGAAAAAGTTCCATCATCACCTATCACTGTTATCCTTGGCAGGCCCAGGTTATGTTGATATCGGCAATATCATTGCTTTGATCAACATGAGGGAGATTGGGAATTTTTGTTCGTGTCACTCTGAACTTTGATGGTTTCACCATCAGATCGTGAGTGTTCAGCAAAGTAATGGGTGATCAACCCACGCCATTCCTCATTTGTCGAATTGAATTCCACGAGATTAGAAAACTTTTGACCTGAGAGATGGTGACATTATCGGCCATCGTGGAAGTTGTCATTTTTTTTCTGCTGAATAACATGGCTGCCACATTGTGGTACACACCAGACTCGGTGGTGCAATGCTGTGGATCCGAGTCTGACAGGTTGGTGCTTCGAACCCTTGCCGACTCATACAAAACACTTTAATTTGGTCAGCGTGCCGGTGAGAGCTCACCTACTCTTTGCGAAGGACACTGGGGGATCTTTCATGTCCACCACCTAATGCCAGCAGATGGGACGCCGGCATTTTAATGATGGTACACACCCTCCTGTGAAAGCCCGAGATGACAGCTTTTGGCTGGGCCAAGATTCAAACCTCGTCTAAACAGCATAGAGGTGAGTGTGTGTACATCTAGGCAATTCTGCTACTCATCTTCATCAGCCATCCATGTTGCTTATATATGGCGCTAGACAAAAATAATCACTTCCGCTTCACTGCAAAGCTCAGTGTTTGCTTTGGTTTGAACCTCCACTTAAAATGAGTGGAATGAAACATTTTGAAAATTTCTCACTCAGATTTCAACATCACCGTAATGCATAAAATTAGGTTGTTTGAACTTTTTTTTTTTAAATCAGTTTTTCATCATTCATAATGATTAGTGAGAACAAACAGTCAGAATGATTGGTTACATTACTTATCTGCATATGTGCTGTTAAAATTAGTAACTCATCATTATCGGTATATATCCGGCCTTTGCATTGCTATTGAAATTGATATTGCTAACATCACCTTCATCACCATCCCTGCTGCTTGTATCTACATGTAGCGTGAGCAAAAATCACTTCCTCTTCACTGTGAAGCTCCGTGTTGGATTCTTTGGTTTAAACCTCCGTTCAAAATGAGTGGAATGGAACATTTTGAAAAATTCTAATTATTCTCACTCAGATTTCAACATCACCGTAATGTTGTTTAAACCTCCTTTATTTCAGAAGATGATAATTTGTAACACCAGCTACCACCGAGGGTGCTCGAGGGTGCGATACACATTTACAGAGAGAGAAATTGGTGGTCTTCCCCCCCCCCCCCACATCCCACACCATTGAACCCTCTTCCCCAGATATGCTACCATGAGAGAAACCATATGTTGGGTACCCTAAGGAAACATGCAGGATTTGGTTGGATTTGGTTCAGTCGGTTATTTTTTAGTTTTTGAAGAATATTAAACAAACATATATATATATATTTATATATGTATAAATTCACTTTTCGAGACTAGAAAGAGCATGGACAAGCAACCATAAGTTGGCAACCATTGTGCAGGCTTGATTTCCCGAATGGTCTCCTTCTGCATTGAAGTTCTTTGGAAGGGAACTCGGATTAAACTTTCTTTGGGAAAAATTTGCAAGTTGGAAATTGAAAGACAAACTTACAATTTCCATGAGATTGTTTTATAAATTTTCGCTTTTCTTTTTCTCAAAATATCCACCTTAATTGTATTATTGTTTAAAAACAATAAAATCGCAACTATAATGTGCAGAGTTAGTACATGTAGAATAATTTTCCTTGAAATTTATGCTGATAAAACCTTCGCTTAATTTTGCTGTTTCCGACAGGATACTTTGTTGTGTGAATTTTGCATTTCGATCTGAATTGAATATTTGTTAATAGTCGAGCCATTATTCAATTATCAAATGCCACCGCTTAAACATTGGTGCCGAGGCAGATGCATGCGATTTTAGAAGGCAGTGGAGGTCATTTTAAAAAGTTTGTGTTGATCTGCAAGCTTCGTCGTTACGATTGGCTGCATGAAAAAGGCCTAACCAGAAAGTTTCTGCCGATGCCACGTGATGGTACTCTATTGATTGATGCACGACACAGCATTGCTGAACTATGTGGTACAGCACTCATTGGTGCGTGAAGTATGCAATGCAATGATATTATATGAATGAAGTCGATCATATTCAGGAAATTAATCGTCTTGAAACACAGCAAGACACTATAATTTGCCAATGTTAGTAAATTTGTCTCATGTCATTACTCAAATCTTCTATCCTATAAACGCCATATTATTACATATTGTGGGGAGAGACTGTTTCTGGTAACATGAGCATCCAGTGATTTAAATGACTGGGTAATCAGTTTATGGATTCGTTTCCTTTGAAAAAAATTAAAATGCTTGTTCAATAAGGGGTCTGTGGCTAAGGGAACAAGGGCTTCATCCAAAGCTTCAACCCCAGTGGATCCGCTCTTGCCTTACAACAAAGTACCAATAGGAGGATTTTTCTCACTAAAGTTTTTAAAGTTGTAGGCCAGGCCAACACAGGGCATTGCATCTGAGTGTGCTGTCCCTTGGAAAGATGCTAATCTGATTGACCTGTCTACCAGCATGAGCTGTTGGACGTTAAAGATTCCTAGCCACCTTTGGAAAGGTTCAGCAATCGTGTGCTGGAACCCTGGCCAAATGATAACTTTCCACCATGTTATACCCAGGAATGTGGCATCAGCAGCACATCTGTATGACGTTGATGATGCAACCAGTGCACCAAATTCTAAATTCAATCCTGGTCCAACATGCCATCGCTAATGATGATGATGCCTACCTGTGATTCGTCTTATTCATGTTCTGTTTTCAGCTCAACTATAAACTGTCGGATTGGCGTTTTGCAAACAGGTATTTGCAACACAATGTTTCATCCCTCAGATGACCGTTGATCTTGGTACCCCACTGCTTGCATTATTTGATGAAATATCCCACATTGTCTTTCATGAAGAGTAGGCTAGTTATCGCCGGCACCCTCAAATTGCAAATTCCTGCCCAAATCTGCTTCAGTCGATCATCGAGCCTTGCCAGCTGGTTTGTGAAATACTTGAATCAATCTACCTCCTGTGACCAATCCTACAAGAAGGTGGGATTAATTTATTGGTGCCATTAATGAGGTAGTTGTAGTAGTAAGGAGGAAGGCGACTTGTAAACTGCTGAGCTGGACTGTGGATTCACCCTGTGAGCACCTGCAGTGAGATTTCACACAAAATGCAACATTAGTGGAATGGGGGCCTTTTCAGCAGGCAGTGCTGCGTGAAACCAGAAGGAAATTGCATGATTAGTTGTCGTGGGCCACTGAACTTGGCTGCACTTTGCCGGCCTTCATGGTTTCAATCCACTGCAAATCGTACGTGTTCGTAGTGTGAAGGCAGGTAACTGCGACAGAGATCAGTCATTGTTTCAGGCAATGTGCTTGGTTTTCCATAGGGGTTTCCATGCTTGCCTGATCCTGAGTTTAAAGTTGGACTATTCTGCAGTCAGTGAGATGTCAGGCACAATTCTTCATGATTATTGTGTTTGCTGCTTATTATTATTGGTTCACGAAAAAATATTTTCACGAAAAAATAATTGGTTCACGAAAAAATATTTTCACGAAAAAATAAGTGACACTATATTCGTTATTGTGTGTGTCTGTCTGTCTGTCTGTCTGTCTGTTGTCTGTCCCGAGCATAGCTCCTGGGTTTTGATCCGATCCTGATAAATTTTGGTGGGAGGTTTATATCATGATCTAGTTGTGTTTTCCTGAGAATGGGCCTGGTGCGCCCATTATGGGCGGAGCCACGCCCAAAACATGTGTTTTTAGGGGGTAGCCGATTTCAATTGCATCTTCTCCTAGGGGGTTTGTCGAATTGACAGGGTTTCGGTATTTGGTTAGCCCAATGGCACCTGCATAGCCCCACGGAGCTCGATTTTTCATTTTCGTCCAAGGTCAAGGTCACAAGGTCACGAACTTAGAAAATTGCGAATTTTGACATAAAAATCATACGACCCCCAAACTTTGAGAGCAAGGATGACAATATTTTTTTCTGCATAATCTTGAGGTCATTCCCCACCTAAAGTCTTGAAACCATTTTGCTCTATCTCGAACACCTTGCCCGTGGCGCCCCCTTCAAGTTTTGTTTTACGCTGATTTCATCAAAGTCTGGTTAATCCGGGAGTGTGAAATGCCATATAGCCTATATGACGTTATATTGTTCCTGGAATGTTCCAGAGGAAGTTTTGCACAAAGGTCATAATCCTTGACCTTTGACCCATTTAAGTTCACAAAGGTCAAACTTTCAAAGTTGTGGGATCGAACCGGGTTTTCGACCTTCTTCGACGAACTAACTCCATTAAGCTATAGACGTATCCTGTTTCCTTATTTTAATGTCCACAACATTGTTTTGTGACCTTTAAAGGTTATTTGCAAAGGTCAAATTTTGAAAGTTGTTGAACGAAACCGGGTTTTCGACATTTTGCAGCTAATAACCTGTCACTCGTACCACATCATGTTGATCATTTTTATAACTTGGTCAAAAATTATCACATTGTCTCATCCTTGACTTCGAAACAATCTCATCATCAAATACCGCTCGTGAACCATTGTCGTCTTCAGACTTGTCATTTTAGTATTACTACAATTGTTTTACCTTCATGTTTCAATGTTAAAACTTTTCAACCATTATATATAATGAGAAGAAAAATAAAGAAACTACCTTTTATTTGTAAACCTTTGCCTTTGCCCCTCCCCCCCCCCAAAAAAATATATGGGCTTCCAGAAAGATGCTGCTCAATGATGCAGTTAGTAGGTAGGGTTTTTTTTTTTTTGGACGTGTTAAATGGAAGCTGTACAGTGTTTCAGATTCTCCATCTTTCCAACCAGTATAAAAGGAATGAAAGTGGAAAGTGAGCAGTGATTCTTGATTTTATATGCCTGGTGTTGGCTTAATGGTTAGGTTGGTGGGGTTTAAATCCCCTTGGCTGTTGAATTAATACCAGGTGGGGTTGACTCTGCCCGTCATCCTTCCAAGGTCGGCAAAATGAGTGCCAGCTTGTTGGTATCCTGTGTCGGAGTGGCGATCCGTCCAGGATTGTACCCAATACCCAAGGAGACTGCTTAGGCAGCACCAACGCTCTGCACAGAGTACGGTGCCAATGGATGGATGGATGTTGACAGTTGAAAAGATATGGAATCATGAACTTTAACATGTCCATGGTGAGATACAAAATTAGCGGTAAAACAGTATTGTGTACACAAGTCAGAGGATTACATGACACCAATTTAGGATCTGCAAGGTTTCCTTTAAACAGTGAAGCTGGTCTCAGCAGTGATGAAGACAGCATATCATAAACATGGCTTAACAGAACATCGGAAGGAATTGCAGAATACTAATCTCCCATTCATCATCTCTAAAATTCTTCTATATTCAGATATTAGACCCTTTCCAGTTGACAAAAATCCTAGATTACACCCTATGGGGGCATGCATGAAGAATATACTCTTCAAAATAAGAAACTTTAACCCACCCCCACCCCCAACTAATCCACTTAAATTAATCTGCATAATACTGCACATAGCAATTGTTATACACCCCACCTCCACGAGATACCCCCTCTGTTCTCCCCCTTTTCTCCCCCTCCCTTCGCCTCCTCTCTCCTCCTTTCTCTCTCCCCTCCTCCTCCCTTTCCCCTCACTTCTCCACTTCCCCGCTCCCCTTCCACACTCCTCCCCCCTCTCCCCCCACCCCTCTTCTCCTCCACCCCCGCCGACCCTGTATTCCTGTCAGTGAAGTGACAGGTGGTATTTGCTGGTATAAAACAAAATGTATGTACTGTTTTCAGGGTACAAACAGGTCTATCTTAACCCCTCCCCAACAAAGTCCAGTACCATCTATTAAAGGCACACAAGAAACTGAGATAATGATAGGATCTTGCAATTTTTCTTACTTTGTAACAAAACTGTCTTAAAAATTTTTTCGAGAAATTCAGTTCTGTATTCTAAAATATTCAGAACGAATGTTTACATTTCGTTTTCCATTTTAGACCGATGTTCACAATATGCTTCTTCTTCTTCTTCTTCTTCGCAACGTACCTTTTAGCTTTTTTTGGTTGCAGCCATTTTTCACCAGACAGAAGTATGTAAAATGCAGACCTTATGGGTCTGACATCTTGTGTCTTGATGACCACATCGGCACTTTTAGTGAACAAAATTAACACCAAATGTCTGCATGGCAGCCATGACTTCCTTACATGGCAAGTGACCCGTATTTTTGTGGGTTTGACCCGTTTTCTTTCTTTAAACCTGCGGACCCGTTTTATCATCGTCAAAACTCGTATTGGATGGAAAGTACGAACAATTAAAAAAAAACACAATGTTTAGCTTCCATTCCACTCTCATGGATTCACACACACACAGTGACAGATCTATTGCGATCTCTATCCGATGTGCAAGGTTGCGCTCTAGTCTGACTCTATAGTCTGGATGACGTCATGAGCTTTACCTTTAAAATCCTCATCTGCACGAATCACTTCCTCTCGTCTACCATTTGTCGTCACCTCGAATCAATCGGTTGGTCTATTTGCTTTCCAATTCACTCTTCGACTTCTTACTGTGATATTTATCGGTACTTTCGAGTATTTTGAATGGTAGGATTCGATTCGGCTTGTTTTCATTCGTATACAGGGTGTCCACAAATTACCGTTCCAAATTCAAACCGCAATATAAAAATGAATGAAATGGGAATTAATGATGTGGTTTGATGCTTGTGAATGAACGAACATTTCTCAAAGTTTTATTGTCAATATTTATCAAGATCACCATATCTTATTCATCACCATTTATCTTCACTTGGTCTTTATAAACCAGGAAACATTGCTCTTTATTGGGGGCACGCTATTTTCAGTAAATGTGACGTCACGTGTCACAGGCGACAACTGGATATGAAAAAAGTAAATAAAACTTTGAAAAGTGTTCTGTATGTACGTATGTAGTGTAACTTGAAACCTCCTTTTCATAACTGGTAGGTCAACCTGTCAATCACGTTTGTACCACCTTTGGTTAACCCTTTGCGTGCTGCATTGTTTACGGCCACATAGTTCCTGTTGCTTAATTTATTTCTTTTCAAAGGGCTATGAATTTCAAGTGGTATTTGCAAAAAAAACAACTTGGGTGTGAAGTTATACGAATTACCAAAATTAAAACAAACAAAAAATTGTTTCAATTTTTTTTATCTCATCGCAAATCTGTGACCGCAGCACACAAAGGGTTAAAACAAAAAAACGAACAAAAAAAACCCCGATTTCGATTCCTACCAACCCGTTTTTTGTCGCCTTCAACTCGCCATGTATGGACTTCTGTCAAAGTCGGGAATTTCTATCTGTGGTCCATTTTCCGACTTTGAACAAGACACCATCGATGTGTCGCAGGTGGGTTGTGCAATGTTTTTTAAATGTTAATAAATCTTCCTGACCCCTTAACTGAAATAAACAGCTGTTGATTTTCTCTGTTAAGAGCACAGGGTCAACCAATGGCACAGAGTAATTTCATGCACAGTGGACATAAAATGGCCACCCAGAAATCGGTCCTCGCAAAAAAAAAAAAAAAAGGGCTTGGCAGGAATTATTGGGGTAGGTCAGGTTCATGGAAACTCAATGTTGTTTTTTTGTTTGTGTTTTTTTATAAGCATTGTATACACCCACCCTCCCCGTTCCAAAAATCACTCCCTTTTTCCTCCCCTCTCGCTCTCCCTGGAATCCTCCATACACCCCCACTGACATGGTTTGCCACATGTTTCCAATTAATTATCTTCTTTTTTTCCTTCATCACATATTAGTCCACCGACAACACCCCTCCACACTCCAGTAACTTGATTAATTTTAATCATGTTTCTCATCTATATATTAATACTGAAGGACCAATTTTGTGCTCCTCCTAGCGGTCGCATCACGTTTTTCTCGGTACTGTGACCTGGACTGAAAGAAACTTCGTACCTGTAAGAGTGCATCGCACATAGTGGCAATAGTCAACCTTCAACTCTGAAGCATCTATATATTAACACTGAAGGACCAATTTTGTGCTCCTCCTTGCGGTCGCGTCACGTTTTTCTCGGTACTGTGACCTGAGAAGTTTTGACACGGTGTTTGTACGTCAAAGTAGACACGTGCACAAATCAGGGAACTTCTTCGCAAGGAGTAGTGTACACCAAAAATGTCGTGTACAAGGACGTTTTGTAGGCCTCATTAGGTCAGGCCATGGACTACATCGACTGGGATCCGGCTCTTACAAGAGCCACCACTGGTTGTCATATTGGGCTCATGGAACGGAATCCGTCTGTGACCGGATTTCAGCTAGTAGTAATGAAGTTGTAAGGCTATTACATCGTTTGCTATGAAAGAAATAATGTATATACTGGGTGATGAATAACGAATGCGCTTCCTAGAGACTTTCTGTACTCCCAACGTAAGATTATATCATTGGATTAGTAAGAAAATAAAAATGGCTAAGTTTACAAGATAGATTGGGTTACATGATTGCAATCAAGTCTTACAATGAGGTTTGGCAGGTATCCTAAATTACTTTGATAATCGGTTTCTGCAATATTGCTGACGTGAGTCACACAAGGAGAAAACTTTGCTTCACTCGATGTAATAATCCTCGCAGGTTATGTGATACTTATTGGGATCTCCGAATACTTCTTTATTACCTCTGCCAATGAAGATTGTTTTGGGGCATGTTATTTTGGCATGTGCTTGTTCCGTCGTCATTTTTCAGGCCCTGATGAGTTATTCGTTCTGCTATTTGGTGTGTTGTTGGGATATATTACAGTAAAGTTATTTTTTTAATTCAATTATTAACTGAAAATGTGACAAACAGCTCTTGACACAGATCTCACGGCAATTTTAAACAGCTCTGATGTCATTAAATGCCATAAATTATGACTGCATAAAAGAAATAGCAATTGGTTCTATTCCCAAATGATAATGCTTCCAATTTTTGCCATAAATATTTTTGGACTGGCAGGATAACCTTGGCCCTAGAGCTATGCACACTCACCTCTAAGCTGTCTATCTTGAGGTTGAATCCCAAACCAGCTTCATCCGATTGTTTCTCATCGAGGGTGATTCATCAATGTCTGTGCCATCTCTTGGATAGATGTTGAACAGGAGTCCCGTTTGCCAGCATTTGTTGGTGGTCATTAAAGATCCCATGGTGTCCTTCGTGAAGAGTAGGAGAGTTATCGCCGACACCATGACAAAATTCTAAATTCCTGCCATAACCAGCAGAGGGCATTGCATCAGCGGCACAGCCGCACCCTCAGTCAATGATGCTACCTGCAGCCTTGTGCTACACACGAAAGAAGAGGAAGTTGGCCGAATTTAAAGATCCAACTGTGTTCTTCACAAAGAGTAGGCAGGCTATTGCCATGGCCAAATTCGAAATTCCTGCCATATCTTCCTGAGTTGGAATGGCAACCTGACCAGGATTGTGGCTTACTAACTGCTTTGGCAGCACCAATGCTCTGCATAAGGGAGTGGTACATTATCATGATTATGATGATGAAAGATGTTTCCTTTTTTGAAAGACTCTAAGGCTCATAGAGTATCTATTACAAACAAACAGAAATCAAGGAACACCTGAACTGACCAGACAAATCAAACAAAGTTGAAGAAGGAACCTGAAGAAGTAAAGAGCAAAGATGGAGTCATCAGGAGGAACCTGGATAGGATTCGAGTTTCAGCCGCTATTCCACTACCCTCAAACCCATCCAGGCGCAGCCAAGTGAGCCTTACAGGAAACTTTCTACAAGAATTCATTTCTCCTTAAAGAAATAGATAATGAAAGAGGGAAAGAGAGAGTAAAAGATATGAAAGAGAAGAAAAATCAAGAATTAGAATGAATAAAGAGAACTGTGTAAAAATAAGAAAGTATGAAAGAAACAAAGAACTAAGATGTTGGGAAGAACCCAAATAGATAGATTTCAGCAGTTACTACCCAGGCTCAAATGCAGCAACATGTACAAGATACCAGACATAGCTGGTGATCTTGAGGGAAGTGACGCAACTTCACAGAGTATTCTGGGTACCAATGATGCCATATTGTGACCGCTTTTCTCACCACAGTCAGAAGGGCAATTCAGAAATCTCCTTTCCAATGGTTCTAACCCACTAGGTTAGTCTGTGCTCTATTCCTTAAATGCTGAGCATCAAGCGACAAAGCAACACGTACCATTTTTACTTCCGCCACCATAGGTGGAAGAGGTTATGTTTTCACCATTGTCTGTTTGTTTGTGTTCAGGATATCTCAAAAAGTTGTGGACAGATCCGGATGAAATTTGGTGGCAGGCTGGGTGTGTGACAAGTATGAACTGATTAGATTTTGGTGAAGTTCTGAATCCGAATCCAACTCCCAGAATTTTTACGTGATTCTTCACCATTGAGATTTGGGGCCAAAAATGATATACAGCACGATATCTCTAAAAGTTAGGGACGGATTTGGATGAAACTTGGTGGATGAGTTGGTGACAAGAACAAGCCAATTTAATTTTAGTTCAGGTCCAAATCCAAATCTGGCCAATCAGTGGGATACAAAACAAACTAATCAGCTTGGCAGAGGTATGTGTTCCACTGAGTGCCCTTCTCGTCGGAATTGAACTACCGACCTACCAGATTTAGAGCAGTAACCATAACACCAGTGTAACTAGTGTGAAAGACGCTTTTAAAACCTTGAATAATAGTGATTACAGCAAATCCTGTTGAACTCTCACACTTTATTGTGATCACTTACTTACTTTAATTCCAGTTAAAAAATATCAGCTGTGGAGAACAGATCATGATCGCGATGCCTCTAGCAAAGGATCCAGTCTCAGGGGTATAACGCGAAACAGGAAAGCTGAACCAACCAGTATGACACACCAATCGTACAGGGAATGGGCTATTGAGGTTTATAGCAATGCCCTTCCCCAACCTCCATAAAGATTTTCATTATTGAACCATAAAGGAGGAAAATCTTATTTGATAAATGCAAATTCAGATCTCATATGAGTAAAATGTACACAATGGGTGATCTTTTGTAAGTACAACGAAATAATTTCAATTTCATGAGCAAATGGCATGGCGATAAGATAAATGCCACCTCCATCAAAGAATGTAGTCTTCAGTAACAAAGGAAAGTCCGATATGAACCCACGATGCAGAATTGAAACATCATTAAAAGCACACACAGCCTGAAGATGACAACCACTTGTATAACCTCATGGAATAATTGCCACTGTTACGATGCAGCCTAGCAACAGTGCAGAACGAAAACCTCTGTAATGTTGCACAAAGAAAGCCAAATTCGACTTAAATTTGAAGTGTGTGTGTGTGTGTGTTTTTTGTGTGTGTGTGTGTTGTGTGTGTGTGTGTGTGTAAATGGGCTTAGATTACAATTAGGAATTCCATAGTATGTTAGCATAAGTGAGACGTAATTAATATAATAAATAAGGCAGTGTCAAATTAAGTCGGTGACTCACCAATAAGTGATGAAACTGGTTGGTGGATGAGGGGGCATTGGGATTCTCATGTATGTGTTACTGATGAATATCCTCAGCTGTAGAGGAAACCGGGTAGTTTGAAATGGAAAATATCTCACCGTGTGTAGGTTCTCTTGGTTGCTTTCGGCAGGTTTATTTGTCTGCAGAAGAGCAGGGGATTAATTATATCATATATCACCAACTGGGGATATCGAAGGAGGATTAGTTCTTCCCTCCAATTATGGATGAGGAGACCGTGTGTGTGTGTGTGTGTGTGTGTGTGTGGGTGTGTGTGTGTGTGTGTGTGTGTGTATATATACATATATATAATTTTATAATATATATTATTATATATATTGTTACGGCTGTGGAAATTCGCATTACACAATAAAGGGCCCTCAGGTGAGATATCTCTGTAGGTACATGTATAGTTAGCCCAAACCCGTTGTATAGAGGGAATTTATGTGATCATTCGGGCTGCGATCCTTCAGTTAGTCGTTTTTCTTTCTCTATCTTTTATTTCAAACAAACAAAAACCGCCAACGATGCTTGTGGGCTTTTCCCGCCATTCTTCCGCGCTGTGGTGTGAGGGAAGGGGAAGGGCAGCTCGCCGCCCATTGGTGAATTAACAGCGTTTGTCTGATGTCTATTGGTCGGACGTTATTGGGAAGACTGCCCTCTTTCGAGAACCCTCTCGAAGGAGGGTGGAGCCGAAAACGGGGTGGAGCGAAGGGCGGAGCCCCGCGCTATAAAGGACGGACACGGGCGGGGCGTTCTATCTCTCCCTCTCTCTCTTCCTCCACTCGCTTCCTCCTCCTCTTCCTCTTCGCTCGTCTACGTGTGGTTGTTGCTGTTGGTGGTTCGTTCGTCTACGAG
>CM068963.1:64158444-64213691 GCA_035128595.1 Eptatretus atami
ATACAAATCAAACTCCAATATTATATAGATAAAGGAAAGATTCATTAGTGTTGTACACGCGAGTTAGCTCGGACATCTCTTTTTGCGCTGATCCGACTTAAAGGTGGCGCATTTCCGCATAGTAACATCACGTGCATATTGGAGGTTCTTGTGATCTTGCACAGCTGGCTTCTATCTCGATGTCTTCAGTAAGAGCACTGAGTGTCTTGTCAGGTACCCACAATACGTGCTACCCACGATAAGCATGAGTCGGATGACTTGCGTCTCGTACGGGCAAGCTTAAGACGTGCTATCGCACATGTGAACTCTGTTCCCCGAGCATCCAGGAAGCCGCTAGTATCCGCTGCGAGTCAGTGAACCAGACCTCGCATCGCGCTTCGAACGTCAGTTCAGCATGCCCCTGCAGCACATCCGCCTAATGGGGAGTGGACGTAGGTGGGTTGTTAGAGGAACAAGACACCGGATAAATACATGACGCTGTCACGGAACTCCGTGGAAATCCTAGCTAAGAATTCTCAAGCCTACCGTCAGTGGTGACGATAGTCTATCACGCAACCGCAGACCTAGAAAACAGACATCCTATCGGGTATATGAGTAACGGTAAATTGATAATCCAAATACCATTGTATATAACTAGTAATTATTTGTTATCAACTCGTAAAACATTCGCAGCGTCATGAAATTGCACAGATGTAAAAGAGCACGGTTTGCGAAAAATTTCGTCAAGTCTATCGACAAGTCGGTCAAGTCATGTGGGCGCGTAGTGGCATGAGGACTCGCCCAATAGGTTTTGAATTTTGTCCATGAGCTCTGATTCCGATGACTTTGGGATGAAGATTATAGATTGGGGTGAGGGGTGTTCTGACGAGACTTGTCGTAAAATCAGTCGAGCTAGTTGGAAAGATGAAGGGAGGAGGGAAGAGGGTATTATAGGTAGGATGAAGGTCAAGAATTTGGGAGTCTGGTGCCATATTAGGCGTAGCCCATCCTATTCTACCTGACTGTGGCTGGCAGCAAGATTAAAGATTGCTTGGCCTCTATATAGAGCGATGATCGATCGTCACTAGGCTTAGAATAGATGGTTACTAACTGACTATCTTGACCACTCCGTCCTCTAGACTAAGCTACCGGCCGTTGTTCCAGAGACCGACAGCATTGGCGACTAAGCTTCGACGAAAGTACTGAATGGTCTTCAGTCCCTTGTCCTCTTCTTCCTTTTTCACGGGTGCTAGTGCGCAGAGTCTTTCCTCCAGTGCAAGATCTGCGCGTTTTCATCTTGGACTGTCGATGTGCAAAGTCATACACGCTCGCGTGGATCAGATAAAGGGTTCAAAGTCCGACTACATTAAATTAAAGACCGTGATGCCTAACTCCATGCTCAACAAAGTCTATGGAACAATCATTGTTGTGGACCGGCGTCGGAGCATTTTTTACGTCCTTGGGCCGGTCAAAAAAAAATATAGTTCTTGAACTATAGCTGTCGCTAGGAGCAAGGAGCTGCATATTAATATAAATAAAGGAACTAGTGGTAGAGCACTCCGGTTTCTCAGCATGCGCGATGCGAATACATGCTCGATCCGCCCATCTGAATATACCATGCCCTGACAATGTGTAGAAGCATATAGCGGCCTGATATATAATATTTTGAAATGGCTCCGATGGTCATGATACGGATCCTATGACAGCTCTGTGAGGGTTCCTCATATATCATTAAATGATGAAGATACATAAAATATAATATCAAGATTCCATGTGGCAGAACACGCACCAAAAACTCGTAGAGTGCAGGCTCCGACCGCGTGTATTGCTACTCCGATGAGAAATAAATCGGCTACACATTTTAAAAATATCATGCAAGATATCGTTTTTGAGCCTATTCTCATATGGGTAAAGAATCATTTAAAAATCTAAGTAGTTGGAACGGATTCCGATCTTCACCAAAAATCGAAATCAATCGGTCGGTCGCACATCATACTGTCACAAGTTTCATACCGGATCTGTCACAACTTTGAGATATCCTGTACACAAACAAACACAACAGGACACCACACCAGACAGAAAGGGTGAACAACAATGGTGGAGGTAACAATGCCTAAATTTACGCTAAAGAACATATCTGGCCGAATAGAATGTATGAGATACCTCGTGGAATATATTATTTTTGGCCAATCTTCTCATGGGTGAGAATCACTTCAACAATTCTATTCGCTGGATCCAGTTCACTGTATTCACAAAATCTAATCAGTTCGGTCTTCGTCACACACCAACCTCACAAATTTCATCGAATCGTCCCGAACTTTTTGAAGCTATCTGCACAGCAAGCAACTAAATCAAACTGGAAGGGCTAATCGGTAGAGCGCATACATCCGCCAAGCTGATTAGTTTTACGTTTGTATCCACTGATAGGATCGGATCTGATTCAGATCGAAACTAAAATTTTATTGGACTTGTTCTTGTCAACTGAACAACTCAACCCACAAGTTTCGTCCAATAGGTCACTATTTTTTGAAGATATCGGGCTATTAGTCGTTTTGACAGATTGCTTCAATGGTGAAAATCACTTTAAAAATTTCAGATCCTTTCTGATCAGATCTTCACCAAAATCTAATCATTTATCCTTGTACATACCACTTCCACGAATTTCGTCGACTGTCCCAACGTTTTTGAGGATTTTTTTCTCACAATACAAACAAACAGGGGTGCTAAACATAACTTTTCCCCTTCAGTGGCGTTATGGTAACTAGAAGCGGCATTGGGAGAGCGCAATCTCCCAGGTGAACAGTTATGTTTTTGTATCCACTGATAAGCCAAATCTGGATCTTGGACTGAACTAAAATCGAATCGGCTTGTTCGTTCGTACCTACAATCATCCATCGAGTTTTTGTCGGACTGTCCACTTGTGAATACAGTATCATGAATATATCGTTTGGGCCATCCTCTCAATAGTGAAGAACAATTTAAAAGATTGGAAAGTTCACTCTGGGGTTTGACAGGAATGCAAGCAGCCATTGCATTTCAGCATTGGTTCCTATTCTATTGCCTGATATTAAGTCTGGCAATCTTCACAGAAGTGCTTTCCTCTTATGTCCAGATTTTATCCCCATCCTCGTTTGCGTTATATATAGCCGTCTCTCTGCCATAGTACAAGGATCCGTGTGGAGGCAGTTGCTCAAATCAATTTCTTCCTCTTTCTAGAAGGCAAATCCGACCAAAAGCACCTCAGATCATTCCACAATCTGAAACAATGTGTTCCTCTCAGGAGCAGAAAACAAATCTGTTCGAACCTCAAAATTAAACTTTCAGACTTGTCTCATCTCTAAACTGGTGGGACTTGTTAAGTTGTCTCTGGGAGTATCGATTCCGCTACTCAATTGACTCTGAGAAGGATGAATGCCACCAATTCTGTGTTTGTTTCCAAATCTGTGTCCCACCACTCACTCTGTACCCCTTTCTTTTCAGTCGTACCCAACTGCTCCTTGACATGTGGTCTTTTGCTCTGAGAAGCTGAGAATGTCTGGAATTCTCAACTCTGATTCGCAATTTCTGGACTGGATTAGCTCACTTTTCTAAAACAGGCTCTGCTGCTCTTGCTCTTCTTTCTCTTTCCTTGCTGTTGTCTGTCTTCTCTCTGCCTTTTTCATCCTATCATTGCCGATTGGTATCTTCCTTGCTTGGAAGTCAGACAACAATCATGATGACATAAAAAAGTGGAAAAAATACCCTCGGCTACAGACCAATTAGTTACTTCCCATCATCAGCAAGATCATGAAATCCATCATTGCAAGTTGAGACTTCATGTCTTACCTTTTCCTCCAACAACCTCGGTTCGATCGTCAATATGCTCAGATTCAGACGAGGTTATTCCACCTTGGACGCTGCTTCGACCTCCAACAATGGATGAGCCCTCATGTGCAGCTGAAATCAGGAACGTTTCTCAGACATACTCCAGCATTATGATACAGTCTGGCACCCTTGTTCTCCAAGCTATTGCCTATGAATCCAAAGCCAATTCTTGGGTTACTGAACTTCTCCACTCCCTTTGCCAATGTGTGCTCTCTTTGCACCCCTCTGCCATGAATCCTCATCTTTCAGATAGACAGGCAGCAGCTTCCTCTCTTCACACCTTTGCAAATCACAAGCTGGTGAAAGCACTGGATGTCTTTAATCCTGAGAATTCATCCCTCTCACTTCTCATCGAAGGACATCCAGAACTCCCCTACCCAATTTACTTTTTAAACATTCTCTTGAGGAAGTACAGTCACAACTCTTGGGTTCTCATCCAGGCATGGATCTTTCTTTGGCAAACCAATTTTCAAAGGTTGGCCTCCAGAAGCCAGCCGCACTGGGATCCTGACATCGTGCAAAGTTTTCTTTGCACACTGAAACTCCTATCGCATCCTATCAGGCCTTATCAGCAGCTTTTATGCAATTACTGCTCTCCCCTGTGGACTAGCTCACATGCCTCAATTGCCTCACTTTGAGTTGTGGGAAACAATGACTTTCAGACATTGGAACCTCCACGATGAAGCTGAGTCTATGGTTGATCACTGTCGTCAAGACAGTTTGGTGGTCTCTGGTGTTTCCTGCTTCTTTTGGTCTTGCAACCTCTTCCTCTCATTCTTTGTTCCTCATGGGTTTTGCAGGATGCATCGCGGGCGCAACCATCAACCTCTTCTCCTCAACGAACCGCAAATCAGGATACTACTCCCTGCATCATTTGTCCTCTATTTTTTCTCATTGTGGAACGAAACTTCCATTCTCTTCAATTCATTCTCCCTCCAGGGTTTGAGACAGCTGTTCACCACATTCTCCTTGTGAGGAGTTCACCACCTCACCAAGACAGCATTCTTGGAACTTTAAGGCTTACTATATGTAAGAGCTGTTTCAGAGGACAACGCTCCAACTGGCCTCCATGCTGGCGAATGCTTGCGTATTCCTGCGAAGCTAAGGATGCCCATTCTGACCACAAGACAGGGGTTCCCAACCCAGGGTCGTACTGAACTTGAAAAAAACAAACCATCCAATCTCGGTTTTTACGGGAATGTTTGTCAGTCTAAAGTGTTTTCTCGACAATTTTTATCAATAGATATGGACCAGTAGGTACGTACCATTTTGGGATGTGAGGTAATGTGATTTCAAATTTTGAAGTTGTGAACATAAAAGTTTTGTAACACTGACTAAGAGCTCATTACAAGAACACTTCATCAAAAAGTTATTATGCAGTGTCGGTCCCCACTCTGGGTGGTGCAGATACTGCTCATCATTACCTCCACCATCCGATGTGGATGGAGGTGCTGTTTTCACCTGTCTGTTTGTTAATTGCAGAATCCTTCGATTTCGGCAATTATGGTTGGTCGGTTGTGTGTGTATTCTGTTTGTCTGTCTGTCTGTTTGTTGTGTGTTTGTTACCCTTAGCAGCACAATCATTTCAGCGATCATGACCAAATGGGTACAGACGTCGGCATGGTCACTTAGACACTTGTCTTTTTGGTGATCTAGGTAAGGTCAAGGGTAAGGTCACCAAAAAACCGAAATTCTTATTTTCGCCATAACGTCCCTAAAATAGTCGTATCGACTTCAAACCAAATCCAAATGTGGCAATCTTCCAATTCGCAATCAACCATATGTCTCATATGGGGTGCAAACCAACCTTCTTAGCGGTAGGGGGTCTAATGTCAGGGGGTCGGGTCAAATTTTTAAAATTGCGATAAAAAGCCATTTCAAGTCCGATTGACTTCCAAGTTATGATCATGACAAATAAGTCCGATAACTCATTAAAACGTAGCACTGTCGACTTATAGAAGCAAATTGATTCCAGGTTTGTTTTTTCAGAGATCATGGAGATATGACAAAGGTTTTCTGGCAATTCCTTGCTCAACGAGCTTTTTTTTTTGTTTGTTTGTGTTGTGGCACAGATATCTCAAAAGTTGCTGGACAGATTCGGCAGAATTTGGTGTGAGCAGTCTGGGCATGTGTGACAAAGAACTGATTAGATTTTGAGTGAAGTCGAATCTCGAATCCAATCGAGAATTTTTACGTGTTTTGCACCATTGAGAATCTTTGGGGCAAAAAGATATACAGAGATATCTCTAAAAGGTTAAGGGACGGAATTTGGAGAAACTTGGTGGGCAGCGTTGGGGTATAGCAACAAGGAAGAATTGATTCTATTTTTCTGAGATCAGAATCTGGATCGGAGATTTTTAAAGTGAATTTTTGCACCATTGAGTGATTGGCTAAAACGATATATAGGAGATATTTAAAAAGTTATGGACGGATTCGGACGACTTGTGAAATGAGTTGGTATTTGCCATAACAAGCTGATTAAATTTTGTTCAGGTCGAATCGAGACCCGGCTACCAGTGGATACAAAAGTAACTAATCAGCTGGGGAGGTATGCGCTCTTCTCCGGTGCCGTTTCTCGTTTTCTGAATGAGGTGATGAGTTAAAACTCTCCATGTAATTGGATCCTTGGCAATACCTCGTCCAAAAATCTGTTTCACACGGAGCACAGAAAGTTTGATGACTTCAGTCTTCTGTCACTTGTTTCTGGCTCACTCCTCCACCTCTCGTTCTCCAATCTTTCTAGTCCACAACGTTGCATGCATTCTTCCAGAATCTGACACATTTTGCCCTCGTAAATTATAACATAGTGATACCTGGCGCCGTCACCTGGTAGTGGCGGATAGATAACCAGGGAACCACTTGTAGGTATGGATAATTTAACCAAAAATATGTACAGAGAAGAAGTAAATATTAATGGAGTTTTCTTTTTTAAAATATAAAATATAAATTAAAATTTAAAAAAAAAAAAAAATTATTAAAAAAATAAAATAAAATTAAAAAACAAATAAATATATAAATAATAAAAATATTAAATAAAAAAATAAAAAATAAAATTAAAATAAAATAAATTAAATAAAAAATAAAAAGAATAAAAGATAATTTATAAAATAATAAAATAAAAAAAAAAAAATTACAAAAAATAAATATAATTATTATAATTTTAAAAATAATAAATAAAAAAAAAAAAAAACAAAATATAAAAAAATAATTATTTAATAAATAATTCAAAAATTAATTTAAATATAAATAATAATTATTTAAAATTAATAAAAAAATAATAATAATGAATATTGATAATAATATTAAAAAAAAAAAAAAATAATAAAAAATTTAAAATAAAAAAAATTATTAAAAAAAAAAATAAATAAAAAAAAAAAAATTAATATTTATTATAAAATAATTAATAAGAATACCATGAACAACTTTGGTAATAGAGGATGAAGGTTGTCGTCAGTTCAATTGGAATTGTTTGGTCGTTTCTGAGAGAAAGCAAAATATCTATTTTCGGGGCACCCCCGCACACCCACGTAGAACCCTTTAGACCCAGAAGTGCTACATTTTGACTCATTTTATGAATTGTCCCTGACTTGAAGATTATATACCAATTCACTTTATTAAAATTAGAACCTCTATTGGATCAGCAGATAAATCATTACCAGCCTGGTGTGGGCTTAAGGGTTAAGGGCCTGTCTTAAGATCCTCGGGTCTTGAGTTGAGCCTATCCTGTTTAATAAACTGGTGGTTTGACTCAGGCTGTCGTCTTCTAAGGTCGCAAAATGCTTTTCAGTATGAAGTACAGCTACTGAAAACGAGGCACTGCATCAGCGTACGGCGCGCTCCAGCATGACAAGATGCAGCCACAAGTTTCTGAATTAATCAATTATCGCCGCCCTATCGTTTCTCATCCCTGTCTGATCAACCATCGATATTGAAATAAGGAGAGCACTTTCCATGAACGCCAAGCACCCGTTGATCTTATGGTAACTTCGAAGATGATGGAGCGTTGAAAATACACATGACGTATTTGATACATCTGAAACGTTCGCATCCATGGTGTGCGGTCCACTCGTTCCTCAAGGTCTGCTGCACTCGTGAAAAGTCCCACCTGAGGACTCGCTTTTACACAATGGATCGTTCTTCGAATAAATTCAAAGCAATATAACTGTCGCCAAATAACAGGTGGAGCGAATAGGGAGAGGATCGGTGCAGTGCGAATGTCCGCGCGGTCTGTTGACTGACTTCATTTCCCTTCTCACTGAGACAGACACCTCTGGCTACGACGTATCGCCTCCATTTGACAATGCTCTCGCCTCCATTTGGACAAGGCAATACCCCTGCGGTTTGGTTGTTGTGTGTGTCATTCTGTGTGTCTTGTCTGTCTTGGTTGTTTGTTTCGTGTTTTACGCTTGTAAGCAGCCACAATCGTTTCAGCGATCATGACAACTGGGTACAGACGTCGGCATGGTCAACTTAGACACTTGTCGTTTTGTGATCTAGTAAAGGTCAAGGTCAAGGTCACCAAAAAACGAAATTTTATTTTGCATAATTTCGCAAATGTCGTATCGACTTCTAAACAAATCCAAAATGTGCATCTTAAAACTTGCATTTTTTTTCTGTGTTTGTTACCTTGTTAAATGGGAATGCTCTGCCGCATCAGTCATCCTGAACAATGCCCGGCTCTGGTTGGCACACGTGACAGTACGCGAGGGCCATGCGATAATTGCAAGCGCAGTCTGAATTGTGCTTTGAAGTGATGAAGAGGAGGACATGTTCTTCTTTACACGTTAGTGGCTGAGACATAACCAACATTTAATTTGGAAAATCTCAGCAACATGTTTGCACATGACGCACGAGTTGGTACAGGTATTTCTCGAGCATCAGTGCATGATCTCCGGTGATGTCAGAAAACAATAAAAGCGGATCTATAGAAAAGGGCGGTATAGTTTGTAGCACGATTGATGTTGAATCCTATAAAAATTAAAGACTTCACATTGACTAGTATTTGGTTTATCCAACGCACATGAGCTCGAACAGTTTCCTCTCTAATATATCTCTTGCTGAAGAGTGGGCAACCAGGATCTTTCTGCTAACAGTTCTTTCTTCCATAAAAAAAAAAAAAAAAAGGGGGAGGGGACGGGGTCCTGAACTTGGGATCCGTGTAAACTGTCATCAGGGTTCACAAGCAGTTGATTCAGCCTCCTCGGATGGACGTTGAACGGGTTCATGTCTGCTAGGCTTTGGCTCACAATGAATCAAGATCCATTGGTGTCATGAATCGTAGGTGAGTTATATCAGTATTAACAATGGTCATAAACAAAGACAAATACTGCACCTTCAGTTGACTATCAGCCTGGGTAGTTGGTTCTGAAAACCTTTCTTGGTGGACCCCACACACAAATAGCGATTACAGTAGTTGAGGAGTAGTTGTAACAACACTGGTCAGAATCTGCACATCCAGAATCAAATACTGTATTATTTGTCATTGGATAACTATTATTGTTATAACTGTCATAGTAATCTTGAGTACAATACGTACAGGTACAAGTCTAAGTGACGTCAGTATGCAGAAACGCACGATGATCGAAAGGGACGCGTCGTGGACAAATGGCGGGAAACAACAATAAACGAAGTTGAATGGCCGCCTTGTTGTAGGTGGAACACGAGGGTGTTGGCTTCGGCCGTGAAAGGCAACGTGTCCGAGGTTGCCCGAAGGTTATTAAGATAATGAAGCGCAAGTGCAGCCGCAGATAGCAGATCGTGAACTCGGATTGCTGTCATGTGGAAAATTGCCTGTAGATCGGTGTTGTGGTGACCTCGTCGGGGATGCCCGGGAGACCGAACCAACACCATCCCCCCCTCCTCGGTGCATCACCGAGGAGAAGGCCGCTGTGCTCCTCAAAGGTGGCAATGTGAAAATGGTGCTTCTGTCGAGTTGAGACCAGACAAACACCTGAAACAATTCGCCATAGCAGAATCAAGACAAGGTTTGCAGCCATTGGTCACACACACACGATTCCTGCGGCTGTGGCTACCACAAACCATCTAAACTTCGCTTTTAAACAAGCTATATATATTGTTGCGGAATTCCGCGCCGTCGCGTGCGATCGGCCAGCGACTCGAAACCGGACGCCTGCCACCGGACGGCAATTCAGTCGGACTTCCGGCTAACGCGGGACAGTCACGGTGGGCCTTTCGACCTCACACAATCGTGCCAATCGGCCAACCGCAAGGATAGGGTTGTTCGCCCAAATTCGACTACTAAGTACCCACGCGGATGGTAAACCGGCGATCGTACCTCGCGCAGGTCGACTCGGACACGAGCCGCTTGGGCGCGCCGTTCGTACTATCGGGATAACGAGCGGTGGTTATCGTCGACTCAGAGGTTAGATTCATTTACCGGGCGTTTTGACCACTTACGAACCTTTCGTGAACAGGATGGAGTTCAACTAAAGAAAGACGAAGCGAAACGGGAAAACAGTTCAACAATGCACTTTATTCCGCGGCCGCGGACACCACTAATAGCAACCGTAAGCAAAACACATGTATTACATCAAATAATCGATTGCACATAATCACATTGAACAAAAGAAATGCACATATAAAGGAGTTAAAACCGCTACACGACACACAGCGGACCATTATACAGGTTATACCTTACAAGACACGGCGCAAAAGCATCACAACCGAAGCAAAGAAAAGACCCCCTCAAAGCAAGGGATCAGACTGGCCCGTGGGCCTATGCGCGTGGGACTGGATGAGCGGCAGGCACAAGAGAACCGAAGGGCTACCGCGCCTCGTGGCGAGCGCAGAATGTCGTGCACGGCGGTTCGTGGGCACTGCTGGTGTGGGTGGGAACGGGGGAGCCTTTGTCGCACTCCTCACGCGGGAAAGGGGAATTGTGATGCTCTGGGGAGGGAGTATGGTGTGCTTGCTTGGATCCGCGACGCGGCTCCGGTCCACTCACGTTCGGCCTCGCGCCGTTCTGCCACCGATCTCGCTCACCGATCTCTCGGCTCCGTCTCAACGCCTCTGTCGATACTGATTTCGCCACGATACTGTCTCACGAATGCTCGATCTTACGCGTCGCCTTTTTATCGGCTTCGGGACACACATATGCAAATTATCGATCCAAACGACCCAGGGGCGGAGCCCGCTCGCGATTGGATGGGAAAAGGGGGTGTATCATTCCTGATCTCAATTTGCATATGCCGATTTTCGTCAGGCGCGTTCTGAGGCGAGGCAAGCGCGGCTTCTGATTGGGTGGATGATGTGGGGGCATCATTCTGGTCCGAATTTCCTCAGAAAACCGCTCTGCTGCATCTGCGTGTCTCTGAAGAAGTTGACGGCCGGCGTCAAGGTGCGCGGAAGGCTAGGGAGTGGGTGGAGGTTTTCGGCGTGTCGATGGCATGGAGTGCTGGAATGGGTGATTATATATATATATATATATATATATATATATATATATATATAAATATATTGTTTGAGCTTTTGACCTCAAAAACAAGAGGCTTCTTCCTTATGACAAACTTCACCATGTGGCGAAGTTTTGTGAAGATCAGTTTAAAATTGTGACCAGTAGGTGATAAACCGACACACAGACAGACAAGCAGACAGATAGAATAACAAAATCGACTGACCAAAACACTTGAAAAATCTTCGATTTTGCAAGTAACAAACAAACAAAGGAAGGCGATCAACATACTTGCCAAAAATGTTTTTTTTTTGCCAAGTAACACACGAACAAGAAGAAGACGTTGCGCAGAGCACAACACTTGCAAAATCCATAAAACAAATTTGACCTTAGAAATCCCACCTTAGTTGTTGACCTTGAGCCTATGTTGACCATTTGGTTAATGTTGACCTCAAAAATAATTGGCTGGTTGAGTTCAGAGACCGGAAATATAAATCCTCTTCAAATTTCAAGTCAATTGGATGATAATTGAGGATTTTAGAAATACCACCTAAATTGTTGACATTTTAACCTCAAAAACAAGACTTCTTCGCTATGACAAACTCGACCATGTGGTGAAGTTTCGTGAAGATCAGTTTAAAATTGTGTCCTGTATGTGATAAATAGACAAACAGACAAACAGACAGAAAGAATAACAAAATCGACTGACCAATATACTTGAAAAATCCTCGATTTTGCAAGTAACAAACGGAGGTGATCAACATACTTGTTCAAAAAACGTTTTTTTGGGGGGCAAGTAACAAACAAGCGGACCCAAGTAACAAACCTTGCCTTCTCCTTCGGCAAGGGCAATAATAAAATGACAATTTTTAAAAACTTTTTTTAATATAAGTTTTTTTATTTTTTATTCCATAAATACACATTCACAAAATTGCTTCCGTAGCAATTTTGATGGATATATATACATACATACACACAAACAGTATATTTGAATATGGGTATTTATGTATAATGCATATGATATGACACGGTGCTTATGCAGCAAACTTTATGGATATACAGTATATATATATGTATATATATATATATATATATATGTACACACAGCACAACACATATACAGTATTGTGATGTTTTTATGTATAATGGCATATGAGTTTAACACGGTGCTTTACAACAGCAATTTTGTATCGTTGAAATAGCTTGATGCTACAACTCGAAATTATGGTGGTTGAATCAACAATTGATATTGAATATTGGAAAAGATTAGATCGTTAAAAAGTGTCACCGCCTCTGAAGAAACTCATAATATTTTATTTAGCTTTAACGGTGCAATATTACACAACATCTTTATTGCTTATTGGCGCATTATAAAGAGGGAGAGAGAGTAAAAAAAAAAAAAAAAAATCCCACTCGAGCATTTGAGCTGAATGTCTACAAATGCATTTGCTTTCACAGAAGATTAAGTTCAGAGATAATGCAATTACCGAATTTTCCTGTGATGTCTTGAAGCCCTGCATTTCTCTTCTTTTTGGTGGTTTCTGATCGTCTTTCTTATGCTTATCCTGAACTTTGGAAAACCCAAAAGATTCCATGCTGTTTGTTTATGTAATGTAATGTATATATGTATGTATACAGTATATATATATATATATATATGAAGGTTTTTGCGGTTGGGATGATCCATTGTAATTACTAAAGTGCCCAGCCAACCAAAAAGATAAAACTCGACCAAGCTTGCACTTATTTTAATACAAACGAGTGTGAGCCGATCGGGTCTCAAGGCGACATTTCATTCATGACACACGAACTTCTTCAAAACACAGTGAACAATCGAGTGTGCGGCCGAATTTATTCTGTCTTGTGTTAATCCTCATCCGGTCCAACACACTGATGTTCGGAGTGGAATACAAAATTATTACTTTTCTCCCTGTCGTTAACGCTAATCATCCTTGATCAATTATCTGCTCCCTCTGCATCTGTTTTCTGCGTGATCTGGTAAAATAAGTATGTGCAATAAAACTTGACAAGTTATTGTGCATGCATTGTACATCCGGGTTAGTCCTCCTTGGTGATGTGACATCACGAGGTCCTGTTGGAGGCGGGGTTGGAATGTAGTTGGAGCGAGTCTGCCTCGGTGAACATTCTATAATGGGTGAGAGCTGATTAATTATTGATTAGGTGAGAGCTGATTGGTTATTCCCTCCACTCACAGGTGAGAGATGAGGGTGTGCCTTTGTTTTTCAAATATATGTTGCTTACTTTTGACGTTTACACATGGTGCATGCTTGAGAGCCTCAATGCCTCATTGGTATGTATTTCTGTCTGTACTGTCGCTGATGATTCACCAACAAGTGATGAAACCTGTCCAGCAGCTGAGGGTGTATGTAGCATTGCGATTCTCATGTGTGTACTATTTGTGAACATCTTTCTAGCTGTGGAGGAACTCTGGAAAGGGTTTGAAACAGCATATGGCTTACCTTGGGGAGCCTTTCGTGGTTGCTTTATGCAGCTTCTTCAGCAAGAAGAGCATGGAGAGGAATCAATATATATATATATATATGTATATATATATATATATATATATATATATATATATATATATATAAATATATACATATATACATATATATATATATATTTATATATTGTTGCGGTTCTGGGAACCGCATCTCTCCAAAGCAATAGCATCCATCATACAGTGGTCCCGAGACAGTTATTCCATTAATAAACAATCAGATAGTCCTTCCCATTTGTGTAGCGGGACAACGGGGCAGTGCATTGTGTGGATCTCACAGTTAGGTCTGATTATATCTCAGTCTTCATTCCTATTCTTTTCCTCTTCTTCCTGAAATAAATCAAAGCAGGCACTGCACTCAGACAGCCGCCCGTAAAAACTGCAGCCACACCCTCAACGTATGTGTCTTCGCGAAGGCCAACCATAGAAGCAAACAATAAACAACCTCCACCCACTGTACAGGATGCACGAGGCGTGTTCCTTTCATCGCATTTCTACATTTAATAATTATATCTATCTTCTTCTTCAACTCAACCCTACATACATAATTATATCCAAACTTTTCCCTCAATTCCCTGACACAGATCAGGGCTGGCACCGTGCATCCCACCGCCTTTGATAACCGCGAACATGATGCTCGATGGCGGGCTGACCCATGCGCTGACCATGTGCTTAATGGCGGACCCGCGTGCTGGCCACGTGCTTAATGGCGGATTCGCGCATGGCCATGATACTTTATCATCGTGCAGAACGAGGCACGAATAACACACATCTTTGGTCGGGTCTGCACATGGGGTTACAATAACATCTTACCATCGGTCTTCACTCACCATGACGGCAACAAATGTCTCCTGCAGATGGCAGACATCCTCCTGCACATCCGCCTCAATGCAGCTGCTACCAGGCAGAGGCATGCTGTGCGGCCGGATCGCTCGGGCCTGGTGGCGCCCCATGGAGCAGGCACATTGACCAGCGCCAACCACGGGTCGCCAGGGCACGGCACGGAGTTCGGTGCAAGGCAATTCATGTCACGGTGCTCGGAGCGAGACAATTCTGCAGCTTGGAACCATCTGGCCGGAAGTGAAGTGGAGCCTCTTCTGGTCATGGCGGCCAGCCCGTGTGCTGGCCAGAGCCCAACCCGAGCACCCAATTCGGGTGACGACACATCACTTGGGGTCATCGCCCCTGCCCCGCACTATCGGATCCAGAAAAAATACGGGTCATGGGGCGATGGGAAGGGAGAGTAGTCATTGTTCGAGAGTCATTGTCATTTCTGGTGTGTTGTTCCTGCTCGTCGTTCCTGGTGTGTCGATCCAGAGTCGTCATCATTCCTGAGTCATTCAAGCGTCATTCCTGCACATCGTTCCTTTCTTCATTCCTGTCGGCTCATTCTGTCTGGCTTGGGATCGTCAACCTACCCATTCGCCTGCTGGTTCCGCCCTTCTTTACCAATTGGCCTTCTGGCTCTGCCTCTCTCTCCACCCGTTGGCTTTTGGCTCCACCCAAGTTCCTCCCTTTATGCCTGATGGTCGCGTCTCATTCTCTGGACCGACACTAGCTGCACGAAATGCCATGAAGCAAGAGATGATGTGCCAGCTGTCAGGGAGGTATCGCCCAGCAGAGCATTACCCCAAAATGTATTGGAGGCATGATCGGGCAATCATGCAAGGTATGGGGAGACCGTTAGCCTCATCTCCTCTTTTTTTTTTTAAATCTTCATCAACTCCTCTTCATGTGTGTGTTTGTGTGTGTGTGTGTGTGTGTGTGTGTGTGTGTGTGTGTGTGTGTGTGTGTGTGTGTGTCCTGGCACCTGTCCTCATTTAAGTTCAGATTGTACAATAATTATATCGGGATAACTCTGCTCTGTATCTGCTTTTTTATGTTGCTTGGATATTGCCGCACCACTCACATTTCTTCCTATTCCTGCTACAGACAACAAAGAAGCTATATTCACTGTGCCACATATCTTTCTTCACCTACTTGTTAATAAATCCCATTGTAGAAATGTTCCCAGCTCGTTTTCGTTTTCTTTCATTGATCCAGCATGGTCCCTATCCTAACTTAGCCGGGACTTTGTTCCCAACAATCCGTTCCTTTTATCCGGTACGTCCTTGGCAGTGTCGCTCGGCTGCATAAGGTGATCCGGTTCGGACAAGGCATACCGAGGGCGTGTTCCCCGGTAATTAAATCACGTGATTAATTAGGTAACCCAGTTAACCCATAGAAGGGAGGACCCAAGGTCATATATAGGACCGGTGGCAGAATCAATAGGACGTTAATATAGTTAATACAATGCAGTTAATACAAAGAATATAGGACGGGTGGCAGAATATGACGAAATATTTACATATATAAAATATAGATATATGTTGAAATATATATTTATATATACATGTGTATCTATGTTATATATATATATATATATATATGTATGTGTATGTGTATGTGTATGTATATGTACATGTATATGTAGTATATATATATAGTATATGTAATATGTAAGTATATATATATATATGTATATGTATATGTAAGTATATATATATAATATATATATATATATATATATATGTATGTGTAAGTATATATATATGTTATGTATTATATATATAATATATATATATATATTATTATAATATATATATATATATATATATATATATATATATATATGAGGCCCGGCGAGGAGGAGTGATGTAAGCGACATTTTTTAATGTTATGATGATGATAGGCTCGGATGATAGGGGAAGGGTTAAAATAGTGCTATATGCATTAACTCCAAAATGGCCGATGTGGCCCTTACATCACTCCTCCTCGGGCGCCTCATATATGTATGTATATGTATATGTATGTATATATATATATGTATATGTATATGTAAGTGTATATATGTATATGTATATGTAAGTATATATATGTATAGCATATGTAAGTATATGTTATATAGTATACGTATATGTAATGTATATGTAAGTATATATATATATGTATATGTATATGTAAGTAATATATAGTATACGTATATGTATATATGTATATGTATATGTATGTCACACACACAAATACATACACGTTTGGAAGGGCCTTTGCTGTTCGTGGGGTTATGTTCTTGAAAATCCTCATGAACTGCAAATCCACGATCTTCAGGGGTAATGGGGAAAACAGGGTTGGGGATTTCAAATTAATTATTTGTCACCAACTGCATCTTTAATTTACTTGTCTGTGCATTGTTTTTGTGCTATTTATTTTCATGAATAAAAGAGTTATTAAGAACATAAAATAAAGTGTTGTTTTCCTTTATTTAGAACATAAAGTAAAGTATATTTCCTTGAGTTATTAAGAACATGAAACGTAATAATTATGATGATAGACTTGATGCAATAATGCGATGGCGTTGATGGCAACGATAAAGACGAGTTGATGGAGATGATGGTGCTAATGGTGTTGGGAGTTTTGAGGGGGTTATTGTGTTGATGGCGAGGGGTAGGGGGCGAGGATGGGTGGGGGAAAGGAAGGCAGCGTGAGGTGAGAGAAAGGGAAGGCAGATGTGCAGTGGAGCATTAACTACGATTCATACTGTCTCATCAAAATGATTCTGCATAGAATAACAGTGAAGTTAGAAACAAAATAATACCTGAAATCCATTTTCTACCGGTCATACCATAAATACCGTCCAGAGACAAACACTACCCCGATATGTTTGGAGATAAACACAGTCTGGAAACAAACAATGCCCAGACAGGTCCGGAGAAAAACAAACACTGCCTGGAGAGGTCTGGAGACAAACACCATCCAGAGATAAACAACACCTGGACACGTCCAGAGACAAACACTGCCCGGACATGTCCGGAACTCGGACACATCCAGAAACAAACAAAACACTGCCAGGACACATCCGGCGATAAACAACATCCGGAGACAAACACCATCTGGACGCGCCGGGAGACAATGATTCCCTTGTAAAACGGAATATCAAATTCCGTGTGGATCTGTCAAGTTTGTTCTTTGTTTAAAATCCAAATCATTGGCTTCATTCCTTATATTTCTTCTGTAATAACAGCCTCAATTATTCCCACATCGTTTTTGTCAGTCATTTCTTGCCCAAGCCTTTCACAAACAGGCTGGTCAGGCCTGACGGGCAACTGGTGATTGCAGTAGGAATTTGTAATTAGTTAAGGGAGTTGACGATAACCTTCCTACTCTTCACAAAAGATGTGCCATCGTGGGATTTTCAACATCCACCAACAACCAGTGCAAGCAGACGACAACTCATGCTTGACATCCTTCCAATGGATGGCACACACATTGATGCCTTGCCTTTGTGTGAAAGACCACAATGGCAGTTTGTAGCTGATTTGAGATTCAACCCCAAGCAAGAGCGATCAAAGGTGACCATGCATACGTCTAAGCTATACGTCCTTCCAGCCTCCTTGTGACTAAATGAAATGTAATTATTTAATTATTTCAGTATTCAATATTTGTACTTTAAAATCTATACGTGGCTCAGACTCCAATCTGATCTTCCCTTGGAGGAACAGTAATTCTGGAGCCACCTGATGCTGCTTTGGTGCAGGTCCTGATTAAAGATAAGCGAGGGATTGATTTTGATCAGAGTACAGCCTTATGATAAACTCTGTGACAAATAGCGTGGAATCTTTCGGAGTTTGAGGTCCCCAGAATAATGCAAGCGCATGAGACAGCCGGATTCACGTATCCTCTGAATGACTTGGCTTCGCGACGCAGCACCTGTCCGATTTCCAGTTTTCTTTGGATGAAATGATGCCTGGAGTTGCTTGAACCCAGGAATCATCCAAATAAATATGCAACATGGAGAAAGATTGTGGACCTGCGTTTAATTCAATTAATAAACCTTCCTTTGAGTCGCTGGTTAATGTCACGATCATTTTTGCAAGCGATACTACTCAAGGTATGCAGAAGGAATTGTGCAATATTTAACATGCCGGGATGACAAATGCAAATTATCATGGAAGCAATCTCTTGCTTTAGTCTTTGAGAAAGATCGTACCCATAAAAAGGATTGCAGAGCTAAATCACAAAGGAATGCATTAATGTGGCACTCTTCATTAAGTGTGGTTTCAATAATGCAAGAACCGTGGCACTTAACGACGATCTGCCTTAATTAGAGAGGCGACGTGAAATTATTCAATATCCTCGCAGTTTATTAGATTTCAATTTGCCTGTGCCTAGCGGAGTGACAATGTGCAGCCTCGTTGGGAAGGCAGAGTTAATTAGTGAGACCATGAGGCAATGATGGGCACAGGAGGACGTCACGTGGGCGTGGTCAACGTCAACCAATAGAAGGCTTCGTGGTGCTGGCAGCAGGTCGTGGGGGGGGGGGGCGTGGACCGAATGTTTCACAAGTATTTAGTCATCGGTTTAAACAGCTGTCATCTTGTACCGGTGTACAACCGCTTTGATCTTAAACCACAACTCTTCCCACCTCTGAATTCCCTATTTGCTAATCATTTTAACTTGTGTCATGTGCATTTATGAAGGCACTAACCCCTGCCCCCTCCCAGTGGCAAATCCAGGGGGGTTTCCTGGTTGCCCGGAACCCCCCCCTCCCAACAAAAAAATATTTACCATTACAGTGGCAAACCCAGGGGTTCCCTGGTCACCCAGACTCCTTCTAGTATGTCATATAGTTGCTAGTACATGTCATATAGGCACTACCATCACTCAGGTAGGTCTCACTAGTCATGATATTTTAAGACTGAAACTTGAAGTTTATTGAATTCAAGCTATTTTATTTTTTAGTTATGCATTTAAATATTAAATTGATTAACTTTTATATATTTTTGCACAATACATGCATATCAAAGAATATGTGAATGTGCATTTATTTGAACAACTGCAATAAAGTTTTCATAACATTCATATGACTTAGATTTTTCTGTTATTTGGAACCCCCCACCACCCCCTACCCAATTCCTGGATTTGCCCCTGCCCTCCCTCACTGGAAAAAAACTGTTCTATTTTGATTTATATGCTGACCCAGTACTGATAATTAATGATGTATTAAGATTGTCGATGTGATGGTTCATCAAATTCTCCGTGGCCGAACAAAGAAATATGAGGGGGGGGGGCATTCAGAAAGTTTCCGTAGTGAGATACTCACAATGGTCCAAGAAACACCAACATTTTGTTCACTTTTCAATACACAAGTAAACATGAGGAAGGAAATATTGCTCTTACTTGTTATATACTTGTATTTTGAATTTGCAGGATAGCTATAAACTGCCATCCGGGTGTTTCACAAGCAGGGTGAGGCCGTCCATCACAAGGACATTGAGTGGGAGGACGCGTCTACCAGCACTGGTCATTGCTTGACGTTAAAGACCCCACCATGTCTTGCGCGAAGAGTAAGCAGGCGCATTGTCTCCCACACCCTCAACAAATTACTGCAACCTTCAATCAAAAAGGCAGGCCTGGCGAGCCGATTCGGGAAAGACTTGGCCCAAAAACGTTTCTCAGACAATTGTGGTAGTATTAGTCATAGTCGTATTTTGAATGCTCTCATAAGTTTTTTTTTTTTTTTTGAAACCATTAAATTACCTGCACATCTATTGTATGCCTGGTGTTGGCTTAGTGGTTCGGTGGTGAGCTTGGGATCCCAGGATCCTGAGTTCAAATCCCCTTTGCTGTTGAATTAATACTAGGTGGGGTTGATTCTGTCTGTCTTCCTTCTGAAGTTGGCAAAATTAGTCCCAGTTTGCTGTTATCCTGTGTTGGAGTAGTGACCTGTTCAAGATTGTACCAAATAGCCAAGTAGACTGCTGAGGCAGTACCAATGCTCTGCACAGTAGTGCATGGTCCCAATGGAAGGACATGTATTGTCAGCCCTCTAAAAAAACAAATATATATATATATATATATATATATATACCTACACTGAATGTTTTGAGGTTTTTTTACCCAGGATTGTCAGTTTTCCACCTGTAGTTTGGCGAATTGTGCAATCGTGCAGTGAAAAGCATTGTATTCCTCAAGATTGTAACCACCATCAAAGGGGGCTTGCAAGCGTGCAAAAGAGTTTGAAAAAGCCACAAGGTTCGTATTGATTCGACGAAATCCTTATCAATCATCATCGGAAAGCTTGTGCGCGGACAGATGTGATGAGATATCACGAACCTGTTTTTGAAAAATTATTATTGCTGTCATGAAGGGGAATACATCATAGGGATTGAATTTATACTTTGCTGCATTCAACACATACGTACTCTGAATCATCGTTGTCTTAGGCAATATATTCTTTTAAGTGTAATTTATGAGTGCCCCTGGGTAGTATATGGGCTTTCATCCCGACATATAAAACCTTAAGTACAATGGATTTTGGCCTCATAAATCTCAGGACACTGCAGTTAATACAAAGCATGATTTGCTAGGCAAGGCTGTGGTTTTGTGCCATCAAATGCATTTTCTTCCCAAGGAAAGCAGATCGCAGAGCAGCAAAAGATTGCTGTTACAGCTCCTCTGAATGGCTATCTTATAACTTGTTTCTTCATCCTGCATAGTTATTATGCTTTCTCGTGGAAGTTTATATCAAAGATTATTCGGGATCTCCAGTGAAAGCTGTGAAATTAAATTTACCATGTGCCTTTGCGTCTTTAGTGGGTGTTATTGTGTGAATGAGTGATTAATTTGGTGAAATATTTGAGTCGAGCGATGGATTCCATGAACGTTGTGATATATTTATCAATTGTAATATTAAAATATATTCCCTCATAAGGAACTTCAATGAAGGAGGATGCCATTAAGCCCATCGAAGCTTGTGCAATGGTTGCCAACATGTAGTTTTCCATGCTGTCCTTTTTAAATGCTGAGTTTAAAGCAAGGAGGCAGCACGTTCTATTTTTAAAGTCTTTGGAATGACTCCCTTGGGGTTCGAACCGCCACCTTCCCATACTTAGAGAGGACATTCGAAGCGTGACACCATTGAGTCTGGTTAATTGTTATCAATATTTGTCTTGCAGTACAGGGATGTACGTGGAAAGTACACATGGGAGGAGGACATTTGGTCCATCATACCTCCGTCTTTTTTGTACCACATTATAACCAAATTTGTGGAATCCATCATTGCTACTGATGTCAAGTCTTTCCTCCTTTCCAACACCATGACCTCGAAACATCAGTTTAGGTTCCATTTCAGTCACTCAACTATGGATATGCTGCTGATACTCTCTCAGCAATAATTGGAGGCCTCAAGTCTCAACAAAGATCAGGACTGTCTCTCTGGACATATATAGGGCTTTCAACAAAGTTTGCCACAATGTTTGGCTTGTATAGCTCATTGCATGGGACATACAAGGTCACCTTCATACCTGGCTTTGTGACTTCCTCAACTTGCACAGTCGACACATTGCTAAAAATGGACTTGTCTTCTCTCCCAGTGGAAACTTGAGTGCTGCAAAACAGTCTTTGGCCTCGTCTTGTTCTTAATATATCCATCTACAAGGCCTTACTCCACAGCTTGATGGAGTGCTTCTTTCCTCTCTGGGATGGTGCTTCACACCTTGCTCAGATTGACGCAGTGGAAACCAAGGCCTTCAAGATCATTGGAATCTCCCATGATGAAGCTGAATCTGTGGGCCTATCACTTTCCCTTTGCAGACAGGTCAGTGGTCTCTCTATCTTCTACCGCCTCCTTTCTAGTCTTGCACCCTCTGCTCTTTCAGTGCTTTGTCCCCCGTCCCCAGGTTTCTGCAGGACAGACGTGGTCCACCAGCAATCCCCTTCTAGTGAAATGTTGTCTTCCTTGTAATGAGTACCAGCTTACTGGAAACAGGGGGCACTGCATCAGCGGCACAGCCACGGTCCCAGCAATTCCCTCCAGCTGTTCATCACCAGCCAAAATCATATTTTCTACCCCATGTCCACTCCCACTTTCCTCTAGCCACCTCTTTCCAACTTTCCAGTTTTTCCTTCCTGAGAGTTTGCTTCTGCATCCATCTCGTCCAACCTGCGATTCCTTCCCTACACCTCATTCCTCCCCACATCCATTATTTGTCAATCTCATTCTATTTTGTCCTTCATCCCTGCTGTTGGTGTCTCCCCTTCCTTCTCTTTCTACTGTTCCTTTTGTTCTGCTGTGTCTTGATGCATTCTGTGTTCAAGCTCTTCTATGAGCCTTGGCTTTGTATACAAAAATAAAACACATAAATGATCTCTCCAATGGTCTAGAAAAGCCTCTATTTTGCAGATGACTCCACATTGTTCTTAAGTACCCCCATCGCACTAACAAGCAAACAGCAGCTGTGTCACTCTCTGTGGATCCGGAATTGATTAGACGCCAGTATGACAAATGGGGCATGTCTTTAAATCCTGGCAAATCTCAGTCTCACACTGTCGCTCTGGAAAGATTGTCAAACACAACCAACTCCTCTTTAAATGGTCAGCCACTGTAACATGTTCAATCTCTTGAACTTCTAAGGCATCAACATCAGTCACGACCTCTCGTGGGCAGACAATGTCAAACTGGCTTCTGAAGTGAGCCGCAGGCTGGGCATCCTCAGTCATTCCAAGTCACTCGTTGGAAAATCAGAACTACAAACAGCCTAAATGACCTTTAATTCATAACTCAAGACCTTATAGTGGAGAACTGCCATCTCCTCTGGGCTGGTGCCCCTGCTTCACATCTGTCTCCTGGATTATGTGGAAGCAAAAGCTCGAAACATTATCAGCCTCTCTTATGATGAGGCTGAAGCACACGACCCATTGCTCTCAATCACAGATAGGTCAGTGGCCTCCAAGTTTTATACCGCCTTCCCTCCGATCTAGCTCCCTCTGTGCTCTCAGCCCTCAGTCTTTCCCCAACTTATCCAGAATTCACACATTCTTCCAGTATCCATTCCTGGTTAACCCCCCAAAATACCAAGCTTACTACATACCTCCATTATTTTGTTCCTCTTTTCTCTCATTTGTTGGTTTGCTTTCTGAATACTGTTCAATCCCACTCTCCCCTTCAGGGCTTCAAGTTGGCTACACACCACCATGAGTAATTTCCCATCCATGCCCGTGATCTATGCTACCTCCAGCAACCCTGCTTAACCCAACCCTCTTAACTGCAAGTTTCTAACCCCTCTTCTGTCTTTTCATTCTCTTGTTTGTTTTTTTTTGTGTGTCCACCTGCTACTCGACTGTCATTACATTGTCATTTTGCATTGTCTTTCCACTCTTTCACGAGCCCCGATTTTTGTTCACACAAACTATCTATTTACTTATCTTCTCATGGTACAAACCTCCTTTGTACCTTTACCTCTATCTAATTTAGTATCCACATCCCTTCTTTCATTCAAGCTTGCATATTCCTTTTAATAGGCTGGCAGGGTGGCATTAAGGTACGTATACTCATCTCTCACCTGTCTAGTCTGGGTATGAATCTCGGCCCAGCTATTAATTGTCATCATGGTGTTTTCACAAGCAGGGTGATTCATCAATGTGTGTGCCATCCCTCGAATGGACGTAAAACTGGCCATCCCATCCACCAGCATTAGTTGGTGGATGTGAACGATACCACGGTGTCCGTCACGAAGAGTAAGCAAGCTATCACCGTCGGCCTGGCCAAAGTCAAAGTTCAAAATTCCTGCCCTAACATGCAGGGTATTTGCATCAGTGGCACAGCCACGCTTTCAGCCAATGATGCTACCCCGCAACCTTGTGCTGCATATGAAAGAAGAACAAGATTTCCTATAACATCAAGAAAGGAATTCATCTGAGGTTACAGACACACTGCAGCTATACTTTTGGATCGGGACCGTGGGATCTCTAACTTCCATGATCCTAACTAAATGCAGATGAGCCAACCAGATTTACATCTCTATTGGATAAACAGTGTACTTCAAGATGCCACAGCAATGATGGCACCGCACCAGAACCGCAGTTTGTCAGATTCAACTCCACAGTAGAACAAATAGATGACAATGTTCCAACTGCCATCACTTGGCAGTCATTTACTCATGCTACCCGTAAAAAAGGCACAGACATAAGACTCATGCTACCTGTCTGACAATTTTCTCCATGTCGTTGAAATCAAAATAGTATATACTTTCAGATGTAAATGCATGTTTTCTAAATTAATGTGATCAAACAGAGAAGCAGTATTGAGACGTTCATGTCTCCACGGTAAATGTGGAATTATGTCCATGGGCAAACTCAAGGAGACAAATTCAAGGAGCCTGCAGGACCAATTCCACACGCAATGTATCATTGGCATATGGAGACTGGGTGACATCTTCCACCACCAATCTTGCAGATGTTTTTCCATGGTATGACGGAAAGACACATGAGTGTAAACAGCAGACTGTGCCATCTTAGATTCCGGATGAGAAACCAATTGAGAATCTAGATCCACTTATCTTAAAGGTCTTCAGAAATAACAAAAAGTGCCTTCAGAAAGTACTCACACCGCTTAACTTTTTCACATTTTGTTGTGTTACAACCTAAATTTAAAAAGGATTAAGTTGAGATTTTTCTTGTCACTGATCCACACAAAATACCCCCTAATGTCAAAGTGGAATTTTTTTTTTAAATAAATTTTTACAAATTCATTAAAAATGAAAAGCTGGAATATCTTGCATCAATAATTATTCAACCCCTCTGATATGACACCCCAAATTGAGCTCAGGTGCATGTAATTTACTTTGATCATCCCTGAGATGTCTCTACAACTTGATTGGAGTCTACCTGTGGCCAATTAAATTGATTTGAGATGAATTAGAAAGAAACACACCTTTATATTGTTACCGATCTGGAAACCATATGCATTCAAACATACAGATGTCCCAAAAGTCAGTTATTCCGTTAAGTACATGTGAAGACAGGTCCCTTCCTTTTGTCTAGTGGGAGAATCAAAGGTGTGCGTTGTGATGTTTTTTTTAGTTCGGTTAAATAAATCTTTACCATCCAACAAACATCCACCAACCAACCACGGTACCTTCCAGTGCTTGCAACCCTCGCCTCGCTGGCCACAACATACGGGGGGCAAAAACGTCGTCCGCCGTTCCTTTGCGCTTCTACAAACGTTCTTTTTCAATGTTGGATCTTCCCCTTGATGAGTCCACACGCGTGGAAGGGGGGAGGGGCTCCCGGTTTGGCCGGGGCCCTGCCCAGAAAGGGCGGATCCCATGAAGACCCTGTCCAATCAGGGCGGACAGTGACGTCTGTTCCACAGAGCCCCCGCCCCGTTCAGGGAGGTCTATAACCGACGACAAAAACCTCAGTTCAGTGAATTCTGTGTGGGGAAAGTCAGCTCTGGATTTATTGCGGCATCCATTGCAGTTCTGTTGGGGCATTCGTTGGAGGATTCGTTGCAGTTCTGCGTGGGACGTTCGTTGGAGTTTTTCTGGGCCTTGTCCGTGACCCTGATTCCCGCCCTGGGACTCCGACTACTCGACTCGAGTTCCTCCATGGGCACGAGTCCCACGCGTTTGACCGTGGGCCGAGCTGCACGACTATTGGCAGGTGCCGCACCGCGGAGCACCCCCTCTCTCCAACGTGCAGGACCCAAGTGAACTGCGACCCCCAGCTCGTCTCTCTCCCTGGCTGCGAGGGTCCAATAAAACACCTGGGTTTTATTTTCGTCTATGTGTGTGTCTGCCTGTGTGGCGCCGTCTGTTAAGTAGAACTGCTTAAGTGTTTATTTCTGATCATTGTGAATTCTTTCTTGTATATTCCACGATAAGTCTTGCTCTGTCTCCTTCTTATAGTAAATAAACCATTATTAGAAATGTTCCCAGTTCGTTTCCGTCCTTTCTTTCATTGGTCCAGCATGGTTCGGATCTGAGTTTAGCCGGGTTTTTATACCCGATAATTAATCAGTTCATCCTAGCCAGCACGGTTTGGCAGTTCCGCTTGTCTGCACCCGAACGGGAGTTTGTAGTCGGTAGTTGGGACTCTACCGCAGTCGGTAGAGTGACCCGGTGCGAGCAAGACGTGCCGAGGGCGTGGTTCGACACCCGGTAGATGACACCGCATGGTTAATTAGGTAAATTGGTTCAAGACAAAAAGACCCTAAGCTGCGCGGTGGAGGTATTGGCGTCCACGGTCGGTTAAGCGACCCGCCTCCTCACGGAGTTATCTGTGAGCGACGGCCTACAATTCTGGGGAGTCTGGTGGGAGACTACGTAACCTGCCCCACCTAGTGGTCGTTCTCGCCACCGGACCTCCGGCCCGCAACAATATATAAGGTCCCACAGTTGACGGTGCATGCCAAAGCAGAAACTCTACCATGAAGTCCAGGAAACTGTCCACAGAACTCCGAGATAGAATTTTGATGAGGCATAGATCTGTGGAAGTGGAAAAACCAATTTCTAGAATGTTGAAAGTTCCCAATATTACAGTGAGCTCCATCATTAGGAGATGGAAAAAATATGGAACTACCCAGACTCTTCGTAAAGCTGGCCGTCCAACCAAACTGAGCAACCGGGCAAGAAGGACATTGGTCAGAGAGGTGACCAAGAACCCAATGATCACTCTGACAGAACTAGAGAGTTACTTGGCTGAGATGAGAGAACCTGCCAGAAAGACAACAGTCTCTGCAGCACTTCACAAATGTAGGCTTCATGGGAGAGTGGCCAGACGGAAGCCAATCCTGAGAAAAAGGCACATGACAGCATGCCTGGAGTTTGCAAGAAGGCATGTGAAAGCCTCTGAGAGCATGAGACAAAAGATTCTGTGGTCTGGTGAGATGAAAATTGAACTCTTTGGTCTGAATGCAAAGTGCTACATCTGGCGGACACCAGGCACAGCTAATCACCCATCTAACACCACCACAACCGTGAAGCATGGTGGTGGCAGCATCATGCTATGGGTAGGTTTTTCAGTGGCAGGAACTGGGAGATTTGTAAGGATAAAGGGGACAATGAATGGAGCCAAATACAGGCGAAGCCTTGAGGGGAACCTGCTTTGGAGTACAAAACACCTTGGACTTCGGTAAAGATTTATGTTCCAACAGGACAATGACCCTAAGCGTACACCCAACGCAGCATGGGAAAGGCTTCAGAACAAGAAAGTCCTTGAGTGGCCCAGCCAAAGCCCAGAGTTGAGTCCCATGGAGAATCTATATCTGGAAAGACTTGAATATTGCTGTTAACTGATGCTCCCCATCCAACTTGACAGAACTTGAGCAAAACTGCAAGGAAGAATGGGAGAAAATCCCCAAATCCAGATGTACAAAGCTGATACAGCCAAACCCAAGAAGACTCGAAGCTGTAATCACTGATAAAGGCGCTTCTTCAAAGTATTGACTCAGGGGGTTGAAAACTTATGTAAATCAGATATTTATGTTTTTCATTTCCAATTAATTTGTAAAAATTTATAAAAACATGTTTGCACTTTTGTCATTATAGTGGGGCAACTTAGCTAAATATAGCATAACAATTGTGCATTTTGTGAGGAAAGCACCAAATTTGGCAAACGAGTAGCTATCATATTATGAACAGATTTGGATATTGGGCCATCTCAAATTCAGCTGCTGATGGCTGTGGCAGCCATTTTCCACTGCCATCAAAAATTTTGAGATGGCCCAATATCCAAATCTGTTCATAATATG
This sequence comes from Eptatretus atami, assembly GCA_035128595.1. Classification (NCBI taxonomy): domain Eukaryota; kingdom Metazoa; phylum Chordata; class Myxini; order Myxiniformes; family Myxinidae; genus Eptatretus; species Eptatretus atami. The sequence continues at coordinate 64,186,786 of CM068963.1, forward strand.
TTAGGCTACTAGTGTGCCAAATTTGGTGCTTTCCTCACAAAATGCACAATTGTTATGCTAAGTTGCCCCACTATTATGGGGTATTTTGTGTGGATCTGTGACAAAAAAATAAATTTTATCTCGTTTAAATTCGGGCTGTAACACAACAAAATGTGAAAAAGTCAAGGCTGTGAATACTTTCTGAAGGCACTGTATACTGTGTGAAATTTATGAAGCACAGGTCTATGCCTATAACTCTTCCTTGAAAGTTAAAAATGGCTTGGGATGTGACGGACATGATCAAGTCAATGTAGTCACTATGGGCAAGGGATATCAATGATAAAATTCTAATTGGTGAGATGTACTGCAACATTTTCTGTGGGACAGCATGCTCATTATTGAAAAGTCTAGTCTGGGTTTTATCCTTGATGGGGTCAAACCCAACTAAAAACTACCGTTTTCTCTGGTTGCAGCAGGAGGAACTGCATCTTGGAGGAAGCTGTATTTCCATTAGGGAGGGTAAAGCAGGCAGTTTTAATCTGTATTTATGTTGAAGTCATATATTCCACAGTCACTTTTTAAAAAGATAATCCCATATTGGTGTGCCAGTACCTTGGCTAGCTATCTGCCCTGTGTTAGCTGTACAATTAATTATTCCAACCAGCAGTAGCTGTGGAAGTACTGCAGTGTGGATGCACATGGGAATATTGTTGTGGAAGTAGTCCATCGGGGTTAAAAAAATGCTTAATGTGGTGTAGGTATTTCCATATTGAGTGTTTGTAATAAGTGTAAAGTAATTAAATGTCACTTTAGATATGCGTCACCAATTCATATAGTTAGAAAAGTCAAAGCCACCCCATTGTGTGTGTCCAAAATTCCTCATTCCTGCGAGCCCTTATTTGATGTTTTATTCCTGTTTTGTCTAAATGTGCCCTTTTTGTGCCACACGAGACCATCTCCCCGAGTTTAGGTGGGAAAAAGGGTCACCTTGGAGGCCCGGAAGAAAATGACCCGTGACTCCAGGTGGAAAATGCATGAGCCCCGCCCATTGGTCGGAGCTTGGACCAATGGCAAAGGTGAGGGGAGGGGCATAAATCGTCAGCTGCGACGTCAGTGAGTCAGTCTATAAAGGCTGACAGGAAATACCAGGAGAACCCTGGAAGTGCTGAGCTGAAGGCTATACCCTGGAGCGAGCTCAGAAAGGAGAACCATGCCTTGTCCAGCTAGCGTCACCCCTATTCAATGGGGCAGTGTACCTCCCCCTTTGCAGGCTTGTGGAGTACTCCCACCAAACCTAGGTGTTCTCCTTCCAAACATCTCACCAGGCTTGGCCAAAACAACTCTGTTGTCTTGTGCACTCCTTTTGTCCTCTGTCATGTCTGTTTGGGGTCTTAAGACAGAGGATAATAAAGGTTCCCATTCGTCGTTGGTATCGTGGGAGCGAATGCAGTAGTGGGCAATTTTTGGGATTATTGCTTGTTTGCTTTTGGACATACATGCCATTTTACAAATACATTTTATAAACCTGACTTGGTCTCTGGCTCATCCTGCCTGCTCGTGACGTTTTCATCTGGTGGCTCCAATCTACTTATTTTAACGGCAGATTGATTGGTTGATGAGATAAGGTTGCATCACGTGACTCGGCAAGCTCGGCTAAAGATAGAATCTATCATGTGACTGCTTCAGCACGTCACTAATCTGTCGCAGGACTTCAAACCGCATGGCAAGGTGACTTTGACGCAAGATCCGCCGGGAGATCTGTGCAGCGAGGGACTGACGGGGTAGTTAAGCGACTTGCTGGCTGGATTCAAACAAGGGCAACTTGGTCAGAGAGCATGTGACCATGAGAATACACACACACACACACACACACACACACACACACACACACACACACACACACACACACACACACACACACATATATATATATACAATTGACACCTCCCACACTTCTCTAGCCGAAGATACTGCATAAAGCAACCCAAGAAGACCTACACAAGGTAAGTGCGATGCTGTTTTGAACCCTTCCCAGAGTTCCTCAACAACTATAAAGACGTTCACACATAGTACACATATGAGAATCCCAATGCTATACACCCCCCTCAGCTACTGGACCAATTTCATCACTTATTGGTGATCATCAGTGATAACGCTGACAGCAATTCAGACCAATGAGGCTCCCAAGCATGTACCACATGCAAACGTCAAAAGCAGTCAATACATCAATATTGAAAGACCCAACTACATCTCTCACCTGTGAATAGAGGGAATAGCCAAAAAGCTATCACCGAATCAACTAAACCCAGGTGGCTAGGATTTCTAAATAAATGACCCCACCCACACTCCTCTCGTGTGGGAGGGGTCAAAACACATACACAATCCATGTATATATATATATATATATATATATATATATATATATATATATATATATATATATATATGTACACTCAGTGTACAAAACATTAGGAACACCTTCCTAATATTAAGTTGCACCCCTTTTTGCCCACAGAACAGCCTCAATTAATTGGAGCATGGACTCTACAATGCATCGAAAGCATCCCACAGGGATGTTGGCCCATGTTGACTCCAATGCTTCCCACATTTGTGTCAAGTTGGCTGGGGGTGGATCTCTACTCCGAATAGCTTGTTCCATCTCATCCCACAGATGCTCAATTGGATTAAGATCTGGTGACTGGGCAGGCCACTGCAGTAAGCTGAATTCTCTGTCATGTTCAGGGATCCATTCCTGGACAATCCTAGCCTTGTGGCATTGGGCATTATCCTGCTGAAGAAATCCATTCACAGACGGATACACTGCTGCCATGAAGGGATGCACCTGATTGGCAATGATGTTCAGATATCCTGTGGCATTCAAACATTGCTCCAATTTTATCAAGAGGCCGAATGTGTGCCACAAAAACACACCCCACACCATCGCACCACCACCATCAGCCTGCAATGTTGACACATGGCATGATGAATGCATGTATCATGTGGTTTTCTCTGTACCCTAGTCCTCCCATCAGCGTGAAACAGCAGGGACCAGGATTCATCAGACCAGACAATGTTTTTCCAATCCTCTAGTGTCAGTGGTTTCATTACTTAGTGCACTGCAATCACAGGTTCTTGTTTTTTGCTGAAAGAAGTGGAACTCTGCTCGGTCGTCGGCTGCCATACCACATTTGTGTCAAGGTATGACAAGTTGTGCATTCTTTTATGGGTCTTTCGGCACCATTGTTGTACTGGACTGCCGATTGACTTTCTGTTGCTCTGCACAATTTGTGTCAGTCTCCTTTGGCTTCTTTCATCAATGAGCCGTTTTTGACTACTGGACTGCTGTTAGCTGGATGTCCTTTGGGTGGTGGATCATTCTTGATACACACAGGAAACTTTTTGAGTGTGAAAAACCCAGCAGCATTGCAGTTGTTGAGACACTCAAACTGGTGTGCCTGGCATCTACTACCATACCCCGTTCAAAGGAACTTGAATCTTTTGTCTTGCCTGATGTCCCACTTTCTTGCCTAGGCACAAATTCACCCTCTGAATGGCACACACACATCTATGTCTCAAGGCTTAAAAATCCTTATTTATCCTGTCTTTTCCCCTTAATCTACACTCATTGAAGTGGATTTAACAGGTGCAATCAATATCGGACCATAGCTTTCACCTGGATTCACCTGATCAGTCAATTTCATGGAAAGAGCAGGTGTTCCTAATGTTTTGTTCAATGAGTGTGTGTGTGTGTGTGTGGTGCTGTGTGTATATGTATATATATGTATAAATGTATATGTAATTGTATATATATATATGAAAGACCACAAGGGGAAAACCAGAGATGTCAGGATAAGTCAATTTTGAAGAAACTGAAAAACAAAGTTTCAAGACTTTGGTGGACTGTTTAATAACTGTCATATAGATTTCTTTTCCAGTAAAGGAAGAGTGATCATTGGCCGATCAAATTAAGCATGTAGCATTTGCCAAGCTTCTGTGTTATTAATTTAAGAGCAAAGAACGAATCGATGTTGCAAACTGACATCACTGGTTATTCCCTTGTTTAATAATTGCCAGCAATTTTAACCCAGGATGTGTAGCAAATTCATGCTTGTTGGTTATTAGCATACATTACATGACTTGGTGATCACAGATTATTTTTTTCAACATAAAACGGTCATTGTTTTTTTGTTTGATTGGTGTTCAACGCCATACTCTCAGGGTATTTCGCTTATATGACGACGGATTCTCCATTTCTTACTCCGTACTACTTAATATGATGGAAAACCGGGAGAAAACCAAGGATAAACACCCCCCTATAGCCGAAGTCACCTCATGTGACTCCCTCATATACCTAAGCAGGTTAATTGGGCGGTGGGTACATTGAATGAGGATGGGTACTCAGACGCGCAGCCATTAAGCCACGGCGTGGGTCCCATAAAAGTCACAATAAAGGTTTGACCAGGCTTGAACCACGATATGCACCAACTACGGAGCCCATGATATAACCAAATAGGCCATTGTAGTGCTCAGAGTTTATGCTGTGAAAGTTTTACAACCTTTCATTTTTTAGTTTCTCAACTCTGAATATTATGTGGAAGTTAACATGAATGAAAGGGAGATAACCAGGAGTAAAGTACTGACAACTCTGGGTTTCTACTTGTTCAGCTTTGACAACACTTTTTTCATTGCACGGCTAAACTTTATACCATATAAATTATGTGACACCCCTGGTTATTTGTTAAAGTAATATTGTGAGAGGAAACCTAATGTTGCCACTATTGGCAGGTGCAATAACCCTGAAATTTATAAAAAGTGACATCTCTGGTTTTCCCCTTGTGGTCTTCATATGTATATATATATATATATATATATATATATATATAATATATATATAATATATTATATATATATATTTATATACACATGTACTTTTTTGACGGGTCTTAGACGATTGTGAATAACTCGGTACATGTTCACCACCGTCTACACAAAAACATGGGATGTTCAAATGTCGTGCAGAACAAAAAAAAATAAACACCAGTACGGCACTCGGTTGAGCGCATACCTCCTCCAGGCTGAACAGTTTACGTTTTGTATCCCTCTGATAGGCTGGATCTGCATCCGGACCTTAACCAAAACCTAATCACCTTGTTATTGTCATCTATCCAACTCATCCACCAAGTTTGTCGTAACTCATCCACCAAGTTTTGTCGTAACCCATCCAAAACTTTTGGAAATATCATGCTGTATATCGTTTTTGGCCGTTATCTCTGAATTATGAAGAATCACTTTTAAAACATATAGCATAGCCTGGTGTTCACTTAATGGCTGAGGAGGCTGGCTTGAGATCTTTGGATCTTGAGTTTGAGCCCCTGTCATGCCGTTGAAATAACACTAGTCGGGTTGACTCAGCTTGTCATCCTTCCGAGGTCGACAAAATAAGTACCAGCTTAGTGTAAACAGCGATACTTCATCAGCCGCACAGCCATGCTTCCAGAAATGATTCAACCAGCAGCCACAGGCTGCATACAAAACAACAACTTAAAAAAATATATATTCCAGTTTCTGGATCTGGATCTGCATCCTCACCAAAATTTAATCAATTCGTCCTTGTCGAACACCAAATCTGTCTCACAAGTTTCATCTGAATGAGTTCCTAACTTTTTGAGATATCGTGCTATATATTGTCTTTGGCAATATCTCTCAATGGTGAAGAATCACTTAAAAAGATCTAGTATCTGGATGCGGATCTTCACCAAAATCAAATCAATTCATCCTTGGCACACTCCCAACATGTCCACCAAGTTTCGTCCAAATCCGTCTCTAACTTTTTGAAATATCCTATTCAGAGACAGACAGACAGACGGAGATGGACATACAGCCAAACAGGGTTGAAAAGATAACCTCCATCCACCTTTAGTGGCAGAGGTAATAATAGAAAATAAAACCAGGAAATCCACATCACATTAAGATATTACACAAAATTACGGATTTTGTTTTAATGAAATAGCACTCAAATGCTTAATATTTCATTATTCCTGAACAAAATAATTGAAATATGTTGCTAATACCAAATGAATTATCTGTGCCTGACACTTGCTACATATTACACGCAATGGTGAAGTACATAGCCAATGCCACGAGGCAAATCTTGTGGTCCAGGTTCTTAATAACCACTTTTGATGCATTGCTTCTTTCCTCTTTTCTGATATATTATACCTATTTCATATTGTCTGCCTTGTCGCCTAAAGCGAGTCATACATCTGAAAAATATTATTTATTACAAAAATGCAGTCCCATGAAAACATACTGTTAGGCTATGATATTTACCCCTAGGGCAGCTGAGCTGTATAAATAACATTGCCATTTCAGCGGAATGAAAAGTGGGCATTACTTCAAACGAAATGAATCTCTCTTTCACGCAGCGGAATATTACAAAACTATATTTAAGTTATTCTTGCAATGTTTAACAGCAGCATGAATTATGGGATTGAATAATGTGGAAAATAAAAACTTTTGGAGGGTTCGACTTTTACCATTCAACATCGGGCGTCTGTACCTGAGTTTACCTTACCGAGTCGATGCGCAATGATTAAAAGAGATTGGGGAAGGGATGGGGTAGAGAAGGAATTAATTAATCAATGATATATATTTTTTGCCGATGGTGGTAAATTCATTATTTTTCTTAAATTGTTCTATTACGTACTAGCAACAAAATGGATTGTTCCACACCATTCTAGGACGTCATTTTCGAAATGACGTATGAATGCCAAATGAGGCCTTTTGCGCGAGTGATGTGTGTGTGTGTGTGTGTGTGTGTGTGTGTGTTTACACTGATTCGGTTTGGGTCGATGGGAACTTTTAACCCGCCGTTGGTAATGTGACATCTGTAATTCAAATCGTCTTTTCAACATAATATTCAGCATTTACACGAAGGAGTGGAAATTTCAAAATGCTAAACTATAATTGTTCTGTTCCTAGATGCAAATCGGACTCACAGAAATATAAGGAATACGAAAAATATCCATGGATGAGACTGAGAGATGTTAATTTACTATCATTCCCTGTTAATACAATTAGTGGCCACAGGGAATATATATAAAAGAACACACACATACATACATACATACATACATACATACAAACACACAAACACACACGGATGCTTCAACCTTTAGCAAAAGATGCAAAATCCGGTATATTTGTTTTGTGGCCCCAGCACCAAACAAGCAATATATCGATAGCAGTATTCACACACGTTGTGACCACTCCTCATTTTCATAAATGCCAAGGTGAGCCAATGAAAAAAGCCAATAATCATAAGGTTTCGGAAAAGCGATGATAATAGAAAACCTTTACGCCAAGAAAACCTTTAGAAAACCAAGACGCCAAAGGTGAACAACGAATAGCCAAGATCTTGTGAAAAAAGCCAAGGAGTGTCACACTGCTCACAGCCAGTGTAGCTGGGATTAATTGCAAATTAATTGTGTGTGTGTGTGTGTGTGTGTGTGTGTGTGTGTGTGTCAGTGTGTGTGTGTGTCGTGTGTGTGACTCCTCCACAACTCCAGATCCATGAAAGCTTAGCAGCCTGAAATTTAGCATACATACTAAGGGAAGTCCAAAGGAATGCATGACTGAATATTTGGTGTTTGGGTTAATTAAAACACCCCTTTTGAAGATAATAATGGCCTTATTTAATATCCCTTATGAAGCGAGCATCCTTCGTCACCTCATTCTCCATCACTGGGGTCTTACTTTTTATTTTTATTTTTTGGGCCTGCACAACAATGCCTTGACTTGGAAAAGGCCACAACGATTTATTAATGATAAAGCATTCAAATTTTTTTTTTCACTTTCCTCACTCATATCATCGAATGCCTCATCTTCATACCTACAAATTGCTGTCTACATCACTTTTTGTAAGTGCTATGTTGAGGAGCTCGGAGAGATTTCATGCATTATATGATGCGATTTTCCACGATGTGCTCTCGCAGATTAATTAAAGTAGATCATCGAAATATAATTTGAGTTTGGAGAATTGGGAATTCATGTGGACTAAATAACTGTTGAAATATGGAGTGAAATGTGTAAATGTTAAGAAATCGGCGATGCTTATTTAGTTTTTGTGGATATGTCCCATTCCCAATCTGCTTGCTCTCGCTTGCCAAGCCAGCCATTCCTTATCAACCGTTTTGTTGGTGTGCCTTCTTGAATGCTTAAGTCACTTGGTGAGCACCCGACAGTAGATAGCGGTATTATGCACATAATTTGTGTCCGATCGGTCGCTCAGTTTGCTCGAAGCATGAAGAGGAACATAGACAGCACACACAGACGTGGTATAAATGGGGGCTATGGATTTGTAAAGGATTATTCGTGGGTGTGGTGTTTGTGTGTGTGCCTGCATGCTTGGTTATGTGTGTGCAGGATTTGCGAGTGCGCGGACCAAACTAGTACCCAAGTCCATGGTGTGTGGCCCTCAGCAGCATCGTCCTTTGTCCTCGTGGCTGTTTCTAAAGCAATTGGTTGTTTTATATGACTTGGTGTGATTTACCAAGGTTATATGGTTTCTCTTTGTGAGTTTTAAAGTAAAATATATTTGATAACACCCGATTTTCGAGCTGTTTGCCGAATTAACGTGCTTTCTAAATGACAGAGCCAATTTTTTTTCCACCCAACACCTAACGATTGACAGCTGTTCATAAGATGTTTATGCACATCTCCCTGAAACGTCTATAATGCAATGTTGATTTTATAATTTTTTATTGAAATTCCCCAAAACAAGGGTGAAAACTACTCAAGGGTTTCGGGTTCTATACAGTTCTTATGTAGTCGGTAATCACACTGACTTTAATTTTCCGATTTCCGAAAAATTGCTGATATCGGCCAAGCACTAATATAAATATATATATATATATACATATTGTGGTGTGTTGTTCATACAGCATAACATATTCTCTCTGTAACTCTCCAACCCCCATTACTCCCACACACTCTCTCTTTGTCCCATCCTTGCTCCACCTCTCCTAATACAATGCAGCACCCTCTTCCACACCTCTGTCTCCCTCCACCCCTCTCTATCTCCCTTCTCCCCCCCTCTCTCCCTGTCTCAAGATGTATCGGGACAGTGGTTATGTCCGGATGGTGGTTATGTTATGTCCTGACGGACCCCCTCACACTGTCTTCCCTTGCACTCCCCTCACGCTGCCTTCCCTTCCCCTACCCTCTCTCTCTACACAACCCCCCCCCCCCACTCCCCTCCTTTCTCGCTCCCCCACCAATCTCACTCTCTCTCCCCCCTCTTTCCCTCCCCATTAGTATTTCCTTTGAAAATTGTGCAAAGACTCATCCATACCTAACACATGGCTGACCTTCATCGCTAAAGATGGCTCTTTACATGTGATATGCGAACAACCTGGGAACATGAATATCATGCAGGATCTGCTGAATGAGACAACCATAACAGCCTGATGTCGCAAGTAATGTAATATTACATTGATGGACATCCAAGAAGACCAGAACACTTGTTCCCACCAGTTTAGACAGGAATTCATAATTTGTTCGGGGTGCCGGAGATAATGCTCGTGCTCTTTGTGAAGGATACCATGGGATCTTTAACGTCCACCAACTAATTCTATCAGATGGGACACCCAGTTAGTTTAATGTCCAGTTGAGGGATGGCACACACACTGATGTCCCACTCTGCCCACTAATCACCAGCGTGACAGTTTATAGCTGGGCCGGGATTCAATTCTAGGCTGGACAACTCAGAGGCGAGTCTGCATATGAGTACCTCTGGGGTATCCTCGTGTCAAGCTAACACCGCAAAATACATTAATTCCAAAAGGGAGTCCAAAACTTAAGTTCCAGAGCTAAAAGCAAGAGCACAATTGCATTGGTATCAGGAAACTCACCCCATGACTGGAAAGAATCTGTGATACTACCCTGAAACTACTTAGAAATGTACCGACATCTGTGCCGTATTTCACTCCAACAGCACCACTCCTTCATGGTTGGCGGCTAACCTCCTTGAGTCTTGAGTCCCTCTCATTTATCAAGCTCTGTTAAGCACATCATCGTAGCTGTGGTTGAAGTGGCTGCACCTATGTGCCTGTGGATCCACTATTGGTTCCAACCCAATAGTAGCATCACATCTGTAGTTTGGCCAATTGTCAAGAACACACGGTTGCTGCCATCAAAATTACTGGGAAATTCACCAAAGTTATATTTACTTGAAGGTGCACTTTGTTTTTCTTATAATGATGTAAAGTAAAAACATTTGAAAAGTAAACAGATATGTTGTCAAATTTGTAAATATGCCTTTTGTTTCACTTTTGAATACGAAACACATCTGAGGGATAATCTACTATGACTACTACTGCTGCTCCCACTACTGCTTACTAGTCCCAATTGTGCCCACCTTATTGTTGGGTTGGCGAGGGAAACTTCTGGCCCAAGTCTTTCATGAACTGCTTGGCCAGGCCTCATTGTGACAAGGTGATTTGGGCAGGAATTTACATTTTGGTCAGGGTGCTGACGATAAACTCACCGACTCTTCGCAGAGAAAACTGGGAGATCTGTAACACCCCTCAACTAATGCTAGCAGGTGGGACACCGAGCTCAACGTCCATCCGAGGGACGACACATCTCCTAATGCAATGCTCTACATGCCGAGCATCAATGCGACAGTTTGAAGTCAGGTCCAGGAATCGAAAACAAATTAAGACAACTCCAAGAAAAGCACACACCCGGGGTGTTCACCCTCTATTCTTCTTCTTCTTCTTCTTATTCTTCTTCTTCTTCTTCTTTCGTATGCAGCACATGGCTGCAAGTAGCATCATTGGCTGAGGGGCACGGCTGTGCCACTGAAGCAATACCCTCCATAGGTTAGAGCAGGAATTTGGGATTTGCTCAGGGTGTCCACAATTGGTCGCTCACTCTTTGCGAATAACACTGTGGGATCTTTAATGTCCACAAACTAATGCTGGCAGATGGGATGCCTAGTTTAACATCCATCTTAGGGACGGCACACACACATTGATGCTTCACCCTTGCGAGACACTGTGATGATAGTTCATAACTGGAAACCCAGACTGGAGCTCAGAGGTGGGTGGATACACCTCCAGGCCATACTGTCAGCCCAGCACCATCCTGTCGGATGGACCGCATGGCCAATGATGGAAAAACGACAAAAGCAGTCAGTGACAATACCTCGTCCATCATCCGAAGGAAATATCAACACTTGTTCACTTTCACTAGCAGGCTGAGATCAAGCCGTCAACATGGCCTTACATTATTCCAATAACCATTTTTGAGAAATAACCCAATTTTAATCTTGATCGTTGCATTGCAAGCCATTTAATTTCCACATTTTTTGGATCTGAGAAATGATTATACCTCCAGCAAAAGGTACCTTGTTAAAATGACTCGATGGTAAAGGTTAGTCCATGAGCCGCTCAAATGGGCTTCTCATTGTGTCTGAGTGTGTTCTGCTCCTTTGTGCTCCCCGAGGTGTTGCCGTTGTGAGTCTCCCCCGGGACATTTTCATTCCTAGGAGATTAAGCTGAAGCTAAAAGATTTGCCAGAACATAATAAGCATCCAATTAAACGGTTACATTTGCATGTGGTATTTGCAGGCAGGCCTATTAGTGCCAAGGCTTTAACTACATTTTAATGCAAAATATAATCCGTCTTGTTGAACATTTAATTAGCATTCTTCTGAGCAATGGTGGGCTAAGGAAATATTCCTCTTCCCATATTTCAGCTTTTCTTTTAATCACGTAATTTGCTGCTTTTTAATTATGAAATTCAAACTGATTATAACCCATTACAGAGAATTCAGCATTTTATTTCCAAACCGTTTAATTATGGGAAACGTGAAAGAGCTATTTGACGACTGACATTTATTTATTTATTTTGGTTTTACATGGAGAGAATTCACCCAGAGCAAATTTGATGAAAGAAGAGGAAGCACATAATTTATTATTCTTTAGCCTCGATCCTGGTTCTTTACAAATGGAGATTTCAATGTCACGAGGAATAAAAGCGCATCCTCCGATTTATTAAGGATTTAAAAAACCTATTTATCCCGGATTTGTTGTTGCACATTCATTGAACCTTACCCTACTCCCCCCTCACCCACTTCACTTAATAAAACTTAATCCCATCCTAGAATGACTTTGGTGTGTAAAAATATAAAAAGTGCTCAAAAGTGTTGTCCATTTATAAAGCCCTCCATTGTGATGAAACAGTTATTTTGAAGCATCGGTGTGTAGTGAAGAGCGTCATCGTTATTACATGTGAAACATGGTTTTAACTAGAAAATATCTGAAAATGCAAAGCCTGTCTGCGTCTGCTTTGTATTTGGACTTCCTTTTCCGTATGTTAATCATGATGAAAACAGCTAACAAAAACTAGAAGGGCACTCGGTGGAGCGCATACCTCCGCCACGTAATACCTGATCCACGAGAACATATCGGGTCCAATACATTTTTGAAATAATTTCATCCAATGCAAGTTTCATCCAAATCCATCTTTAACTTTTTGAGATATCATGTAATTTCATTTTTCACCCCGTCTCTCAATGATAAAGAATCAGTTAAAAATTGTGTCCAAATTCGGATTCGGATCTTCACCAAAATGGAAACAATTCATCCTTGCAACACACCCCAACCTGTCCACCAAGTTTCGTCTGAATCCATGCACAACTTTTTGAGATACAAACAAACAGACAGAAAGGGGTGAAAATATAAAATCCTTCACCTTCGGTGGCGGAGGTAAAATAAAAACATACAAAACAAAAATCTTAAAGAAAGATCTCAAAAGCAATACGCAAAAAAATGTAACCTTGACCTTTGACCTTTTGAGCAAAAAAAAAAAGAACAACTGGCAAAAAGCCTTTGATTGGTGAACCAATTCAGTGACCCAATATGCACATTCCTAAAATTTCAGGTAAATTGGATGAAAATTGACCAGCTTATGTAACGTTGACCTTTTGACCAAATTTTTTTTTTCTTCCATATTCTCATAATAAAGCTTTGTTAAAGATCTTGATGCCAAAAGCTTAAATGGTAAAAAAAAAGTTCCAGACACACAGACACAGACACACGTCATTGCGCGGTGGATGGACCAATACAGTAAGTTGTATTGAAGACAGTTGTGTAGTCGAGTGCAACACGTTCAGCAGCGATAAGGCAGGTAAACATGGACAGGTGCACAGAATGGATGATATTTAGGAATCATCTCACTTTGCCGAGGTGATTGGGATGGAGGTAATGTCTAAAAAATTGATCCTTTTCAAAATTCTTATCCTGGTTCATGAGCTGTTCGGAAGTAAACAGGGTTATCCAATACAATGCAGGTTCGAAATAAAAATGGTTTTGAAGTTCACGTTCCAATTTAGAATCCCAAACAAGTTCCAATAAGTGAAGATCATTGCTATGAAAACATTTGATAAAATACTGCCATGAGAACAGAAGCTGTATACAAAAGCAGAATAAATTGAAGAGACTGAGGAAGTTGGAGTTTGAAATATTGATTGTGTGCATTTATATTTATTTATTTGTACACAGATTCGAGGCTCGTGGAGGAGTTTGAATACAGACACACGTAACAGAACAAAAAGAACAGTAGAAAGAAGGGAGAGAGGACAAACCAACAGCTGGGTTGAGGGACAAAATATAGGGAGACTTGGATAAATAAGGGCTGTGGCAAAGAATGAGAGAAAGGGTAGGGGACAAAGGGGGTGGACAAAAAGGATACAGCTGCAAACCCTCAATCATAGAAGTGCAAGGAAAAACTGGAAACTCGGAAAGAGGTGGGCTTTTGGAGGGTTAATGGGGGGGTAGATAACCTAATCGTTGTGGATGGGACATGACTTGAGATGGTGGTGAACAGCCGGCTTAAAGCCCTGTAGGGAAGGATGAGATTGAAGAGACTGAGGAAGTTGGTTCCACAGGTGTGAATGGAAGAACATCTCAATTTGGCACTGGATGTGGGTTCGCCCAGTTTATACCTCTCGGAAGCACATCTCTGAGTCGAGAGTCATTGAATCTAGTAGGTTATTCAGATGTCCAACATTTCATCAAAACTCAACAATGCCTTCAGAATGAAGACTGTAAAAGTGAATCCTCTAAAATTCAACAGCAGTGCATCAATCATTCAAAGGTTTCACGAGGCCAACTGTGTGCTCTATCTTAAAAAACGCAATGGATATGCCTTTGGGATGTATTTTTATTTTATTTTATTTTTTTCGTCTTTTCTTATTCTTTACTTGAATAGATTAATGATTTACGTCTCAATCTAATTTTAAAGCAGTCTCTCTTGACATGTCCAATAAGATTTTGACACAGTCGGGCTGCCCTGTTTGATTATGTTCCCTGCCTTGTGGCATTCAAGTGTCCCTTTTCACAGCAAAGTGAGCCTTGCTTTGTTGCATCCCACTGTGCACTCAGAATATAATTTCTCTCGTTTTACTCCTCCCTCAACATCGCATTGTTACCTCTGCCACCGAAGGTGGACGGAGGTTATGCTTTCACTCGTCGATCTGTTTGTTTGTCTGTCAGCAGGATACTTCTAAAAGTTTTGGACGGATTTGGATGAAATTTGGTGGACATCCACATTTGGTGGCTGTGTGATAAGGACGAACTAATCAGATTTTGTGGAAGATCCGGTTACTAGAGAATTATTAAAGTGATTTTTCACTATTGAGAGATATGGCCAAAAACGACGTATAGCACAATATCTCAAAAAGTTGTGGATGGATTCAGATGAAACTTGGGTGTGTGAAAAGGAAGAATTGTTTCGATTTTGGTAAAGATCCGGATCCAATAAAATTTTTTTAATGCTTTTTCACCATTAAGTTTTTTATTTATTCATATGCAGCTTGTGGCTGCTTGGTTGTATCATTTTCTGGAAGCACAGCTGTGCCGCTGATGCAATCAATGCCCTCTGTTACCAGTAAGCTGGTACTCATTTTGCCGAAATGAATGACAGGCTGAATCAACCCACCTTGTGTTAATTCAATGACGTAATAGGGGCTCAAACTCTGAACCCGAAGATCTAAACCAGCAACAAAGCCAACACCAGGCGACAATTGTGTGATACGCTAAAAACGATATACAACATGATATCTCAAAAAGTGGTCGATAGATTCGGATGAAACTTGGTGGACATGTTGGGTGTTTGAGAATGACGAATCGATTCGATTTTGGTGAAGATCCGACGGAATACAGATCCGGATACGAGGATTTTTAAGTGATTCTTCACGATTGAGGTATAGGACCAAAAACTATATATAACACGATATTTTAAAAAGTTGTGGACAACTTATGACAAAACTAGGTGGATTTGTCCGTTAGATGGCGAAAACAAGCCGATTAAATTTTGGTTCGGGTCCGAATCCAGATCCGGCTATCAGTGGGATACAAAATGTAAACTGTTCAGCGTGGAGGTATGTGCTCTTCAGTGCCGTTATAGTTGTTTTGTTTTACCATTCCCTCATCATTTCTGGCAGCTTTATCTCCTGATTTGTACAGCAGGAGGCTGATTGTAGTCACTGAGGTTTCCTCCGCTCCGGCTCCTTTGTACGCAAAATCAACATGTTACTCTCTCATGATGGCATCTACTCTTCCAATCTCCCCATGGAACCTGGTATCACCAGGGCAATATTCTGGGACCAGTCCTATTTTCCTTTCTGACTACAATGGCCTTTTGCCTTGTTGGAAAACCCCTTAGTAGCTTTCTGATGGATTCATTTCAGCTGAACAGTTGCGCTCATTCCAGGGCAAGACAGGAATCGATGGTGTCACTTCGGCTGGTTCTTTTTAAGATACAGGTATCGAGGTTCACGGGAAAGCAAAGTTGTGTGTAAAAGGTTGTTCTCACAACAAGAATACGCCATTCCATTCACATAAGGTTCATGTCGCTGTTATAATTCTTGGAAGGCTGCCATGATAATCCTCTTATTCATCTACTAAAAACAACCTCTGTACACCAGAGAGAACCACAGTACAGGTCTAAGTTAGACCAACTTTGTATCCTAAACCAAATACTGTCTTCGTGTACACTGCCATGCCACGTCCCTTCCTTAGCAGACAAGCTAGTCGCCGAGTAGCCTCTACCATCTTTAATCTGACCTTGCACCTCTGTCATTTCATTATCCTGCCCCTGCCCGAGTTCCAAGCATTCCATGCATGTTCATTTACCAATCCCTTCTTCGTTAAGCTACTAAGTCCAAGATTTCTTTCTGTTCACCTTAACCATTTTTTCCCATCTATTTCTTCTCCCGAGAAGCAAGATGCTGTATCCATCTAATGGCACTGTTTTCTGCTCTCCTTCAAAGGGATAGTCATTGCGAGTTTAATTCAATAACGTAGCATTACCTATTACCCTTTATAGTCTCGTTAATCTTGCCTATTTATGCACTCAGTACCAGACGATTCGATGATATAATAATTAGTATGTCCACTCTGAGTCCGAGAGGGTCTGTGGTTTGATTTTGACCAGAGCTGAGTCACACCAAAAAACATTTTTCTTTACAGGAGCAAGGTTCATGGAAAAGCAAGGTGCTGCTTCCTCACTTGACGCTCAGCACTTGGAGGATAGAGCATGAAGGGACGGGGTATGGGGAGGGAGAATATTCTCCCCAGTACGGGAATTTAGAAATGACCACAGGAAGCTCGATGTGCATGCAAGCAGAACCCCTTAGCAGAAATGTCCATCGGGGCAAGTTGAAGTATTTTGTGCATCTGGGATAAGGATTGTAACCTAAAATGGCCCACAAAGCATCGAAAAGAAGGTAAAGCTACTCGGTAAAAGTACCTAAGAGAAAGGGGTTTTCCTCTGCACAAGGAAAGAGTTGGAGAAATTTCTCATCCTACACAAAGGGCTGACATCTGGCAGCGGCACGTACTGCAAAAACTCCCGGCAACGTGGGCAAGGCCCGAAGGATCGTAAACGGGTGCGTTCTACACAGACCCCTGATCATCCCTGCCAGCTAATAAACTTTGAACTGAGCTGTTTGGAAAGACTATGCTGTGCGTCATTGCCAACAAAGTAATGGTTACCAAGTCTTCATCAAAGGACATCTTCGCAATGTGAAAATACAGAAAGCTTGTGGCAGCTATATTTACGTGGGAGCGAGATGTGCTAGGCACACACCGTATCTGGCTTGGGTGCTTCTTAACAGTTATGGGAAGATCACATATAGCGTTTGTGAATGCCCAGGGTAGTTTAAAATCAATGTATAAAATGATATTTACTATTAATCATGTGGGAGGATGGGAGTGGGAGCTGTGAGAGCAGTTGTAAGTATCTTTATTGTTCATTTCTGTGACCAAAAGAGAAACTACACCAGATTTTTGTATCTGCAGTACAGTATTGCGAAAATGAGAAGTGTGTGTGTGTGTGTGTGTGTATGTGTGTGTGTGTGTGTGTGTGTGTCCGCGTATTATCCACTGCCAACACTCCCTTGTATTAGCAGGAAATTGTAGGAATGAGACATATCTCATCTATGGATATTTCTCGTATTTCCGTGAGTCCGATTTGCATCCAGGAACACAACAATTATGGTTAACAATTTTGGAATTGCCAATTTCATTTAAATGCTGAAAGTGATGTTAAAAAGACTTTCACTGATAAATCTCGCCCGAGCACCAGCAGGTAAAAAGCACCCCGCTATCGGAGGTGTCACTGAAAAAAAAAAGCACAGCGCATGCGTGAAAGACCTCGTTAGCATCCATATATCATTTTGAAAGTCCCATTTTGCCCTCGGTGATTGTCGAGAGAAAAATGACGGCATTAAAAGGGCATCGCCGGTCCCTAAAGTGTCCCGGGGCGTTGCATCACTTCCCCCAACTCAGCGCTGTTTGTCTGCAGCTCAAGTCCAGTAGCGTTTCATGTATTTACCTACATGTCTGTGTAATTTGTGCTGCAGGTCCTCCACCAAGCTGTCTTTCTTTCTTTCTTTCTTTCTTTGTCTTTTCAAGTTGCATCTTCAATCCAAATGTTGCTCATCATGGATCTCCATTCTTCTCTGTTTTGTGCTTTCCTTTTCAGTTGTACATGTTTGTTGATGTCATACCGTTCCTCTATATCATCCATCAACATTATTTTTGGCCTTCCCGGTGCTCGTTTTCCTTCAAGGTTACTTTCCATGATGTTGACAAGCATTTTGCCACAGGATCCTCTTATTACATGTCCACATAATTAAGCTGACTTTCGATTTGCTATACTACTCAGTAATATTGGTTTCTCTCTAACCAGTTTTAGTACCTCTTGGTTGCTAACTCAACTCTGCCAGCTGATCTTATTAAGAATTTCAAGTATTTGTGCATTTGTTTGTGCATTTGATTGTTACTCTCTCATGGCTGAACCACAGCACCGAGAGGCCCCAAATGTGGATGTCTGCACTTCAGAATCTGGGCAAGGTTTTATGCTACTGCACATTGCCCTTGAAGACCATTTTGAGGCCCACAAAGGCCGCTATATGGTGTATATGAGGATGTGGGGTCAGGCAGTGCTACCACTATGTGGCCAATAACTCCATAGCTTTTCACGGTCCACCACGTCCTGAAACCCACAAACGCTCACCCGGCCGGGCAGCACTGGGTACCTCTCCCCCGCCCCCTTCCCGCCCATAATATAGAATAACAATCGGACCACATCTCAAACACATTTCATCTTCTCCTCACTTCTTTTCCTCTTACCAATACTTCACTACCATATGTCACAACAGACATTATTACATAGGTCTTTAACAATCTTTTCTTTGTTTGAATTTCCAAATTCCTTCTCAATAATGATTTATTGTTCCAGAAAGCACACATTGCGATTCCAATTCTTTTTTTGATTACTGTTAAGCACTTTCCATCCTCTGTTACACGAGTTCCAAGATATGTGTGTAGCATAGTGAACGGTAGATAGACTGCATATCGGTTTCCCATCGGAGAGTGGCGAGTCGCTCAGGCCGTTGTGATGTTTTTTGGTAGCCATGTCTTGTTCGTAGAACCAGCTACATGCTTGGCTCTCTGGTGCAGCTTACAATTTCTGCTTTTCTCAACGAGACGTTTTTCCATACAATTAATCGCAAAACGTCAATTTTGAAATGATGTATTCCACTCCAGAATGCTCTGCGCATATGCACAGAAACTGCAGGAAACTTCATCGTTTAGGGCATCGTAAAGTAGAGTGTGTCCAAGATAGGTATTGTTACTTAAAATGGCACCGCGGGCCGCATAAATCCGTCTAAGGGGCCGCATGTGGCCCGCGGGCCGCAGGTTGGAGACCCCTGTTTTAGGGAATCGTAAAGTATAGTGTCCAAGATAGGTATTGTTACTTAAAATGGCTCACAACACTTCTGAAGTAAGTCGAAAATACTTGGAAAAGCACCTGAGAGAAAGGACTGTGCCTCTGCATAACAAAAGACTTGGATAACATTCTCAGCTTGCTGAACGGGAAGCTGCTCGTGCTGCAAACTCCCGACGATGTGGACCAGTGCAAGATGCTTCTGAATAACAATGGGATGGACATGTCTGTGGCTTTTGAATGTGCAGGGTAGTTTAAAGTGATGCTATTTACTATTGATCATGTTGTGAAGAGGGGGTGTGGGAGATACGAGAGCTGAGAGGGCCGTTATAAATACAGCACTGTACATTGTTTTTGGTTGGTTCTGGGGTCACAAGAGAAACTATAACATCACTTGGTAGAACACATACCTCTGCCAGACTGAACAGCATGTTTTGTGTCCCACTAACAGGCCAGACCAGGATCTGGACCTTTACCAAAATCTAATCGGCTTGTTCTTGTCACCTGCCTAATTCATCCACCAAGTTTTGTCATAATTTGTCAACAACTTTTGGAAATAACATGCTATATATCGTTTTTGGGCTCATTTCTCAATTGCGAAGAATAATTTGATCAAATTTTTTTTTAATTCTCATATCCGGATCCCGACTTGGATCTTCACCAAAACTGAATTGATTCGTCCTTGTCATGCACCCAACCTGTCCACCAAGTTTTGTCCAAATCTGATCATAACGTTTTGAGATATCCTGCTCACAGACAGAAAAACAGACAGACAGGGGTGAAAGCAGCACCTCCATCCACCTTTGGTGTTGGGGGGGGGGGGGGGGGGTAATGTTTGTTGTATTTCATCCATTTCAGTGAGTCCGATTTTCATTCAGGAACAAAACAATTCTGGCCTGGTTTAGGATTCCTCGTCATTTCAAAAGTCCCCCCAATATTGGTATTGATTTTACTTGTTGAGATTGTTGTTGTTGATTGTTCTAGTTTGTGAATGATTGGGGGGGGGGAGGAATCACCATCTTGGTTGTGTGTACTGGGGTGGGCTCGACTGGACACCTCCAGATTGAAAGACTGCCATGCCATTACTTTTTTGCTTGTTATTAAATTCCGATTCAATTGCCAGGGTGGTATTGTGTTCGTTATTTAGACTCCTGCATGTATAACTTGAAACTTGTTTCAGAACTTGTCCTTGGGACCTGATGGTAACTTTTGTCTCCACTGATCTCTCAAAGACTATAACTTTTTTTTCTCTTTTTTGGCACTTTATGCTATCATGTGTTCTTTGCAAGCCACATTTATGTTGTCAATCACGAGTGTCAGCTCTTCTTCCGTGTTGGAAATCACTGCAGTGTCTGTCATCTGCACACCTGATATTAGTAATACATTTGCCGCTTACTTTTAATAGAAGCACCCGCTCCACATGAGAACCACCAGGATGGTTGTGTTTTGCAATACCAGGCGTTTGCCCATGTAAATAATTAAAAATTATTTCAGACAGGTTCTGATTCCATAAAGTTCTGTTTTGCCTTCTTTGTCATTTGCGCAGACATCAAAATGGAATCGCAACTGTCGATTGAATAAAACAATCCTTCAAATCCTCTTACTGCATTGTTTACCTGTATTAATAAAAAAATATATTTATGTACATCACACAAGGATGTTCATTTTAGGGTTCTTCTGCAAATCCTCGTTTTTTAAAAAAATACAAAAAAAAAATTTAACTTTCTTGTATATTCTTGAACCTCAATTCGTCATGTGCGAGATTCTCTCTGGCGATGGAATTTAATCCAAACAATTTAAGTACCTATCGTGTTCCATCGTGAAAGAAAGGGAGAACCTATCTCTTTTTTCCCCCCATTCGTATTGTCTTAAAAGCGTTTGGAGCGTCTCGTGTTCATTGCTGCCCGTCTATAAACACTTGAAGGATAAATGGCTCTCTTTGTTTGTGAGGCCCTACATTTCAAACCTTTATCACAATGAATGTCATCCCTTAGTTCCTTCATCAATGCAGCGTATCCTGAGGATTGCGTGAATGTTGAAGTTGAAACGCACGATAAAGTTTAAGTTGGAAATGATGTCTTTAGATAGTTTCTTATTTGTGCCACGTAGAGAGAGAGGGATTGGGGTTTAGGTCTCGTTTGAACTTTAAGTTGTTTGTTGGCGCCCAATTTGGATTGCATACAATGAATCCAAATTATTTCCCAAGTGGATGAAATGAACAGGATGTTGAACGGAGTATGCGAACCACCATGGGAAGCAAAGAGAAGATAAAGTTTATGACATGAACCATTCGTCAGAGTAAATGTGGGGTAACGCCTGAAAAGTTAACATATCTCAATCAACTTCACCTGCAATCCCAGTTCTTCATTCTTGTTTTCCAAATGAAGGGCTGTGGGTTGTTGGTGGGATTGAGGTGTGGGAGGGGGAGGTAAATTGGTATATAGTAAACATGACTCAGCTCGCAAATTAACGAGGACTTACCCACTCTGATAGGTTACACTGAGAGATTTATATAAAAGTCCGAAAATTATTGGAACGCTCCACTTAACGTGTTATTCAAGGGCAGTCTTCTTCTTAATGCAGCCTTCGGTTGAGCAGCACAGTAATCTATGGGAAATCTGACTTGCACTTGAAGCCTGATGTTGGCTTAACTGCATATTATGATAAAATTATAGGCTGGTGTTGCCTTAACGGTTAAGGTGGCTGGCTTAAGATCTCAGGGTCTTGAGTTTGAGCCCCTGTTGGCTGTTGAGTTAACACCACGTGAGGTCGACTCAGCCTGTCATCATTCCGACGTCGACGAAATGGGTACCAGTGT
The DNA here is from genome assembly GCA_035128595.1 of Eptatretus atami. Taxonomy (NCBI): domain Eukaryota; kingdom Metazoa; phylum Chordata; class Myxini; order Myxiniformes; family Myxinidae; genus Eptatretus; species Eptatretus atami. Next base: position 64,208,885 of record CM068963.1, read on the forward strand.
ACTGATTATAATAGAGGGCACCACATCAGTGGCACAGCTACGCCCCTAGAAAATGATGCAACCACCAGCCACAGGCTGCACACAACATCTTTCACATTGTCATTTGTACGCAACTGTGAGTGTGGCATTGCCAATGATTGCCATACGGTTGAGATGGAACAAACGTAGATTACTTTGGACCATTCAATCATCCGGGAAAGTACGTTGAACAGTGATTACATGCAGCCGTGTCACTGCTGGGGTTTTGATTGTGGTGAACCTTGGGAAATCGATCCATCAGGTGATTGAGATTTGGAAATGCATTTTGTGATGCTGTCAGAAAGGCATGCAAATTTTTTCCTTGATGGGGGATGAAATGCGACCATTTGTTATTTTGGAGAACCGATGCATTTTAATACCATGGTTCACACATTATCGACTCGCTACTATTCATCATAATCCTCACGTTAAATCGCCATCATGCTCCAAACGACGAATTGCTGATACATATTAGTCCACCAGGTGTGTGTGTGTGTGTGTGTGTGTGTGTGTGTGTGTGTGTGTGTGTGTGTGTGTGTGTGTGTGTGTGTGCGAGCGTGCGTGCACACACGTACCCTGGCATTCTCAGAAAGTTCCAACAATCGACAAAAGGACCCCTTATAATATTGCCCAGCTGGAATGATCGGAGGATATCAGCAAGTTCACTCTCGTTGAACACTTGGACAGTACAAGCAATGTCCTATTTACCAAAAGTACACACAGTCGAGAATAATTTTGCTTTTACAGATCTTTAGAAACTTAGAATTCTTTCACATCAGATTGGCTTCATGATATGAATGTTGATGTTCACCACGACCTGTCTGTTCATTCTGCCCAGAGTCCTTCAAATAGATATCTTGGGCCTTGATTTTGATTGGTGCATTTTCTGTAAACCCATGTAATGCTCAGTTCAATTTTGGAAATGTAGTGAAGAACACCTATAGGGCTGCTCATAGTTGGCTTCTCCGTTTCTAGGTTAACTGTTATTCTACAAGTTATGTGAGGTAGTGGGTTAGCTTTTTCTGTTGAAGAATATCAGGGTACCAGAGCCATGCAGCAGTGAAAAGGGTCTATTCAAGAATACCACTGGAATTTTATAAAAGGATGTCAAACTTTCAAAACTCTTCACTGGAGCTTTGAAAGCAATCGCATTCTTCATCTTGAGGATGTCCTCCACACAGGCATCAGTGCAATTAAGAGAGCAGATTAAACCTATGTGAATCAACTGCAGATATGCTTTATGAGATCAAACACATTATTCAATCGTTCAATAGAAAGTCAGAGATTAAAGCTTCCTCCGCTACCCGATTGGTTAAACAAATTTGTTCCACAAGATGTGATATAATTTAGCGATTCATCAATAAGTATAATCTTTTTCTTCCAAGAGATTTTCGAGTTAAAAATGCAATATCCTCATAAGTGTTGATTTTAAAATAAAAGAGAGAGAGAGAGAACAAGCCTTCCGAGATATTCCTCGAGACCAGGAATGTGAAATTGATCTCATAATTTTTCCACTTAGTGTGCAGATAACATGCGATTCCTGAAAGCATCATTCACTCAAAGTGTACATTTTCCCATGCATTGTGCCGTTTATTCCTTATCTGATTTCTCGTGTTACATCGAGCAGACAGAAGGATTTCTTCTCTCTCTCCAAACTTGATATTAAGTGGGAACAGACAACTAAAAGGAGCAAGGTTCAGAGATTTAGCTCTGATTACAGACAAAAAGGTCTTTCTATTAACTAGGGCTTTTATGTGGATCAACCTATAGAAAAAGAAAATTGAACGTACATGCCAGTTTTGAGTTGCACTTTGCAGAAAATAAAGAAAGATAAACTATTCATAATAAACATCAATTGAGACCATCATTGCATCGTTCAGGGAGTTCTGTTTTTGCTTTGTTGGGGCTGTTTGTTGGCGCTGACCTCCTATTTCATGGGATGCGTTCTCATCTTGTCATTTTCGCAGTAATCTTCTCTCTGAGCAGCAGAGTGCAGCAACTCTCTGTTAAGATATATATATATATATATATATATATATATATATATATATATATATATGTATATATATTAGCAACATGCTTTCACACTGCAAGAAGATACTGGGGTGCATCTTATGTGTAGACATACCAAATATAAGCTTTATTTAATTGATGAAGTGGATTCTACAATCAGCTCAACAAGAATGAGTGATTTAAATGTTTACATGTGCAGTAATTTTTTCACGAAAAAAAGGTCAAAAGTTATGAAATAAACGATTGTTTACATTATTGGCTGCAAAGAAACAATAAAAGTGTTTATGATTCGAAGTTGAAGACAAACACTAAGGGTTGGAAATTGTGAAACCAAATCAAAACAAACAGTACTTGTTATATTCTTGTAGCTGTTCCCACATTGCATGTTGTTAACAACAGAGGCAATACGAGTTATGCTAAGTTAAGCATCTTCCTTTTTTTTGACACGATAATTGAATCTACATTAGCAATGATTGTCTAATTGGCTGCTACCGAGGCAGCAATTCTGTTTGATGTGGATTTAATTCCCATGCCAACGATAAATGCAGTACAGTACAGTGTCGCAGTTATTTTTCACGCTTTCACTTTTATTTTGAAGAACCACACTCTTTACAGGCAAGGGTTATACAGGGTGGTTTGCCAGTACCTTCCCAGCATTGTTGGCTGTGCACTATCCTTTGAAATGCTCAGTGCTCGGCAAGGGAGCAGCACGTACCATTTTTAAAGCAATTGGTATGATTTAGACGGGGTTTGAACCACCAACCTCCCAGACACAGAGCAGATACTCCAACCATTACATAACTGGTATGCTTTCAATAGATGATGTAACGAGAACGGCACTCGGAAAAGCACATACCTCTACCAAGCTGAACGGTTTACGTTTTGTAGACCACTGATTTACATTATTATCAGGTCAGGCCAGATTAAATCTGTGACTTGCTACAGGTACCATGTAAACATGTATGAACCTGTTCCATGGTCAGGTTTTTTAAGAAAGAGGGTGTATGGATATAAACACCAGCAAGATTAAAAACAAGACCTGTCAAAGTGAGGAGGAGGTCCTTGTGAGCCAAATACCATCCATATCTGGTGTCCATATGCCAAATACCATCCATATCTGGTGTCTGCAGATGTCCTGCAGTTGTGCACCTATTTATAGGAGGTTGGTGGCAGGATTTGCACTCCAGCCACTGTAAAACACTTAATTTCACAACATTCACGAAAAAACAAATAAAACCTGATGATGGGATTGGAGCAAAGCCTTCGGGACCCACATTCTTTGATGATAGGAGGAAAACCACAGAGAAAACTTGCTGGGTCGGGTTGTGGTGGTGTGTGTTGGGGTGGTACCGAGGTGTCATCCACCAGACGGCGGTCTCCTCGGGCTAACTTGGGGCAGTCCCTTCAGGTGGTGCCTGGAATATCCTCACTGTAAGAGAGGATGATCACCTGTCTCTGCTGTCATCTGAGCTCCACCATTTGAACATCAGGATTGCAGCACTCTCTGAGGCTCGGAGACCAAATAGTGGTGAAATCATGGTGGGTGGTTACAACTATGACTGATCTGGTCACTCTGATGGTTACTATGCCCAAGGAGTTGCTGTAGCTGTGTCCAACAAGCGGACGTGTGCGCTGTATACGTACCTCTACCTTGCAGTAACTGTCGACTTTACATCCCGATTGAGACATGAACTGTACCACTATCAACTGTAGGGCGCTCGGAAAGTAGCTTAAGCGCTGAAGCAAACATTCCAATGGAACGCGTGGCTTGGCAAGCGATTAACAATTATCATCAATTAAATAATACACCCGGAAATGCCTAATCAATGTCTGAATTGGACAATTTACACTTTTTTTTAGGAGTCAGAGCTGCTGCAGAGTTCGGTTATTGAGCTTAATTTTTGTAATTCTACTTAGTTTAAGAGATTCTCAAGGTTATGCATGTGCGGAAATGAAATAAAGCCACAAACACTGACATCTCCAGGCATTTATAAGCATTGCAATGTTCCCAGCGATTCATAGCTATGATGAATAGGCATTGGATAATATGAGTGAGGAAAGTGAAAAAAAAACTTCATCATTGAGAAATCGTTACAGCCTGTTCCAAGTCAAGGAATGGTTAAGCAGGCCAGAAAACATGGCGGCTTCAGACCCCAGCAAGGTAACCCAGGAAATGCCTTATGACTCCATATAGAACGAGGTCGCTGAGGATGCACCTGATAAATGATATAATTAAATCAGGCCGTAAATAATTATCTTCAAAAGCTGTGTTTTAATTAACACAAACACCCAATTTTCACTCATGCACTTCCTTGGAGTTCCCTTTGTATGCATGTAAAGTTTCAGTTTCAGGCTGCGAGGTTTCATGGTTTTGGAGTAATGGAGGAGACACGCGCACACACACACACACACACACACACACACACACACACACACACACACACACACACACACACACACACACGTGTAGAGGTACATATCTTCTATATATATATATATATATATCATATACAGAAGACCCCTAGGATCTGAAAGATCCCTAATACCCCTTAAGATCCCTCAAGACCCCTTTTGCCTTTCAGACCCTTTCAACACTTTAGACACCTTTAGATCCCTTCACACCCTTTAAAACCTGAGAATCTTTAGACCTTCACACCATTCAGATAGATTAGACAGCTTGGACCCTTGACCATTTAGTGCTTTTATTCCAGGAGCAAGGACCTGAAAAAAATGAAATCGTTCAACACCCCCTACAGAAAAGGTTTGACTTGACAGA
>CM068963.1:64213716-64234233 GCA_035128595.1 Eptatretus atami
ACAGAGTGGTAGAATAGACCCTATAGAACACCTCCAGGTAGTATGTGGTTTCAAATTGTGGTATCATTAAAATTATACAGGCCATTATACATACCAAGGGTACTTACCAAGAGGGTCACTGTGGGCTAGCAAAAGTTAGGGGAGGGGTAACGTAAACGTGAATATCTTTGTCGAGACTCAACCAATTTTCAATATTGAGGTATCATTGGCTTCGTATTATAATTCTCTTTCAGAATATGTACAGAAATGTCGATATTCATTCAACTGTACAACTCACAAGAGGTAAAAATCACAAACAAATCAAATATTATGAGCTTTTTTTTATATTTTAGGCATCTTTTAGATTTAGAGCATACTAAGTTGTCAAGTCAAACTTTTCTGTAGTGGGTGTTGAACAATTGCATTTTTCACAGGTTCATGCTGCTGGACTAAAAAATGCTGTGTTAGTCTATTTTTTATGAAATTCTTATGGACTAGATAATTACAAAAATAAAGTTTTAAATGTCATGTTAATAATGATGGTAAAAGAGGCTGTGGGTTAACATAGTTGCTTTTCTGTGTCATTCCAGATTGAACATCTGAAAGAATCCTACTAGCCAACTGAAGCAATGGCCAGTTCAGAGGTCAGGCAGTAGTGCAACTTTTACCTGTAAAGAGACAGAAGTTAACTAACTTTCACAAGTGCATAATTTGTCAGATGGACTCAAACAGACAACTGAGGAAAGCCCGAGATACCTCCATACAGACACTTGTTGCAGCACTGGAACTCCGACGAGATGAAGTATACGAACGTTTAAAATCAGATTTTGACAGTTTGGCAACCGCGGATGTTAAATGGCACTCAAATTGCTATGGAACATCGAAAAATGGACAAGCAAAGAAAACCTACGTTACATGCAGAGGAGAAGATCTGCATTCTCACCGACACCAGCAGAAGAATCTAAGATTGGCACACAATCTGAAACAAGTTTGACGAGACCTCCAGGGTATCCAGGTCCCAGTCAACGTCCACTGACTGGACTTTGTGCCTCTTCTGCAAGAAGAAAACACACAGAAGGGTAAAGGAGATGACCATGGTCAGAACTTTCCAAGCCTGTGAAACTATTGTGCAACCAGCGACGCAAAGGGCGATGAGGACATTGTACGGACTACTGGTGCTGTCAGTAACGATCTAGTGGCAGCAGAAGCTAGACTCACAGAGCTTGCCATGCCTCATACATCAGCAAAGCTAATCTGCAGTATGCTGGCTTCCATGAAGGGAGACAAGAAACTTGTTACGATACGGCATTCAAGCAATTGGCTGAAGATATCTCTGCTGACCTGAATGTTGGGAAGGCCTTTGATATGACAATTCTTCTGGACAGATACAATCATTTTCTGCGCGGACAGGGAGTGGCAGTCGACAGCTACACTACCCAGCGACTCAAACTTCGACTAAAGAAACACTTTGGAGATGACATTGTCTTCCATAAGCCATATGATCTTAGTAAGTCCGAGCTTTTGTACTCAAGCTCCATATCCCTTCAATATATCATCAAATCTGCCTATCAGTGTAACACCGCAACAGCCACGGGTGTACCAAGAAAACAGCCCACAACAGCGATGGATGATTGCGACAGGTGATCTGCTGTACCGCAATGCGAAACTCATCAAGTCGGAGATCAATGAATGCCAAGGCATATCAGTCCAACACCTAATATCATGGATCTAACCTGACAAAATCCAAATCTGTGATACCAGACAGTCTTTACTGGCTACTACGCTGGGTTATTGCCAAACCAGAAAAGGAAGATGAAGATGAGTTTTCAGCACCAGAATGTAGCAACTCATCGGATGAAAGACGTGTTTTGATGCTTGCTCAGGATGTTGTACACTGTGCGACTCATGCTAGAACTAACATGCCCAACATGTGGCCCTGGGAATTGCAGTTCGCCATATGACGAGGTCAAAACAGCTCATTACCATGCTGAGCAGAATGGCCACTGTGACTCTACGATGATGTTGAGGCAACCGACACAAGCCTTGCACAGAGATCCTAGCCGAGAGCGACATCTTTGGTCACGTATTGCCATCAAACATCTCCCAGGCGTCTTTGTCCAGGTGGCAGCAGACAATAATGACATGACTGAAGAGACTCTTGATGGAAAGAGGACAACTCATGTCACTACAGTAGTCCTCTATCAACGAGGGCACTTTGGTCCAGTCCCCGAGCCGAGGGTCTATTCAGACCAGACAAAAAGGAAATGGACACTTGAATCCACTGGGATTGCCAATCCATCAGAGAGTACAGTGCATACGGAAAGCGGCCTGCTGTTACCAGTTTCTCTGGGAAGATACAAGCTGAGTGGTTCAAATGCTCTGAAAGCTTGCATTCGGCAGCCTGTAAGATGGACTTGCTTGGACATTGATAAGGATGACACCAATGAAGCTGTTTGAGGTGGACTCTTCGCCACAGAAAAAAAAAGTACCCAGCTGGAGTGGCTTCAATGCTGTGGTACACTCCTGTGTTCCCGTTCGCACAAACATCGGCTACTGCCCTATGATCGATGGTTCCCTACAGAGTTCAGCACCGTCTACACAGTTATGAAGAATGTGCAGCCCATGATGGCAAGCCTTGGACAGAATGACAGCGTTATTACATGTGAACCTTGCTATATACAGTATGTGAAGGCCAAAGAGATTCAGTGGCGCCTACAAGAAGAGTTTGAAGACATGGTGATACGCATAGGAGGCTTCCACATTGCAACGAATTATCTGGCTGTGCTGGGTAAAAAGTACCAGATGTCAGGCATCGAGGATCTTCTGATAGAATCTGGCATGTATGGCAGTTCGACAACCTCGACCCTCCTGAAAGGGAAGTCTTACAATCGTGGAGTGAGAGCCCACAAGATAGTCATGGAAGCCATGTTTCGTCAGCAGTGGCGTGCCTTCGTGAAGTGGCACTCTAGGCAGGAGGGCAGTGATGTAGATGAAGATGCTGTGATGGAGCAAGTGACAGCATGCCAACTAGCTCTGGAAGAAGAAAAAGATGTCCAGAACACCATGTTGAGGATGTGTGATGCTATCACGACATTAGAATCAGAGTTCAGAGTTACCTCTTGGTAAGTACCCTTGGTATGTATAATGGCCTGTAGAATTTTAATGATACACATTTTGAAACCACATACTACTGGAGGTGTTCTATAGGGTCTTTTCTACCACCCTGTCAAGTCAAGCCTTTTCTGTAGGGGGTGTTAACGAATTTCCTTATTTGGCCTCATATGAGATGGCTGCTGGACTATTTAGATTTTAGACCATTTGGCCATTTTTAGATTTCAAATCATCATACTATAATTCACCGATTATGTCTGCTATAGACTCCGAAACGGCTTTCAAGATTGTCGTCACTTTGGCATGTGGTTGCTCTGTGGTCTAATGTACATCATAGGCTATGTGAGATCGTGCCAGACGGACAGGTTTTGGGAATTTTTGCCGATTTTCTAATTTTTACATTCGTTTGCACGGCGACGTGTGACGTCACCGCTGAGGCGTCATGACGTCATGACATCATCGTTCATTCGCTAGCGTCAGTACGTCTGTCGTCGACAGACCGTCACCGCTGAGAGGCGTAATGCCCTCCGAGAAAACAGCGTCTGCATGTAAAACCCTCTTCTGTACATGCTGAACTACCTCAGAAGGTGCATTTGACACAAAAATGTAACAAGAAACATTGTATCCTCATCATACTTCATCATCACATCATCTCATCTCATCCATCTCACACACACAAATACTATAATTCACCCATTATGTCCGCTATAGACTCCGAAACGGCTGAACGGGTCAACACGGTGTTGATGTACAGCTATTCTTACACACCTGCGGCATATCATAGGCGTATTATGAAACCTCATTCTGGCTTTCTTCTTCTTATATCCCATTTATCCGTGTTTTATTATTGACCAAAAAAAATAAATCCGCCATTTAATTTTTTATTGTTGAACCAATCACAGCTCTCGCTTTATATTATTATATATTATGCCGAAGTTGGTGAAACTTTACTTCCATTTCTATTCGAGGAGAGGTCAGAGAAAAAGGTGAAATTTTCATCAAAAATCGTGTAAAATCCCCGTGTGTCAACTTCAAATGAAATACAAATTTCCTTTGGCTAAGAATGGTGGAAGGACACGAGCTAAGGAAGGTATTTAACAATGTGCAATCTTTTTCAGAATTGAACAATGCCGCCCAAGAAAATATGTCTTTCAACTACCACTCCAGACAGCAAGCGAAAAAGAACGGCACGACGAGCTGGATGTAACGTCAAACAAAAAACAATCAACCCAAGAAAATAAGGTGCAGCAATAGACACCCAATTGTTTAACGAGTCATTGTACGTGAAGAAACAACACATTTTCCAAACCTTGATAATGGCCGCAAGTGTGACTTCTGTAAAGCTCTGTGCTGGCCAGGGGAGCGACCTGGCTTCTGTTGTGAAAAAGGCAAGATTGCAATTGATTTGCTTGAGAACTATCCCAACAAATTGAAGGATTTGTTGATTCAGAAAAATTTCATTGACCATATACGACAATATAACAATTCTTTGGTGATGGCATCGATAGGCATACATGAACATAGTATGCCAGGATTCAGCCCTGTTGTAAAATGCAGGGTAAAATTTATCATCGCATTGGATCATTGCTCCAAAATGATGATGATCACCCAAATTTGCACAAATTTGGTTTCATGATCGTGAAGAATTGTACAACAGATTACGACATAACCCAATGCTTGATGCTGGAATACTGAATGAACTACAGAATTTACTCCGATAAATAAATCCTTACATTTATTCTCTCAAATCTGCCATTGAGTTGACTAACAGTGACAACTCAATCAAGATGGTTATCGATGCCAAGAAGCGACCATCTGATTAACACATTCGACGCTATAATTTGCCAGAGGCCAGTGAAGTGTCTGTAATATTACTGGTGAACATATGGATCACCTCAACGTACTTCTTCATCAGCGTCATGGTACACTACAGGCCATTACGGAACTACACAGAAGCTATGATCCTCTTCATTATGTTTTGAGTTTCCTTATGGACAAGAAGGATACAAGCTCAATATCCACTTCGGACCGGTCATGGTAGTGTCTCACCAACTGAATTTGCTCGATACCATTTACAGTAAGATATGACCACTTCAATCAGGTATTAAAGTGTCGCCGACTCACTCAGCAATATGCATGTGATCAATATGCCAAAGATGAAATAGCTCGATTAAGATGGGCACGCTCTAAATCAGAGAACTATTCGAGCTGAAAAATATCGGGACTTTTGGATGCAGTGGACGATCATGACGAACTGAATTCTGGAACGAAGATCATTTACCACCGTCTATTTACGGTTCTCCCCGATGGTACGCCGAAGCGTTCCAGTATGCTATGGCTATTGTTCGTTCACTGGGAAAGCCGGACCTTTTCATCACTTTTACTACCAATCCGCAGTGGCCTGAAATAACCGCTTCGTTGTTCCCAGGGGAGCAACCAAGTGACTGGCCGGATATATGTGCTAGAGTTTTCACCTGAAACTGAAGGACTTGATTAACGACCTGAAAAGTGGAATACTAGGAAGAATTCAGGGTTATTTCGGTATGAAGGAGGTTCAGAAGCGTGGTCTTTCCCACTGCAATATCCTGGCGATACTCGCGGATGTAGACAAACCATGTGAACCAGATGACATTGTTAAGATTGTGTGCGCAGAATTCCGGATCTCTAAACCAACCCAATATTATATGATATAATCACCCGTAATAATATCCACGGTCCATGCGGGGAACTAAACCAAGCCTCTCCGTGCATGGTGGTCAAGGAGACCACCGACATTGCGAAAAAGACTTCCCAAAGTGGTTTGTGGACCGTACTACAGTGTCAGAATCTACTTACCCCACGTATCGACGGTGATCCCCAATTACGGTGGTCGACGCATACTAAGAAAATAAGAGGTCAAGACGTCATCGTTGACAATAGCTGGGTAGTCCCTTTCAACCCGTTTCTGTCTCTCAATACTCAGCTCACATAAACGTAGAAATCGTCAATTCCGTCTCCAGTGTAAAGTACATCTACAAATATGTAACAAAAGGAAGTGATCGCGTGACTATCAGATTGGCCAATGGACAGGAGAAGGACATGACCAATGATGAAATTGAACATTTTGTGGATGCTCGGTACATCAGTGCATCTGAAGTCTACTGGAGAATGTACACGTTTCCCATTCAACAAATGCAACCATCTGTACAAAAACTACCTATACATCTGGACAATGAAGAGACCGTGCTATTCCAGCCTGGTGAAGTAAACACTCTTCTATCAAATGGCCCGCCAAAGACCAAGTTGACAGAGTTTTTCAAACTAAATCGAAATAGTGAACTGAACATTACATATCCAAACGTTTTCAAGTACTTTACATGGTCCGGAAATACCTGGAAAAGGCAGGCTCATGTGGCAAGACTGAACCGTGATGAATTGTCTGAGAGAATGATCATCAAAAGGTTTACTCGGACACGATTGGTCGCATCCCGGTTATCAACCTCTCTTCCAAACAGAGCGAGTTGTTCTATTTGCGTATGTTATTACACATAGTTGCTCGACCACATCTTATGACGACTTCATACTCACAACGGTGTAGTTTATCCGACCTATCAACTTGCCTGCTTGCTTGGGGTTATTAGATGATGACTCAGAAGTCGACAAGGCAATGGAGGAAGCTGCCTCTGTACGGTTGGTTCAACTCTTCGCGAGGTGTTCGCTAATATACTCATCTTTGTCCGACCATCAAATCCAAATGAATTTTGGAATAAAACACAAGCTTCTTCTCATGGAAGACCTTCGTCATAAATATGGTGTAAATTAACCAACAGAGCCTATGATCCACACAACACTGTTGATGATACAGATGATTTTAGTTCGGCATGGATTAGATATTGAAAAAGACGTCCACATTCAACAGCCTGATCCAGTAATAGTGGAGCAATTGGAACAGTCCGAGTTGTGAGTGAGGAAACTAACTATGATGTTCAGGAACAAACGACTATGTCTCTGCGAACATGCCGTTACTGAATAACGAACAAACGAATTCTTCAGCGCTGTTATGGACTCTGTGGATTCTAACCAGGCTCGGCTATTCAGTGTAGATGCCCCAGGGGGTACTGGGAAAACATTCTTGCTGATGTTACTCTCAGCTCGAGTCAGATCTGAAGGTAAGGTTGCTCTCGCCATGGCAATGAGCGGAATAGCGGCGACACTGCTCCTAATGGCCGTACTCTTCATTCGCGGTGTAAGGTGCCATTATCAATCAAGGAAAATTCCGTATGTAGCATCACTAAAAGGGACAGTACTGGAATATCATTCAGAAATGTCATCTCTTAGTTATTGATGAGGTTTCTATGTGTGATAGACGTATCATCGAAGCAGCTGACAGAACATTCCGAGATGTCCGAGGAGTCGATAAGCCATTCGCGGTATAACCATTTATCTTCTCTGAAGACTTGCGGCAGATACTTCCGGTGATCAGACGCGGTGGACAGGCACACACTATTCGAGCCACGATTAATCAATCTGTGCTTTGGAACACGTCCATGTTTATCATTTGACGGTCAATATGCGAGTTCAAAAGGCCGGCTTCGATAATGAATTCGCGAATACTCTCCTTCAGATTGGCGAGGGCGACTACCTATCCTCTCACAGTCGGCGAATTCAAAGTGCAAATCGAGGAAAAGTACTTCCTACAAAATATAAAATCTCTCATCGATTTCATTTTCGACGACCTCGCTCATCGCTATCGAGATCCTACATGGCTGTGTAGCAGGACTATACTGTGCCATCCAATGATTCCGTCACAGAATAAATACAATAATACTTCGTGAATTTCCAGGCGAGGAAAAAATGTATTTGAGTAGTGCAAAATCATTGATTTTGAGAACGCGCATCAATATCCATGTGAGTTTTCTGAACTCTATCTCTGCATCTGGATGCCGCCTCATAAATTATGGTTGAAAATTGGGGCACCAATCATGTTACTACGGAACTTTGACCCAAAAAGGACAGTGTAATGGAAACCGATATATCGTACAGAACCTACTTCCCAGCATCATAGATGCACGACTATCTACCGGACCCCATACTAGGAATAGACTCTTCACCCCTCAGATACCAATAGTACCATCAGAGGACCTATTTCCATTCCAAATGCAAAGAAAACAAATTCCTGTCTGTCTGTGTTTTAGTATGACCGCAAATAAGGCCAGGGCCAAACATTGAAAAAAGTTGGACTATATTTGAAAAATGACTTTTTCAGCCATGGCCAGCTCTATGTCGCCATGAGTAGAGTGGGAAATAGTGGCTATATCAAAATTCATGCAAATCCTAAGGTGTCAGGAAATACTCTTATTAACAATGTGGTATACCCTGAAGTCTTATGAATGATCAATCCTAAGAATAAATAAAACAACAATTGGAGGCAACACGAAATTGTTTGCATTGTGCATTTTTTGTGCTTTTCATTTCATGTTTCATAATGACCGCCCGTAGGGCGGGTACTCTGCTAGTAATAGAACATAACCAATTTTACAAATAAATTTGTCCAATAGGAATGTTTTTATTATGATTGGTGCAAACCAGGACAACACAGAAACTCACATACACTCATTGTCCTCAGTTAAAACAAGCCTGTTCCGCTGTAACGCGTGTGGTGAGTGAGTGTCAAGAGCCGATCTACACTAGTCATATATAGAAACAAATCGTCTGTTATATCTATACACTGTATATATACAAGTTGAATTTTTTGTCTAACTGTCTGTCAACAGAATCGGCCCCACTAGTCGTAACCCCATCAAATTGCATACCGTTGGAACTCTCTTGCACATCGTGCAAGGTGCAGGTACCTCTGCCAGTATGTGTGTTATATCTGTATATATAATCATATACATTATATGTGAATATATATATTATATATATGTGATATATATATATATATTATACATTCACATATACATATATATTCACATTATATATATTATATTATTATGGAATATATATATATATATATATATATATAATATATTATTATATATATTCACATATACATATATATATATATATATATATATATATATATATATATATATATATATTCGGGCGTCGGTCGGCCGGCTCGACTTGCGGTCCGTCAGAGCGGTCGGCTCGCGGCCGACCCAGGCACCATAACATATATTTTGTGTATACATATATATATATATATATATATATATATATATAATATATATATATATATATATATATACATATGGAGCAATTCTGACCCTGAAGTTGACATTATGTTTCTGTCACATGCGCATAAATTACACCTCCACTCACCTCCAAACTAGGATGGCACCTGTGTGGAAATCTTTTCTTTGAAGACTGAGATTTATGGTCAGAAATATATTTAAGCAGAGCCACCGAATTTCTGCCTTATTTTGTGCTCGTCAGACAGCATAATGCAAATCGTTATTTGTGACATTCTCAGTTTGTTAAATAAAAAATAGAATGCTAATTTGCTAAGTTGGTTGTTTAAATGCCAAGTTAGATGAACAAAAATGCATTTTGAAATGTCTTCAACGTTTGAGACATGAACTGCAATTTGTCTTCTGAGAAACTGAACCATAGATTCGGGTTGTTCTTTGAGGTTTCAACAAAATATTTATTTTTTAACTCTAATTTTTCGCCTTTGACTTCATTTTACTCTTCAATTAATAGCCATACGCCGATATTTACCTCTGCCACCGAAGGTGGATGGAGTTGTGTTTTCATACATGTCTGTGTTTGCCGTTTGTGAACAGTGTATCTCAAAAGGTTGTGGACGGATTCGGACAAATTTGTTGGACAGGATGGGTGTATCACATGAACGAAATGATGAGATTTTGGTGACGATCTGGATCCAGATCCAGATAATGAGAATTTTTGAGTGATTCCTCATCAATGAGTGATCAGGCTTAAAACGATATCTCGCACGACATCTCAAAAAGTTATGGACGGATTCGGATGGTGGGCAGGTTAGGTATATCATAAAGATGAATCGATTCAATTTTTTTAAAGATCCGATCCGGATCGGTACGAGACTTTTAGAAATTTCCAAGTGATTCTCAACATTGAGAGATGGGGTCAAAACCATATATAAATGATATTTGAAAAAGTTGTGGACGAGTTAGGCCAAAACTTGGTGGATGAGTTGTGTGGGTGACAAGAACAAGCCAATTTGATTTTGGTTAAGGCCGGATCCAGATCCGGCCCATCAGTGGATTCAAAACGTAAACTGTTCAGCCTGTCGGACGTATGTGCTCTAACCAGTGTTGGTATAGTTATTTCTGAAATTATGTGCAAGACTCCTCCATTCATCCCACATTTGATCCAGATACTCACATTTTTACAAGAACCTTCAACATCTCATTATTTTCCCTATGTTTTGCTTACGGCCTCTTTTTATTGCAAACAATCATTCATCTCTCGGTAGAATGTTGCTGACCTGAGCCAAAGCAGTTCAATAAAACAGGAAGGTTTCCGATGAGCGCACACATTGTTCAAGCACCCACGCACCTTGAGCGTTACCAATTGGCGAGTGACTGTGCGGGGCAGGAGGAGGGTGCATGGCCTGGGAGAAGCATCGGGCGATTAGCTCTTGCGCCCACAGCTGGAGGGCAAGATGGACGGCGCAGCCAGCTGGCCCGATCACATTTTGTTCTGGGCTAAAAGGGAAACGAGTGTCCTTGTGCTGTGAACAGACTGACAATGATTGTTCTCCACCAATACCTTGCCAAGCGACGGTCTTTCACTCGCCCAACCTCTCCTCTCTTCTGGCCATGTAGTTAATTAGGAAGCGGTTCCCAATTCACAGAAGGGTGAGCTATGGCTCGCAATTAAATGCAACAATCTCCCATCACCAACAGCGAGCCACGATTGCTCTTTCCCAGCTGGAGCGCACCTTTTTATTTTTTATTTTTAAAAGCACAACCCCATTTTGGACCTCTTTCCATCGCCCAGGTGCACCCTATTTGATTTCATTGCCATTTTGGCAAAGTCTGCCACTAATCCAGTGGTTGTTAACATGTCGCGAATCTTGCCTCATGCACAAGCTTTTTCTGTTGGATATTTTAATGTGTTTGTCCGTGATCATTCAACTCTTCTCAACATCTCAGTTGGGACACCTTTCGGTGTTTTGACGCTTGTGATTTACCAGGAGTTTAACATCAAATTGTGTAAGGTGTTCTGGCCATGCCGGGTTAATAAATGCATGATGTATAACAAGGCGAGACCATAATTAGTTTAGCGTTATTTATACCATAGTCATAATGCATGATCCTCGTGATTAATGTTTAACACTTTGATTCAATTATGATTTCAAATATAATCAAGAGCAGGCAAATGCAAAGATTCAGAAGCTTGGGAACTCGATGTGAAATTTCCTGACTGTACATGGGACACAAACCTGTGCCATTTGCAAACAGCACTCATAGGATGTTCGCTATTGATGTCACCATTTTACTGAGGTTACTGAGATAGAAGAGTATAGAAAGATTAAAAGTGTAAAAGTGTCTGACACACATTGTGGAATACCGTGTGATGTTTTCTGCTCGTTTGAAACAATCATGTGTTATAGTAAAGTGAACTTCTGTGATACACATATGAGATAATGCATGAGCTTGAATCCTGACGTCAATGTATTTGACATATCCCTGTGACGTCATAATAATGTCATAGCAAGAAATTACAATCCAACAAATTCCCGTGCTCTTATATCTTTAAGTGTGTCTATGTCTGCTTGTCTGTCAATCGGACTGGTTAAGTCGAGTGAACGATGACAGTGGAACTTCATCGATGGCCTCGTACCATGTCCGCGCGTATGACTGGTCATTTGCACACAAGAGTCGTGCCTCGAGGATCACAACTCGATGGCGACCGGCGCACGAGTCCCGTGTCTTGTTATGAAGGAATTTATAATTTGTTCAGGGTTCTGGCAATAACTCGCTTACTCTCATTACTGCAAGACACCACGGGATCTTTAACGTCCATCAGCAATCGATGCAAGACGACGGATCCCTAGCTTAACGGCTACCTGACAGACAGTGCACTTTATGATGCACAGCCATGCTTGTGAAGCAGTCCAACAGTTTATAATCTGGTGAAGAATCAAACACAGACAACACAGCTCAAAGGTAACGCACTAAATTCTGCGCTGTCCTGTCAGACCTGCCAGTCGTGAGATCCTTTATTGGGTAACAAGCTGTTATCGTGACCTTCTCGTGCACAGGACTCCAGTCATCTGTGGTTTTCCCCATACTCAACATGGGGCTCCACAGCATGGGATTGTACCCTGCGAGACAGGGTCAGTGTAAAACTGGACAACTGCTCCAAATTGACCGTCCCAGTTGATGGACTATTGGTCGCCCACTATATTTAGAATATTTATATATTGGGGTGATGGGGTTTTCTTTTTTATTGTTCATTTATTTTCATTTCCTTCCTTCCAACCTGTTCTTCCAAACTGATTTTCTCTGCTTTCCGGTTTCAATTATTTTGAAATCAATATCTTACCACAGATATGCTTTTGAGAAAACCATTTGTTACCTCCGCCACTGAGGTGAAGGAGGTTATGTTTTCACCCCTGTCTGTCTGTCTTTGTTTGTCTGTGTACAGGATATCTCAAAAACGGATTCAGATGGACGGATCAGATGAAATTTTGTGGACAGGTTCGTGTATGTAGACAAGGATTAATTGTTTCAATTTTTGTGAAGATCCGAATCTGGATCTGAATAATTTTTAAAGTGATTCTTCACCATTGAGAGGTAGGGCTAAACTAATATATAGCACGATATCTCAAAAAGCTCTTGATGGATTCGAACAAAACTTGGTGGACAGGTTGGGTGTGGGCAAGGACAAATTGATTCGATTTTGGTGAAGATCCGAATCTGGATCTGGACATACAATAATTATTTAGTTTTAAGTGATTCTTCACCATTGAGAGATAGGGCTAAAAACGATGTAGTGCTGTCTCGAATGATTTTTCAAAAATGTATTGGGCCCGATATGCTCTCGTAGATCAGGCATTACATGGCGGATGTATGTGCTCTACCGATTGCCCTTCTAGTTATGTTGTGTAAAGATCCTTTCACTTGTTTTGTACTAACAGTTACTTTTATAATGGCTAAACATCTGCTCAGAGTCTGGGAGATCTGTGTTTAATCATGACCTTGGATTCAATCATAATCATGATCACATGCTCTTCTGAGTTGACACTTAGCATTAAAGGATAGAGCATGGACAACCCCAGAGGTTGGCATCCATGGGGAGGAGTAATCTCTCCTTAATTGCCCCTCTCCCCACTGAGTGCAAGAGAGAAAAGGACATCATAAATAAGGTGTACCCAGTGTGCCCTGGGACCACAACCCCCCCACCCCCACGACCCCTCCTCAGCATCTGTGTTGTCTGACTTCAGTGCGGTGTTGTCTCCTGTTTGTCAGCAGGTGTGTATGTAAATTGTGTTGCAGATCCTCCAAAATCATTTTACCCTGTAACCAAAAACCAAGATATTTAATGGCAATATCCAAAAGGCCTACCATTGCAGTTAGGTCAACATATATAATCAATGTCCATTTATACATGTCTCTTTCCCTCAATTTAAAGGCCTTTAAAGAAGCACACCACCCAAATGGCAAAAAAGACAGTGCCAGAGCCTACCAAGGAGTCATTTTCCTGTGCTGTTACTTTCAGTCCAGTTAATGCTGAAATGCTGACTAATTGGCCTTTCTGTAGACCGTGCCATTGTCAGACGTTAGCCATTATGCAGCAGCAGCGGGCGTATGTGGAAGGTGTGAATGGAACCCTTTTTTAATGTTTGCATTACTCCTGAAAATAGGCGCCGAAGCTTTTATGCACTTGCTCAGTGCACTTCATCAGTAACGAATGGTTGTCAATACATTGGTGTTTCATCTAGATATATTCTCCGTCTTTCGCGAAATTTCCTTCTTTTCAATGAATACACCGTGTTTTGTTGTGCATTTATCAGATGTGAGCAGCCACGTTGGATCCTTATGAGTAGTAGTTCTTGCATGAGCAGCAGTCCATTTCGGCCGTATCGACCTATTTTTGTACTGCACATGTCATGGCTACTTGGCACATGCTCTTGTTTTCTTGTCATCTGCTAGTGCAAATGTTGGGACTTAAGGTCTGGTGCCGTTTGGCCCAGAGTGTAAAATGATAATGACGTCAACACAAAAGTATGTTTACCCCAAAATGCCATTTTAAAGGTAAATATACTTCTTTGAACACATTCTAAGACAGCAAACTGTAACCTGGAGTCTAGGAATCCAAGACCACCAGACCAATTGCTAGCCCAAATGTAACCTCGAGTGTAGGAATACCAAGAGACCAGACAACTTGCTAGCCCAGTTTAGGGCAGGAATTTGGAATTGTTCAGTATACAGGTGATACTTCACTGACTCTTCATTGAAAGGCAATGTGGGATCTTTAACATTCACCAACTTTGGATACAGACAGAACAACATCTGAGGGAGGGCATTTCATTGATGCGATTCTACCTGCAAAGAACCAATGTGACAGCACAAGTCTGGCTCAGAACTGAACCTGGACAAGATGGCTCAAGGTAGAATGCACCATCCTGGCAGATATATTCAGTCATGTGTGTGTGGCGCGTGCGATCTGCTATTGCTTGTCTGTGAAATACCAGGATTACAGTTTATAACTGGTCCAGGTTCGAGGCAGACGAGACAGCTCAGAGGTGAGTGTGCATATTTCGAGGATATCCTGCAGTCACAGCATGATCCATGCAGCAGGTGCTGTAAACTCCCTGACCAATAGGGGTGCCTGTGATGATTTTCCTTTTTGGAAAACTATTCACAAGCTCAGGAGATTGTGAAAGCAGTGCACGGGTAGTCTGTTTTTTTTCATAAAATGAAACTTCGCAGGAAATTGCATTTTTACTTAAAAAATTTACTTCAGGCACAAATTCAGAAACCTCGTTTATCTTATACTAATAATTGTGTGTGTGTGTGTGTGTGTGGTGTGTGTGTGTGTGTGTGTGTGTGTGTGTGTGTGTCTGTGTTCGCTCCATTAATCCAAAACATGAAACCCAGCAGCCTGAAACTTTTATGCAACAAAGAACTCCAAGGAAGTGCAGAGTGAAAATTGATTGTTTGTGTGTAATTAAAAACAGCTTTTGAAGATAATTAACGGCCTTATTTAATTATATCTTATCAGGTAATCCTCGCGACCTCGCTTCTGGGGTCTTAAGGCTTTCCTGGTACCTGCTGGGGTCTGAAGCCCCCATGTTTTTGGCCTGCTAAGCTTACTTGACTTGGAACAGGCCGCCACGATTTCTGAACATAAAGTTTTTTTCACTTCCCTCATTCATATTAAATGCCTTTCATCATGGCTATGAATCGTTGTGTACATCGCTTTTGTAAGTACTATAGTTTTCAAATTAGGAGCTTGTAACAATTTATGCATTTCATGATATGATTTTCCACGATCTACTCTCACGGATAATGAAAGTATATCATCGAAATAAATAAGTCCAGACCAAATAAGTGTTGAAATCTGTTGTGAAATCTGATAATGTAAGAAATAACGGTCTTATAACTAAGCCGACATACGCTATTTACTGAAGCAAGCAAGGACTATGTTCCCTTTCTTCATTAATGCACAAAAAATGGGAATTTCCAAAGCATTAAACTTATCTTTTCTACTGTTTGGAGAATTATATTGAGAACCAAAAATTAGGAATGTGCCAAATTAAACCAGGCTTCATGAGTGGATGGATTTAATAGCATTCACTGGCAACCTCATGCCCTGCCCCCGAGGATGCCTATCAATAGCATCTGACAGATCTGTTCTATATTTTTTCAGAGGTTCATGAGTTGCTTTACATAGAATCAAAGTTAATATCTGGTGAAAAACGATGTTTAAAAAAAAAATTTATACTGTTTGTATTGACCATGAACAATAGTTTTGCAGTCTTAATTTTTTCTCAATTACTCCCCCATTTTTTTTTTCTACCCTCACAGGCACTGTTTGTAAAGATTAATAGTTTGTAACCTTTACCTGAAGCTATATAAATGCAACATTGTTTTATGGTAAAGCTACTCATGGTTTTTGTTGTGCTATACAGCCAAGCATGTTTGTGGTGTGAGTGTGTGTGTTGTTCATTAAAAGTGTAAACTCTTTCCTCACTCCTCTGACTCCTTGCTTCTAACGCCCTCGGTACACCGCACATCCTCCACCCACCTCCACCCCTCTCTCTCTCCTATCTCTCTCTCTCTCTCTCTTCTCTCTCTTGTCTTCGTCGGACATATCCAGATGGTGGTTATGTCTGGAATGGTGTTTCTCCGGACGTTTCCTGGCAGTTTGTCTCCAGTACGTGTCCCGGGCGTTGTTTTCGTCTGGATGGAGTTTGTCTCCGACATGTCCAATCCAGTGTGGTCTCCGGCTACTTGGCTCCAATGGTCACAGGTGGTGTTTGTCTCCGAGACGCTCTGTGTGTAATGTAACGCTCCAAAGCACATCTGCCTTCCATTTGTCTCACCTCACCTGTTTCCTTACCACCCTCCTCATCCCCCACCTTTCCTCGCTTCCTCCCCATCCTCTCTCCACTTCCCTCTCCCTCTTTCTCCTCCCCTTTAATATAACCCGTCAGCAAAGATGGTGGTATTTGTTATAATTAAAATCTGTACGTGTAAACGAAGTATAATGAATAAATACTGTGCCATCTAAGATATTGATTTCCAATATCGAATTCTTCTTCTTAACATGCTGCAATTATTCCCAGTTACTTTTTGGTTGCAGAAGAAGATGGCACAAATTTTATGAGCTTGGCGAGTGTTAGGGCAGGAATTCATAATTTGTTCAGGGCAACAACAGTCATCAACTCTTCAACGAAGGGGACACCGTGGATGTTTAACATCCAGCAACTAAATGTCAGCAGATTTGACATCACATTAACTTGTGAAACACCAGGATGCACAGTTTATTAGCTGGTTTCAGGATGTGAACGCCAGGCTAGACCGCTTAAAGGAGCAGTGTGCATACCTCAAGGTGTGGGCCATCTTGCCAGTGCCATTTCCAATATCGATGTCTCTTCCTTTATTGCAACTGAGCAAAGGTTCCTCCTTCGGCAATCATTTTCAATGATGCAAATCCAATGGCCTTGGTTTAGTCCATGAAACTTTGAATCGATCATTGCATCTTCAATAAATACATGTACTACACGCTACTACTTAACAGACCCACTGGTCCTACCTAGCTGGTGTTGGCTTAGTGGTTAGGGTGGTGCTTGGATCCTAGTGGTCCCTGAAGTTCCAGCCCTTGTTGGCCGCTGAAATTAAAAATCAGCGCAGGAGGTTGACTCAGCTGTGATCCTTCCAAGGTTGGCAAAATGAGCCACCAGTGTACTGGTAATGGGGACGGCCGCAGATCAGCGGTATATCCGCGTCACAACCAATGATGCACTCACCAGCCACAGGCTGCACTCGATAGAGAGAAGAGGGTTCCCTACCTTTTTGGATGTGGTCAGTTCGAGAGCTTGGTCCAGGAATTTGGAAATTTGTTTCCAGAGTGCCGGCGATAACTCACGCTATTATTTGTGAAAGTTAACCAAGGAAATCTTCATGTAACAGCCAACTAATGTAAGCAGATGGACACCCAGCTTAACATCGCACCTGAGGGCGGTGTATTTTGTAATGCAACAACCTTGCATGCGAAGTCCGGTAGCATCCAACAGTTTATATTATTAGGTGTAGAATCAAACCCAACAAGACATCTTCAAAAGTAAGTGGCGGTACCTCTGCAACTGCCTGTTGGAAAATTCATGAATACAGTTAAAAAAGAAAAAGTAAATTATTGATCATTACACGGATGAGGAATGTAAAACATGAAATCCTTAGCTCCAAGTACTGTGAAAGTTTCCCAAATCTGTACATTGGGACAAACTAGTTTAAATCGGTCCTCCTAAAACTACAGGAATGAATTCAAGTAGTCGCTTGTGTAGGAGTAACTCGTGAAAATATTTCGGATGGTTTCATGAGGAAATACGTAACAAGTTCAAGGTTCATGTCCTTAAAGCTATTACTGCATATTCAGTAAAAAAATTCACGGGACTGTGTGACAATTGTCCACAGTCGACGTTGAGTCATCAATGAAAGCACATCCCTCCCCCCCCCCACTAGCCGCTCAGCTAATTAGATATTACATTTCCACCTATATCGCATTATTCAATGATGCTCTCTGTTCCACCAATCAGGTAATACCGTCCTTTCTTTCTCTCAACCATCAACCGTTAAGGACATGACATCGTTAACTTCATAAACAAGAGTTTGGTGCTTCGTCTTCATCTGGCTGCGGTTTTATCCTGAGGATGTCAAGTCGAAAAGCTTTGGTAATCGTCTATTTTATGAAAAACTCCACTGAAATTCTCAGTGATTATGGAAGAGATACGTACACAAAGTCAACGACTCACCTGAAATGCTTGAAAGTTGAAGGTTCAACAACACGTTCTGTGGGCTTGTCCTACTAATTAAAAGACTTAATAAAATGGAACTGACTGAATGACGATGCAATAAAAAAGGGTACATATCTTTTGAAAACCATGATATTGTTGCGGCCACGGTAGGACACCAGCTTGTCACTCAGGGGGATTAATCGCGCAGTTTGTCCTCGGAAGAGCCGACCTGGGCACCGCTCACAAATTAACTGTTGTGGCACGGTGGGTTGGTTTTAAACACGAACGCCACACGTCAACCACGAGTTCCAGTTGTCCACCGTTCTAATTATTCCGTTTAACTAGAGGTCACATGGTTACCTTGGAGCAAGGGAGCGCGCTCCTCGGCAAAGCACGCAATGTTTTCTCGATTAATTTTAATTCAGGGCGGCGAGCGTTTTAACCGCTGGTGCGTGCGACGATTTTGGTCAAATTGGTGGTATTAGCCTCCCAGTTCTATCTCGGTTCAGAATGCTAGACCAATGGAAGGGAAAGGACAAACACGGACAGGTTGGAAATCGATAATGATTTATTATAATAAAAATAATAAATAAAGACTTTTATTTGCTGAGGTAAATAAAGAATAAATTTCAAAGAAAATCATCACAATGCCAGAAAGCAGTACAAAAGAGCAAGATGCTTATCGGGGTTGACTTACTTACCAGCTAAACACAGACAAGGGTCCGCAGATCGTTCAGGGGGAGGGGGAGGGAAGAATCGTCTCGCTCACCAGAAAGTCGTCGTGAAGTGAAAACGTCCTGAAATGCGTGCGTGTCACGTCCGTCGCCAGCACCTGCAGCCTTGCCCGTGCACCCTCTCGAGAACAGCCTTGAATGCCAGTCGACGTCCTGGAGGGCCCGGAATGTCTGTATGGGTTTAGACCCTGGTGTTGTTGGTGACCGACCTGTGCCTCACTTGTTGGGCGTGCTCACACCCACACGCCGCACACATGCTCGCTTTCCTTCTCACTCTATTGCGCGCTTAACACCGGCTTCTTGCTCGCTTATAAGCTTACTTCTTCGTTCTCTTTCTCGCCTCCCTGGCTTTTCTTTTCGCCGCTTCCTTCGCCTGCGCGCTTTCCTCTCTCCTCAGAACGGACCTCCATGTTTTTATGTCTCCGGGGTTGCAGTCCCCCTGGCCCCAAGCTCACCCCACCCCACTTGCGCACGGTTACCATGAAACGACCCGTGTGCTCTTAAAAAGGCGGGCATGCGGAGCTCGCGAAGAATGTTGCTGAGGTAAGATATAGAAGGGATTAGCGGCTACGGAAGAGCTCGTGAAAGAAACGTTGCTGAGGAAGAATGAGGGCAGAATTCAGACTCATGAAGAAAATGTGTGTAAACGTGTCTGTGGTAAAGAAAACAAGCTTCCATAAGAGAAGGGGATCTTTCTTTTGCCCTTCTCACGCATCACATAAGATCCAATTAGACATGGGATGGGGCTTCATCTGAACATGCATTGAAGGAAATATGTGCTGAAGGACCTGGATGTGTGGATGCATTCATCAGACGCGGATTCTGAAATCTGTAACAATATATATTATATATTATATATATATATATATATACTATATATATATATACTCCCTGTGTCGTAAGGGCACCGGAGGGTTGCGTCAGGAAGGGCATCCGGCGAAAACCTGTGCCTAAAATCAGTATGCGGATCATATCGGATGATCCGCTGTGGCGACCCCCGAGGGACAGCCGAAAGAAGAACAACAACAATATATATACTATATATATATATATATATATATATAATATATATATATTTATATATATAAAATTACGCTTGGAATGACCTGACCCACCCCGTCCCCTCCAACACGACAATGCCGCCCAAGAAAATATGTCTTTCAACTACCACTCCAGACAGCAAGCGAAAAAGAACGGCACGACGAGCTGGATGTAACGTCAAACAAAAAACAATCAACCCAAGAAAATAAGGTGCAGCAA
>CM068963.1:64236168-64259684 GCA_035128595.1 Eptatretus atami
GTTATCAACCTCTCTTCCAAACAGAGCGAGTTGTTCTATTTGCGTATGTTATTACACATAGTTGCTCGACCCACATCTTATGACGACCTTCATACTCACAACGGTGTAGTTTATCCGACCTATCAACTTGCCTGCCTTGCCTTGGGGTTATTAGTGATTTGGTGCCCCAATTTTTCAAACCATAATTTATTGAGGCGGCATTCCCAGATGCAGAGATAGAGTTCAGAAACTCACATGGATATTGATGCGCGTTCTCAACAATCAATGATTTTGCACACTACTCAAATACATTTTTTCCTCGCCTGGAAATTCACGAAGTATTATTGTATTTATTCTGTGACGGAATCATTGGATGGCACAGTATAGTCCTGCTACACAGCCATGTAGGATCTCGATAGCGAATGAGCGAGGTCGTCGAAAATGAAATCGATGAGAGATTTTATATTTTGTAGGAGTTACTTTTCCTCGATTTGCACTTTGAATTTCGCCGACATTGAGAGGATAGGTAGTCGACCCTCGCCAATCTGAAGGAGAGTATTCGCGAATTCATTATCGAAGCCGGCCTTTTGAACTCGCATATTGACCGTCAAATGAGTAAACATGGACGTGTTTCCAAAGCACAGATTGATTAATCGTGGCTCGAATAGTGTGTGCCTGTCCACCGCGTCTGATCACCGGAAGTACTGCCGCAAGTCTTCAGAGAAGATAATGGTTATACCGCCGAATGGCTATCGACTCCTCGGACATCTCCGGAATGTTCTGTCAGCTGCTTCGTTGATACGTCTATCACACCATAGAAACCTCATCAATACTAAGAGATGACATTTCTGAATGAATATTCCAGTACTGTCCCTTTTAGTGATGCTACATACGGAATTTTCCTTGATTGATAATGGCACCTTACACCGCGAATGAAGAGTACGGCCATTAGGGAGCAGTGTCGCCCGCTATTCCGCTCATTGCCTGGCGAGAGGCAACCTTACTTCAGATCTGACTCGAGCTGAGCAGTAACATCAGCAGAATGTTTTTCCAGTACCCCTGGGGCATTCTACACTGAATAGCCGGCTGCGGTTAGAATCCACAGAAGTCCATAACAGCGCTGAAGATGATTCGTTTGGGTTTACGTTATTCAGTAACGGCATGTTCGGAGAGACATAGTCGTTTTTGTTGCCTGAACATCATAGTTAGTTTCCTCACTCACAACTCGGATGGTGTGCCAATTGCTCCACTATTACTGGATCAGGCTGTTCGAATGTGAGCGTCTTTTTCATATCTAATCCATGCCGAACTAAAATCATCGTGTATCATTCAACAGTGTTGTTGTGGATCATAGGCTCTGTGGTTAATTTACACCATATTTATGACGAAGGTCTTCCATGAGAAGAAGCTTGTGTGTTTATTTCCAAAATTCATTGATTTGATGGTCGGACAAAGAATGATGTAATTAGCGAACACCTCGCGAAGAGTTGAAACCTGAACCGTACAGAGGCAGCTTCCTCCATTGCCTTGTCGACTTCTGAGTCATCATCTAATAACCCCAAGGCAAGGCAGGCAAGTTGATAGTCGGATAAACTACACCGTTGTGAGTATGAAGTCGTCATAAGATGTGGTCCGAGCAACTATGTGTAATTAACATTACGCAAAATAGACAGCCCCACTCGCTCTTTGTTTGGAAGAGAGGTTGATACCGGGAATGCCGACGCAAATCGTGTCCGAGTAAACCTTTGATGAAATCATTCTCTCGACATTCATCACGGTTCAGTCTTGCCCCACCAAATGGGAGCCCCCCCTGGCCCCTTTTCCGGTATTTCCGCGACCATGTAAAGTACTTGAAAACGTTTGGATGATGTAATGTTCAGTTCACTATTTCGAATTTAGTTTGAAAAAACTCTGTCAACTTGGTCTTTGCGCGGCGCATTGGATAAGAAGAGTGTTTTACTTCACGCAGGCTTGGAATAGCACGGTCCTCTTCATTGTCCAGATGTATGGTAGTTTTTGTAGCAGAGGTTGCACTTTGTTGAATGGGAAACGTGCTACATTCTCCAGGTAGACTTCAGGAAATTGTTTATTACACTTGATGTACCGAGCATCCACCAAAATTGTCAATTTCATCAATTCGTCATTCCTTCTCCTGTCCATTGGCCAATCTGAATAGTCACGCGCTATCAGCTTCCTTGTTACATATTTTGTAGATGTACTTTACACTGGAGACGGAATTGACATTGTCTACGTTTATGTGAGCCTGAGTATTTGAGAGACAGAAACCGGGTTTGAAAGGGACTACCCAGTATTGTCACAGATGAGTCTTGACCGTCTTAATTTTTCTTAGTATTGCGTCGACACCGAATTGGGGGATCGACCGTCGATACGTGGGGTAAGTAGATTCTGGACACTGTAAGTACGGTCCACAAACCACTTTGGCGAATGTCTTTTTTCGGCAAATGTCGGTGGTCTCCTCTTTTTGACCCACCATGCACGGATGTAGGCTTGGTTTAGTTCCCCGCATGGACCGTGGATATTATTACGCGGTGATTATATCAATATAATATTGGGTTGGTTTAGCAAGAATTCCGGAATTCTGGCGCAACAATCTTAATCCAATGTCATCTGGTTCACATGGTTTTGTCTACATCGCGAGTATCGCCCAGGTATTGCATGGGAAAGACCACGCTTCTGACCTCCTTCATACCGAAATAACCCCTGAATTCTTCGCTAGTATTCGCACTTTTCAGTGTCGTTAATCAGTCCTTCAGTTTCAGGTGAAAAACTCTAGCACATATATCCGGCCAGTCACTTGGTTGCTCCCCTGGGAACAACGAAGCGGCTTATTTCAGGCCACTCGGATTGGTAGTAAAAGGTGATTGAAAAGGTCCGGCTTTCCAAGTGAACGAACAATAGCCATAGCATACTGGAATCAGCGTTCGGCGTACCATCGGGGAGAACCGTTAAATAGACGGTGGTTAAGATGGATCTTCGTTCCAGAATTCAGTTCGTTTCATTTTTTTTGGATTTTCGGTTCCCCCACTGCATCCAAAAGTCCCGATATTTTTCAGGCTCGAATAGTTCTCTGATTTAGGTGTGCCCATCTTAATCGAGCTATTTTCATCTTTGGCATATTGATCACATGCAATATTGCTGACGTGAGTCGGCGACACTAATACCTGATTGAATGGTCATATCTTACTTGCTAAATGTAATCGAGCAAATTCAGTTGGTGAGACACTACCATGACCGTCCGAAGTGGATATTAGCTTGTATCCATTCTTGTCCATAAGGAAACTCAAAAACAAATGAAGAAGCGATCTAGCTTCTGTGTTAGTTCCGTAATGGCCTGTAGTTACCATGACGCTATGAGCAAGTACGTTGAGGTGATCCATATGTTTCACGCACGGTAATATTACAGACACTTCACTGGCCTCTGGCAAATATATAGCGCTCGAATGTTAATCAGGAATGGTCGCTTCTTGGCATCGAATAACATCTTGATTGAGTTGTCACTGTTATCAACTCAATGGGCAGATTTGAGAGAATAAATGTAAGGATTTATTTTATCGGAAGTAAAATTCTGCAGTCATTCAGTTCATTCGCAGCCATCAAGCATTTGGGTATGTCGTAATATCTGTTTGTAACAATTTCACGATCATGAACCAGAATTTGTGGTGCAAATTTGGTGATATCATCATCATTTGGCAGCAATGATCCCAATGCGATGATAAATCTTTACCCTGCAATTTTACAACAGGCGCTGGAATCCTGGCATAACTGATGTTCAGTTGCCTATCGATTGCCATCACCAAAAGAATTGTTTATATTGTCGTATATGGTCAAATGAAATTTTTCTGAATCAACCAAATCCTTCAATTGTTGGGATAGTTCTCAAGTCAAATCAATTGCAATGCTTGCCTTTTTCCACAACAGAAGCCAGGTCGCTCCACTCTGTGCCAGCACAGCAGCTTTACAGAAGTCACACTTGCGGCCATTACCCCAGGTTTTGGAAAAATGTGTTGTTTCTTCACGCATTAGCAATGGACTCGTTAAACAATTTGGGTGTCTATTGCTGCACCGTTTTTTCTTGGGTTGATTGTTTTTTGTTTTGACGTTACATCCAGCTCCCGTCGTGCCGTTCTTTTTTCGCTGTTGCTGTCCTGGAGTGTAGTTGAAAAGACATATTTTCTTTGGGCGGCATTTGTTTCAATTCTGAAAAAGATTGCACATTGTTAAAATACCTTCCTTAGCTCGTGTCCTTCCACCATTTCTTAGCCAAAGGGAAATTTGTATTGTCATTTGAAGTGACACACGGGGATTTTCACATTTTTGGATGAAATTTCACCTTTTTCTGCCTGACCTCTCTTCGAATAGAAATGGAAGGTAAAGTTTCACCAACTTCGCGGCATAATATATAATAATATAAAGCGAGAGCTGTGAATTGTTCAGACAATAAAAAATTAATGGCGGATTTATTTTTTGTCAATAAATAAACAACGGATAAATGGGATATAAGAAGAAGAAAGCCAGAATGAGGTTTCATAATACGGCCTATGAATATGCCGCATGGTGATGTAAAGTAAATAGCTGTACCAAACACCGTGTTGACCGTTCAGCCGTTTCGAAGTCTATAGCGGACATAAATGGGTGAATTATAGTATTGTGTGTGTGAGATGGGATTGAGATGATGATGATGTGATGATGAAGTTATGATGAGGATACAATGTTTCTTGTTACATTTTTGTGTCAATGCACCTATCTGAGGTAGTTCAGCATGTACAGAAGAGGGTTTTACATAGCAGACGCTGTTTTCTCGGAGAAGGCATTAGCCTCTCAGCGTGACGGTCATGTACGACGACAGACGTACTGACGCTAGCGATAAATGAACGATGAGTCATAGACGTATGACGCCTTCAGCGTGTTAACGTCACACCGTCGCCGTGCAAACGAATGTAAAAATTAGAAAATCGCAAAAATTCCCAAAACCTGCCGTCTGGCACGATCTCACATAGCCTATGATGTACATTAGGACACAGAGCAACCACATGCCAAAGTGACGACAATCTTGAAAGCCGTTTCGGAGGTCCTATACAGACATAATCGGTGAAATTATAGATATGGATGATTTTGAAATAAAAATGGGACAATGGTCTAAAATCTAAAATGTCCCAGCAGCCATTCTCATATGAGGCCAAATAAGGAAATTCAGATTCACACACCCCTGACAGAAAAGGCTGACTTGACAGGGTGTAGAAATAGACCCTATAGAACACCTCCAGGTAGTATGTGGTTTTCAAATGTGGTATGGCATTAAAATTCTAGCAGGGCATTATAACATACCAGAGGTACTTACCAAGAGGTAACTCTGAACCTTCTGATTCTAATGTTCGTGATAGCATCACACATCCTCAACATGGTGTTCTGGACGCATCTTTTTTCTTCTTTCCAGAGCTAGTTGGCATGCTGTCCACTTGCCCATCACAGCATCTTCATCTACATCACTGCCCTCCTGCCTAGAGGCCACTTCACGAAGGGCACGCCAGCTGCTGACGAAACATGGCTCCATGACTATCTTGTGGGCTCTCACTCCACGATTTGTAAAGACTTCCCTTCAGGAGGGTCGAGGTTGTCGAATGCCATAACATGCCAGATTCTATCAGAGATCCTCGATGCTGACATCTGGTACTTTTTCCCAGCACAGCCAGATAATCGTTGCAATGTGGAAGCCTCCTATGCGTATCACCATGTCTTCAAACTCTTCTTGTACGGCGCCACTGAATTCTTCTTTGGCCTTCACATACTGTATATAGCAAGGTTCACATGAATAAACGCTGTCATTCTGTCCAAGGCTTGCCATCATGGGCTGCACATTCTTTCATAACTGTGTAAGACGGTGCTGAAACTCTGGTAGGGGAACCATCGAAATCATAGGGCAGAGCCGATGTTTGTGCGAACGGGACACCACGGCAGTGCTACCACAGCTATTGAAGCCACTCCAGCTGGTACTTTTGTTTTTTCTGTGGTCGAAGAGTTCCACCTCAAACACTTCATTTGGGCATCCTTATCAATGTCCAAGCAAGGTCATCTTACAGCTGCCGAATGCAAGCTTTCAGAGCATTTGACCAATCAGCCTTGTATCTCCAGAGAAACTGGTAAACAGCAGGCCGCTTCCAGTATGCCTGTACTCTCTGATGGATTGGCACTCCCAGTGGATTCAAGTGTCCAATTTCCTTTTTGTCTGTCTGAATAGACCCTCGGCTCGGGGACTGGACCAAAGTGCCTCTCGTTGATAGAGGACTACTGTAGTGACATAGAGTGTCCCCTCTATTCCATCAAGAGTCTCTTCAGTCATTCCATTATTGTCTGCTGCCACCGGACAAAAGACGCCTGGGAGATGTTTGATTGGCCAATACGGACCAAAAGATGTCCCTTCTCGGCTAGGCATCTCGTTGCAAGCGCTTGTGTCGCGTTGCCTCAACATCATCGTAGCAGTCACAAAGTGGGCCATTCTGCTCAGCAATGGTAATGAGCTGTTTTGACCTCCGTCATATGGCGAACTGCAATTCCCCAGGGCCACATGATTGGCATGTTAGTTCTAGCATGTGAGTCGCACAGTGTACAACATCCTGAGCAAGCATCAAAACACGTCTTTCATCGATGAGTTGCTATTTTTTTTTTTTTTTTTTTTTTTTTTTTTTTTTTTTTTTTTTTTTTTTTTTTTTTTTTTTTTTTTTTTTTTTTTTTTTTTTTTTTTTTTTTTTTTTTTTTTTTTTTTTTTTATTCTGGTGTGAAAAACTCATCTTCATCTTTCCTTTTTCTGGTTTGGCAATAACCCAGCGTAGTAGCCAGTAAAGGGACTGTCTGGGTATCACAGATTTGGATTAATTGTCAGGATTAGAATCCATGATATTAGGTTGTAAATGGACTAAGATAGCCTTGGCATTCATTGATCTCCGACTTGATGGAGTTCGCATTGCGGATTACAGAACAAAAACAGATTCACCTGTCGCAATCATCCATCGCTGTTGTGGGCTGTTTTCTTGGTACAACCCGTGCTGTTGCGGTGTTACACTGATAGCAAGATTTGATGATATTATTGAAGCGGATAGAGCTTGAGCTAACAAAAGCTCGGACTTACTAAGATCATAGGCTTATGGAAGACAATGTCATCTCAAAGTGTTTCTTTAGTCGAAGTTTGAGTCGCTGGGTATGTAGCTGCGACTGCCACTTCCCTGTCCGCGCAGAAAATGATTTGTATCTGTCCCAAAGAATTGTTCATATCAAAGGCCTTCCCAAACATTCAGCGTGTCAGCAGAGATATCTTCAAGCCAATTGCTGAATGCCGTATCGTAACAAGTTTCGTTGTCTCCCTTCATGGAAGCCAGCATACTGCAGATTTTAGCTTTGCTGATGTATTGAGGCATGGCAAGCTCTGTGAGTCTAGCTTCTTGCTAGCCACTAGATCGTACTGACAGCACCAGTAGTCCGTACAATGTCCCTTCATCGCCCTTTTGCTGTCGCTGTTGCACAATACGTTTTCAACAGCTTTGGAAAGTTCGACCAAATGGTCATCTCCTTTTACCCTCTGTTGTGTTTTCTTTCTTGCAAAGAGGCACCAAAGTCCAGTCATGGACGTTGACTGGGACCTGGATACCCTGGAGCGTCTCGTCAAACTTGCTTTTCCAGATTGTGTGACCAATTCTTTAGATTCTTCTGTTCTGGTGTGCTCGGTGAGAATGCAGATCTTCTCCTCTGCATGTAACGTTAGGTTTTCTTTTGCTTGTTCCATTTCGATGTTTCCATAGCATTTGAGTGGCCATTTAACATCCGCGGTTGCCAAACTGTCAAAATCTGATTTTTAAACGTTCGTTATACTTCATCTCTCGGAGTTCCAGTGCTGCAACAAGTGTCCTGTATGGAGGTATCTCGGCTTTCCTTCAGTTTCTGTTTGAGGTCCATCTGACAAATATGCACTTGTGAAAGTTAGTTTAACTTCTGTCTCTTTACAGGTAAAAAGTTGCACTACTGCCTGAACGCTCTGAACTGGCCCAATTGCTTCAGTTGGGCTAGTTTAGGATTTCTTTCAGATGTTCAATCTGGAATGACCACAGAAAAGCAAAACTATGTAACCCACAGCCTCTTTTACATCATTATTAACATGGACATTTAAAAACTTTATTTTTGTAATTATCAGTCCATTAAGAATTTCATAAAAAATAGACTAACACAGCATTTTTTAGTCCACAGCATGAACCTGTGAAAAATCGCAATTGTTCAACACCCACTACAGAAAAGTTCTGATTGACAAGCTTAGTTGCTCTAAATCTAAAAGATGGCCTAAAATATAAAAAAAAGCTCATAATATTTGATTTTGTTTGTGATTTTTACTCTTGTGATGACAGGTTGAGATGAATATCGACATTTCTGTACATATTCTGAAAGAGAATGTATAATACGAAAAAAGGCCCCAATGATACCTCAATATGAAAATTGGTTTTGAGTCTCGACAAAGATATTCACGTTTACGTTACCCCTCCCCTAACTTTTTGCTAGCCCACAGTGACCCCTTGTAAGTTACCTTGGTATGTATAATGGCCTGTATAATTAAGGATACCACAATTTGAAACCACATACTACCTGGCAGGTGTTCTATAGGGTCTTTCTACCACTCTGTTCAAGTCAAACCTTTTCTGTAGGGGGTGTTGAACGATTTCATTTGTTTCACGTCTTGCTCCTGGAATAAAAGCACTAAAATGGTTCAAGGGTCCAAAAGCTGTCTAATCTATCTGAATGGTGTGAAGGATCTAAAATTTCTCAGTTAAAGGGTGCTGAACGCGGATCTAAAGGTGTCTAAAGTGTTGAAAGGGTCTGAAAGGCAAAAAGCCGGGTCTTGGGGATCTTAAGGGGTATTTTAGGGATTCTTCAATCCTAGGGGTCTCGCTATATGATATATATATTATATATATATAGAAGATATGTTACCTCTACACGTGTGTTGTGTGTGTGTGTGGTGTGTGTGTGTGTGATATCTGTGGTGTGTGTGTTGTGTGTGTGTGTGTGTGCTTGCGCGTGTTCTCCATTACTCCAAAACCTATGAACCTTCGCAGCCTAGAAACTGAAACTTTTACATGCATTACAAACGGGGAAACTCCCAAGGAATGCAGAGTGAAAATTGGGTTGTTTGTTGTTAATTAAAACACAGCTTTTGAACATAATTATTTACGGCCTGATTTAATGTATATCATTTATCAGGTTGCATCCTCAAGCGACCCGTTCTATATGGAGTCATAAGGCATTTCCTGGTTACCTTGCTGGGTCTGAAGCCGCCATGTTTTCTGGCCTGCTTAACCATTCCTATGACTTTGGAAACAGGCTGTAACGATTTCTCAATGATGAAGTGTTTTTTTTCACTTTCCTCACTCATATTATCCAATGGCCTATTCATCATTAAGCTATTGGAATCGCTGAGGACATTGCAATGCTTATAAATGCCTGGAGATTCAGTGTTTATGTGGCTTTATTTTCATTTCCGCACATGCACTAACCTTGAGAATCTTCTTAAAACTAAGTAGATTAAAAAATTAAGCTTCAATAACCGAACTCTGCAGCAGCTCTGACTCTAAAAAAAAGTGTAAATTGTCCAATTCAGACATTGATTAGGCATTTCCGGGTGTATTATTTAATGATGATTAATTGTTAATCGCTTGCCAAGCCACGCGTTACATTGGAATGTTTGCTTCAGCCGCTTAAAGCTACTTTCCGAGCGCCCTACAGTTGATACTTGGTACAGTTCTGTCCTCAATCGGATGTAAAGTCGACAGTTACTTGCAAGGTAGTAGGTACGTATTACAGCGCACCACGTCGCTTGGTGGACACAGCTACAGCAACTCCTTGGGCATTAGTAACCATCAGAGTGACCAGATCAGTCATTAGTTGTAACACCCACCATGATTTCACCATATTTGGTCTCCGAGCCTCAGAGAGTGCTCAATTCTGATGTTCAAATGGTGGAGCTTCAGATGACAGCAGAGACAGGTGCATCATCCTCTTCTTACAGTGAGGATATTCAGGCACCACCTGAAGGGACTGCCCCAAGTTAGCCCGAGGAGACCGCAGAAAAAGCCCGTCTGAGTGGATGACACCTCGCGCTACCACCCAACACACACCACCACAAAACCCGACCCAGCAGTTTTCCTGTGGTTTTTCCTCCATCATCAAAGAATGTGGCCGGTCCCGAAAGGCTTTGCTCCAATCCCATCATCAGGTTTTATTCGTGTTTTTTCGTGAATGTTGTGAAATTATAGTGTTTACAGTGGCTGGAGTGCAAATCCTGCACCAACCTCCTATAAATAGGTGCAAACTGCAGGACATCTGCAGACACCAATGATATGGATGGTATTTGCATATGGACACCATAATTATGGATGGTATTGGCTCACAAGGACCTCCCTCCTCACTTTGACAGGTCTTGTTTTTAATCTTCTGGTGTTTTATACCATACACCCTCTTCTTAAAAAAACCTGACCATGGAACAGGTTCATACATGTTTACATGGTACCTGTAGCAAGTCACAGATTTAATCTGGCCTGACCTTGATATATAATGTAAATCAGTGGTCTACAAACGTAAACCGTTCAGCCTGGTAGAGGTATGTTGCTTTTCGAGTGCCGTTCTCGTTACATCATCTATTGAAAGCCATACCAGTATGTAATGGTGGAGTATCTGCTCTGTGTCTGGGAGGTTTCGGGTGGTTCTAAACCCGTCAAATCATACCAATTGCTTTAAAAATGGTACGTGCTGTCCCTCCCTTGCGAGCACTGAGCATTTCAAAGGATAGTGGCACAGCAACAATTGCTGGAAGGTTACTGGCAAACCACCCTGTATAACCCTTGCCGGTAAAGAGTGTGTTCTTCAAAATAAAAGTGAAAGCGTGAAAAAAATAACTGCCACACTTTGTTACTGTACTGCATTTATCGTTGGCATGGGAATTAAATCCACATCAAACAGAATTGCTGCCTCCGGTTAGCAGCCAATTAGACAATCATTGCTAATGGTAGATTTCAATTACCGTGTCAAAAAAAATGAAGATGCTTAACTTAGCATAAACTCGTATTGCCTCTGCTTGTTAACAACATGCAACGTGGGAACAGCTACAAGAATTATAACAAGTACTGTTGTTTGATTTGGTTTCACAATTTCCAACCTTAGTGTTTGTCTTCACTCGAATCATAAACACTTTTATTGTTTCTTTGCAGCCATAATGTAAACAATCGTTTATTTCATAAACTTTTGACCTTTTTTTTTCGCTGGAAAAAATTACTGCCACATGTAAACATTTAAATCACTCATTCTTGTTGAGCTGATTGTAGAATCCACTTCATCATTAATAAAAGCTTATTTTGGGTATGTCTACACATAAGATGCACCCCAAAGTATCTTCTTCAGTTGTGAAAGCATGTTGCTAATATATATACATATATATATATATATAATATATTTATATATATAATATATATATATATCTTAACAGAGAGTTGCTGGCTACTCTGCTGCTAGAGAGAAGATTACTGCGATAATGAACAAGATGAGAACGCATCCCATGAAATAGGAGGTCAGCGCCAACCAAACAGCCCCAACAAAGCAAAAAACAGAACTCCCTGAAATTGCCAATGATGTCTCAATTGATGTTTATTATGAATAGTTTATCTTTCTTATTTTTCTGCAAAGTGAACTCAAACTGGCATGTACGTTTCAATTTTCTTTTTCTATAGTTGATTCCACATAAAAGCCCTAGTTATAGAAAGACCTTTTTGTCTGTATCAGAGCTAAAATCTCTGAACCTTGCTCCTTTTAGTTGTCTTCCCACTTAATATCAAGTTGGAGAGAGAGAAGAAATCCTTCTGTCTGCTCGATGTAACCCACGAGAAATCAGATAAGAATAAACGCACAATGCATTGGGAAAATGTACACTTTGAGAATGATGCTTTCAGGGATCCAATTGTTATCTGCACACTAAGTGGAAAAATTATTGAGATCAATTTCACATTCCTGCGTCTCGAGGAATTATCTCGGAAAGGCTTGTTCTCTCTCTCTCTCTTTTATTTTAAAATCAACACTTATGAGGATATTGCATTTTAACTCGAAAATCTCTTGGAAGAAAAAGATTATACTTATTGATGAATCGCTAAATTATATCACATTTTTGAACAAATGTTTAACCAATCGCGGTAGCGGAGGAAGCTTTAATCTCTGACTTTCTATTGAACGATTGGAATAATGTGTTGATACTCATAAAGCATACTGCAGTTGATTCACATAGGTTTAATCTGCTCTCTTAATTGCACTGATGCCTGTGTGTGAGGACATCCTCAAGATGAAGAATGCGATTGCTTTCAAAGCCCAGTGAAGAGTTTGAAGTTTGACATCCTTTATAAAATCCAGTGGTATTTCTTGAAGTAGACCCTTTTCACTGCGCATGGCTCTTGGCGTACCCTGATATTCTTTCAACAGAAAAAGCTAACCCACTACTCACATAACTTGTAGAATAATAGTTAACCTAGAAACGGAGAAGCAACTATGAGCAGCCCTATAGGTTGTTCTTCACTACATTCCCAAAATTGAACTGAGCGAGCATTACATGGGTTACAGAAAATGCACCAATCAAAAATCAAGGCCCAAGATATCTATTTGAAGACTCTGCAGAATGAACAGACAGGTCGTGTGTGAACATTTCAACATTCATATCATGAAGCCAATCTGATGTGAAGATTCTAAGTTTCTAAAGCATCTGTAAAAGCAAAAAATTATTTTCTCGACTGTGTGTTACTTTGGTAAATAGAGACATTGCTTGTACTGTCCAAGGTGTTCAAACGAGAGTTGAACTTGCCTGATATCCTCGATCATTCCAGCTGGCCAATTATATAAGGGCGTCCTTTTTTGTCAGATTGTGGGAACTTCTGAGAATTGCCAGGGTAGTGTGTGCACGCACGCTCGCACACACACACACACACACACATCACACACACACACACACACACTAACACACACACACACACACACCTGGCGGGACTAAATATGTATCAGAAATATCGTCGTTTGGAGCATGATGGCGAATTAACGGTGAGGATTATGAATGAATAGTAAGGAGTCGATAATTGTGCTGGAACCATGGTATTTAAAATGCATCGGTCGCCAAAATAACAAATGGTGCATTTCATCCCCCATCAAGGAAAAATTTGCATGCCTTTCTGACAGCATCACCAAAATGGATTTCCAAATCTCAATCACCTGATGAGATTCGATTTCCCAAGGTTCACCACCAATCAAAACCTCCCAGCAGTACACGGCGCATGTAATTCACTGTTCAACGGTTACTTTCCCGGATGATTGAATGGTCCACAAGTAATCGTACGTTTTTGTTCCATCTCAACCGTATGGCAAATCATTTGGCGCAAGTGCCACCTCACAGTTGCGTACAAATGACAATGTGAAAGATGTTGTGTTGCAGGGCCTGGGCTGGCTGCGTTGCATCATTTTTCTTAGGGGCGTAGCTTTGCCACTGATGTGGGGCCCTCTATTATAATCAGTACCACTGGCTACCCATTTTCGTCGACGTCTGGA
Organism: Eptatretus atami; assembly: GCA_035128595.1. NCBI lineage: Eukaryota > Metazoa > Chordata > Myxini > Myxiniformes > Myxinidae > Eptatretus > Eptatretus atami. The sequence continues at coordinate 64,249,774 of CM068963.1, forward strand.
ATGATGACAGGCTGAGTCGACCTCACGTGGTTGTTAACTCAACAGCCAACAGGGCTCAAACTCAAGACCTGAGATCTTAAGCCAGCCACCTTAACACGTTAAGCAAACACCAGCCTATAATTTTATCATAAATGCAGTATTAAGCCAACATCAGGCTTCAAGTGCAAGTCAGATTTCCCATAGATTAACTGTGCTGCCTCACCGAAGGCTGCCATTTTTAAGAAGAAGACTGCCCTTGAATAACACGTTTAATGTGGAGCGTTCCAATAAATTTTCGCGAGCTTTATATAAATCTCTCAGGTGCTAACCTATTCAGAGGGGTAAGTCCTCGCTTAATTTGCGAGCTGGAGTCATGTTTACTATATACCAATTTACCTCCCCCTCCCTCACCTCCAATCCCACCAACAACCCACAGCCCTTCATTTGGAAAAAAGATATGTAAGAAAACTGGGATTGCAGGTGAAGTGATTGAGATATGTTAACTTTTTCAGGCGTTTACCCCAACATTTACTCTGACGAATGGCTTCATGTCATAACTTTATCTTCTCTATTGGCTTTCCATGTGGGTTCGCATACTCCGTTCAAACAGTGTCCTGTTCATTCATCCACTTGGGAAATAATTTGGCATTCATTGTATGCAATCCAAATTGGGCGCCAACAAACAACTTAAAGTTCAAACGAGACCTTAAACCCCAATTCCCTCTCTCTCTACGTGCGCACAAATAAGAAACTATCTAAAAGACATCATTTAACCAACTTAAACTTATATCGTGCGTTTCAACTTCAACATTCACGCAATCCTCAGGATACGCTGCATTGATGAAGGAACTAAGGATGTCATTCATTTGTGATAAAGGTTTGAAATGATAGGGCCCTCACACAAACAAAGAGAGCCATTTATCCTTCAAGTGTTTATAGACAAAGAAAGGGAGTGTATGATTAAAGCAAGAGGGCAGAATGAACACGAGACCTCCAAACGCTTTTAAGACAATACGAATGGGGCGGAAAAAAGAGATAGTGTTCTCCCTTTCTTTCACGATGGAACACGGATAGGTACTTAAATTGTTTTGGAATAAAATCCATCGCCAGAGAGAATCTCGCACATGACGAATTGAGGTTCAGAATATACAAGAAAGTTAATTTTTTTTTTGTATTTTTTTAAAAACGAGGATTTTGCAGAAGAACCCTAAAATAACATCCTTGTGTGATGTACAAAATATATTTTTTTATTAATTACAGTTAAACAATGCAGTAAGAGGATTTGAAGGTATTGTTTTATTCCAATCGACAGTTGCGATTCCATTTTGATGTCTGCGCAAATGACAAAGAAGGCAAAAAACAGAACTTTATGGAATCAGAAACCTGTCTGAAATAAATTTTTAATTATTTACATGGGCAAACAGCTGGTATTGCAAAACACCAAAACCATCCTGGTGGTTCTCATGTGGAGCGGGTGCTTCTATTAAAAGGTAATTCGGCAAATGTAATTACTAATATCAGGTGTGCAGATGGACAGACACTGCAGTGATTTCCAACACGAAGAAGAGCTGCACTGCGCTATTGACAAACATAATGTGGCTGCAAAGAACACATGATAGCATAAAAGTGCAAAAAAAGAAAAAAAAGTTATAGTCTTTGAGAGATCAGTGGAGACAAAAGTTACCATCAGGTCCCAAGGACAAGTTTCTGAAACAAGTTTCAAGTTATACATGCAGGAGTTAAATAACAACACAATACCACCCTAGGCAATTGAATCGGAATTTAATTAACAAGCAAAAAATTAATGGCCATGGCAGTCTTTCAATTCTGGAGGTGTCCAGTCGAGCCCACCCAGTACACACAACCAAAGATGGTTGATTAGCCTCCCCCCCCCCCCCCCCAAATCATTCACAAACTAGAACAATCAACAAACAACCAATCTCAACAAGTAAAATCAATGACCAATATTGGGGGGACTTTTTGAAATGCGAGGGAATCTAAACCAGGCCAGAATGTTGTTCCTGATATTGAAAAATCGGGACTCACTGAAATAGATGAAATACAACAAACAGTTACCCCCCCCCCCCCAACACCAAAGGGTGGATGGAGGTGCTGCTTTCACCCCTGTCGTTGTTTTTCTGTCTTGCTGAGCCAGGATATTCTCAAAACGTTATGATCAGATTTGGACAAAACTTGGTGGACAGGTTGGTGTGCATGACAAGGACGAATCAATTCAGTTTTTGGTGAGATCCAAGTCGGGATCCGGATATGCAGAATTAAAAAAAATTTGATCAAATTATTTCTTCGCCAATGAGAAATAGCCAAAAACGATATATAAGCATGTTATTTCCAAAAGTTGTTGAACAAATTATGACAAAACGTTGGTGGATGAATTAGGCACGGGACAAGAAACAAGCCGATTAGATTTTGGTAAAGGTCCAGATCCTTGGGTCTGGCCTGGTTAGTGGGACACAAAACATGCTGTTTCAGTCTGCAGAGGTATGTGTTCTTACAAGTGATGTTATAGTTTCTCTTGTGACCCCAGAAAACCAACCAAAAAACAATGTACAGTGCTGTATTTATAACGGCCCTCTCAGCTCCGTATCTCCCACACCCCCTCTTCACCAAATGATTCATAGTAAAATAGCATCACTTTAACTACCCTGCCGACATTCAAAAGCCACCAGACAGTCCATCCCATTGTTATTCAGAAGCATCTTGCACTTGGTTCCACATCGTCGGGAGTTTGCAGCACGAGCAGCTTCCCGTTTCAGCAAGCTGAGAATGTTTATCCAAGTCTTTTGTTATGCAGAGGCACGAGTCCTTTCTCTCAGGTTCTTTTCCAAGTATTTCACTTACTTCAGACAGTGTTGTGAGCCATTTTAAGTAATGTAACAAATACCTATCTGACACTATACTCTTACGATCCTAAAAACAGGAAGAGGTCCCAACCTGCGGCCGCGGGCCACATGCGCGGCCCCCTTAGACGGATTTTATGCGGCCCGCAGGTGCCATTTTAAGTAAACAATACCCTATGCTGGGACACACTCTACTTTACGATGCCCTTAAACGATTGAAGTTTTCCTGGCAGTTTCTTGTGCATATGCGCAGAGGCATTCTGGTAGTGGGAATACATTCATTTCAAAAATTGACGTTTTGCGATTAATTGTTATGGAAAAACGTCTCTTGAGAAAAGCAGAATTGTAAGCTGCCACCAGAGAGGCCAAGCATGTAGCTGGTTCTACGAACAAGACATGGCTACCAAAAAACCATCACACGCCTGAGCCGACTCGCCACTCCTCCGATGGGAACCGATATGCAGTCTATCTACCGTTCACTTATGCTACACACATACTTTGGAACTCGTGTAACAGAGGATGAAAGTGCTTAACAGTAATCAAAAAGGAATTGGAATCGCAATGTGTGCTTTCTGGAACAATAAATCATTAATGAGAAGGAATTTGAAATTCAAACAAAAAAAGATTGCTTAAAGACCTATTGTATAATGTCTGTTGTGACATATTGTAGTGAAGTATTTAGGTAAGAGGAAAAACGAAGTGAGAGAAGATGAAATGTGTTTGAGATGTGGTCCGATTGTTATTCTATATTATGGCGGAAGGGGGGCGGGAGAGGTACCCAGTGCTGCCCGCCGGGTGAGCGTTTGTGGGTTTCAAGGACGTGGTGGACCGTGAAAGCATGGAGTTATTTGGCAGCATAGTGGTTAGCACTCCTGACCCCACATCCTCATATACACCATATAAGCGGCCTGTTTGGCCTCAAATGGTCTTCAAGGCAATGTGCAGTAGCATTAAACTTGCCCAGATTCTGAAGTGCAGACATCCACATTTGGGGCTCTCGGTGCTGTGGTTCAGCCATGAGAGAGTAACAATTCAAATGCCACAAACAAATGCACAAATACTTGAAATTCTTTTAATAAAGCAGCTGCAGAGTTGAAGTGGTGGGGGGGGGGGTAGCAACCAAGAGCTACTAAAAACTGGTTAGGAGAGAACCTAATATTACTTGAGTATATAGCAAATCGAAAAAGTCAGCTTAATTATGGGTGGACATGTAATAGAGATTCCTGTGGCAAAATGCTGTCAACATCATGGAAAGTAACCTGTGAAAGGAAACGAGCACCGGGAAGGCCAAAAATAATGTTGATGCGATGATATAGGTAGAACGTATGACATCAACAAACATGTACAACTGAAAAGGGAAAGCACAAACAGAGAAGACATGGAGATCCATGTGAGCAACCATTGGCATTGAAGATGCCAACTTTGAAAAAGACAAAGAAAGAAAGAAAGGGAAAGATAGACAGCTTGGTGGGAGGACCTGCAGCACAAATTACACAGACATGTATGGTAATACATGAAACGCTACTGGACTTGAGCTGCGCAGAAAACAGCGCTGAGTTGGGGGGAAGTGATGCAACGCCCGGGACACTTTAGGGACCGGCGATCCCTTTTTAAAATGCCGTCATTTTTCTCTCGACAATCACAGGGCAAAATTGCGGACTTTCAAAAATGATATATGGATGCTAACCGAGGTTCTTCACGCATGCGCTGTTGCTTTTTTTTTCAGTTGACACCTCCGATAGCGGGTGCTTTTTTTACCTGCTGTGTGCTCGGGCGAGATTTATTCAGTTGAAAGTCTTTTTAACACACTTTCAGGCATTTAAAATGAAAATTGGCCAATTCCAAAATCGTTAACCATAATTGTTGTGTTCCTTGATGCAAATCGCGACTCACGGGGAAATTACGAGAAATATCCATTAGATTGAAGGGGGGGGGGGGGAGGGGGGGGGGGGGGGGGGGGCGGGGGGCGGGGGGGGGGGGGGGGGGGGGGGAGGGGGGGGGGGGGTTATGGTCTTCATCCTTACAAATTTCCTGCTAATACAAGGAGGTTGGTCAGTGGTTAATACGTGGATCACACACACACCACATCGCCACACACACCACACAGTCGATCACACACACACACACACACACACACAACCAACACACAACTTCTCATTTTTCGCAATACTGCTACTGTTTAGATACAAAAATTTAGTGTAGTTCCTTTTGGTCACCAGAAATGAACAAAAAAAGATACTACAAAACTGCCTCCACAGCTCCCCACTCCCATCCTCCCACATGATTAATAGTAAATATCATTTATATACATTGATTTTAAATCTACCTCTGCGGCATTTCACCAAACGCTATATGTGATCTTCCCTAACTGTTAAGAAGCACCCAAGCCAGATCGGTGTGTGACCTAGCACATCTCGCTCCCACGTAAATATTAGCGTGCCACAAGCTTTCTGTATTTCACATTGCGAAGATGTCCTTTGATGAAGACTGGTAACCATTACTTTGTTGGGCAATGACGCACAGCTATTAGTCTTTCAAAACAGCTCAGTTAAAGTTTTATTAGCTGCAGGATTTGATCAGCGGTTGGGGTCTGTTACGAACGCACCCCGTTTACGTATCCTTTCGCGGCCTTGCCCACGTTTGCCGGCAGTTTTGCAGTACGTGCCGCTGCCAGAATGTCAGCCCTGTGTAGGATGAGAAATTTCTTCCAAACTCTTTCCTTGTGCAGAGGAAAACCCCTTTCTCTTAGGTACTTTTACCGAGTAGCTTTACCTCTTTTCGAGCTTTGTGGGCCATTTTAGGTTTACAAATCCTTATCCCCAGATGCACAAAAACTTCAACTTGCCACGATGCGACATTTCTGCTAATCGGGTTCTGCTTGGCATGACATCGAGCTTCCTGTGGGTTCATTTTAAATTCCCGTACTGGCGGAGAATATTCTCCCTCCCCATACCCCGTCCCTTCATGCTCTACCTCCAAGTGACTGAGCGTCAAGTGAGGCAAGCAGCACCTTGCTCCATGAACCGTGCTCCTGCTAAAGAAAAATGTTTTTTGGTGTGACTCAGCCTCTGTCAAAATTCAAATCCACAGACCCTCTCGGACTCAGAGTGGACATTACTAATTTATTATATCATCGAATCGTCTGGTACTGAGTGCATAAATAGGCAAAGATTAACGAGACTATAAAGGGTATAGGGATTAATGCCTACGTTTATTGGAATTAAAACTCGCAATGACTATCCCTTTGAAGCGAGAGCAGAAAACAGTGCCATTAGATGGACTAACAGGCATCTTGCTTCTCGGGAGAGAAGAAATAGATGGCGAAAAAAAATTGGTTTAGGTTGAACAGAAAGAAATCTGCGACTTAGTAGCTTATACGAGAAGGGATGTGTAAAAATATGGAAACATGCATGGAATGCTTGGAACTCGGGAGGCAGGATAAATGAAATGACAGAGCGTGGGCAAGGTCAGATTAAAAAAGATCGGTAGAGGCTTACTTCGGCGCACTAGCTTGCTGCTAAGCGAAGGGACGGGGCCATGGCAGTGTACACGAAGACTAGTATTTGGTATTTAGGATAAACAAAGTTAGTCTAACTTAGACCTGTACTGTAGGTTCTCTCTGGGTAACAGAGGTTGTTTTTAGTAGATGAATAGCAGATTATCATGGCAGCCTTCCAAGAATTTAAACAGCGACATCAACCTTATGTGAATGGTAATGGCGCTATCTTGTTGTGGAGAACAACCTTTATACACAACAACATTTGCTTTCCCAGTGAACCTCGATACCTGTATCTTAAAAAGAAACAGCCGAAGTGACACCATCGCATTCCTGTCTTCCCTGGAATGAGCGCAACTGTTCAGCTTGAAATGAATCCACAGGAAAGCTACTAAGGGGTTTTCCAACAGGCCAAAAGGCCATTGTAGTCAGAAAGGAAAATAGGACTCGGTCCCAGAATCATTGCCCTGGTGATTACCCAGGTTCCAGGGAGATTGGAAGAGTAGATGCCATCATGACGAGAGTAACATGTTGTGATTTTGCGTACCAAAGGAGCCAGCGAGCGGCTAGGAAACCTCAGTGACTACAATCAGCCTCCTTCTGTACAAAATCAGGCAGATAAAGCTGCCAGAAATGTGAGCGAATGGTAAAACAAAACAACTATAACTCGGCATTTGAACACAATATCAGTTGAGCCTGAAGAAGCACATAACCTCCACGCTGAAACAGTTTACATTTTGTTATCCCACTGATAGCCGGATCTGGATTCGGACCCGAACCAAAATTTAATCGGCTTGTATTCGCCAGTCTAACTGACAAATCCACCAGTTTTTTGTCAATTAATGTTGTCCACAACTTTAAAATATCGTGTTATAAATATAGTTTTGGGTCCTATACCTCAATCGTGAAGAATCACTTTAAAAATCCATCTATCCGGATCTGTATTCCGTCGTGATCTTCACCAAAATCGAATCGATTCGCTCATTCTCAAACACCCAACATGGTCCACCAAGGTTTCATCCGAATCTATCGACCACTTTTTGAGATATCATGTTGTATATCGTTTTTAGCGTATCACACAATTGTCGCCTTGGTGTTGTCTTGTTGCTCGTTTAGGATCTTCCGTCAGAAGTTTGAGCCCCGTATTACGTCATTGAATTAACACAAGGTGGTTTGATTCAGCCTGTCATTCATTTTCGGCAAAATGATACCAGCTTACTGGTACAGAGGGCACTTGATGCTCAGCGGCACAGCTGGTGCTTCCAGAAAATGATACAACCAAGCAGCCACAAGCTGGCATATGAATAAATAAAAAACTAATGGGTGAAAAAAAGCCATTAAAAAAATTTTTTATTTGGATCCGGATCTTTACCAAAATCGAAAACAATTCTCCTTTTTCTCACAACCCAAGTTCATCTTGAATCCATCACAAACTTTTTGAGATATTGTGCTATACGTCGTTTTTGGCCATATCCTCATAGTGAAAAATCACTTTAATAATTCTCTAGTAACCGGATCTTCCACAAAATCTGGATTAGTTCGTCCTTATCACACAGCCACCAAATGTGGATGTCCACCAAATTTCATCCCAAATCCGTCCAAAACTTTTTAGAAGTATCCTGCTAACAGACAAACAAACAGTGATCGACGAGTGAAACATAACCTCCGGTCCACCTTCCCGGTGGCAGAGGTACAAATGCGATGTTGAGGGAGGAGTAAAACGAGAGAAATTATAATTCTGATAGTGGCACAGTGGATGCAAACAAAGCAAGGCTCACTTTGCTGTTGAAAAGGGACCACTTGAATGCCACAAGGCAGGAACATAATCAAAAGGCACCCGACTGTGTCAAAATCTTATTGGACATGTCAAGAGAGACTGCTTTAAAATTAGATTGAGACGTAAATCATTAATCTATTCAAGCTTAAAGAATAAGAAAGACGAAAAAAATAAAATAAAATAAAAATATCATCCCAAAGGCATATACCATTTGCGTTTTTTAAGATAGAGCACACAGTTGGCAAATCGTGAAACCTTTGAATGATGATGCACTGCTGTTGAATTTAGAGGATTCACTTTACAGTCTTCATTCTGAAGGCAAATTGTTGAGGTTTTTTGATGAAAATCGTTGGACATCTGAATAACCTACTAGATTCAATAGACTCTCGACTCAGAGATGTGCTTCCGATGAGGTATAACTGGGCGAACCCACATCCAGTGCCAAAATTGAGATGTTCTTCCATTCACACCTGTGGACCAACTTCCTCAGTCTCTTCAATCTTCATCCTTCCCTACAGGGCTTTAAGCCGGCTGTTCAACCAACCATCTCAAAGTCATGTTCCCATCCACAACGATTTAGTTATTCTACCCCCCCCATTAACCCTCCAAAAGCCCACCTCTTTCCGACGTTTCCAGTTTTCCTTGCACTTCTATGATTGAGGGTTGCAGCTGTATCCTTTTTTTGATCCACCCCCTTTGTCCCCTTACCCTTTCTCTCATCTTGCCACAGCCCTTAATTTATCCAAGTCTTACCCCTATATTTTGTCCCTCAACCCAGCTGTTGGTTTGTCCTCTCTCCCTTCTTTCTACTGCTTCTTTTTTTGTCTGTTACGTGACAACCCGTCTGTATTCAAACTCCTTCCACGCAGCCTGGAATCTGCTGTACAAATAAATAAATATAAATGCACCACAATCAATATTTTCAAAACTCCAACTTCCTCAGTCTCTTCAATTTATTCTGCTTTTTGTATACAGCTTCGTGTTCTCATGCAGTAATTTTATTCAAATGTTTTCATAGCAATGCATCTTCACTTATTGGAACTTGTTTGGGATTCTAAAATTGCGAACGTGAACTTCAAAAACCATTTTTTATTCGAAACCTTGCATTGTATTGGATAACCCTTGTTTACTTCCGAACAGCCTCATTGCAACCAGGATAAGAGATTTTGAAAAGGATCAATTTTTAGACATTACCTCCATCCAAATCACCTCGGCAAGTGAGATGATTCCTAAATATCATCCATTCTGCTGCACCTGTCCATTTTACCTAGCCTTTCGCTGACTGAACGTGTTGCACTCGACTACACAACTGTCTTCAATACAACTTACTTATTGGTCCATCCACCACCGCAATGGCACGTGATGTCTGCCATGTCTGATGTCTGTGTGTCTGGAACTTATTTTTTACCTTTAAGCTTTTGTCATCAAGATGTTTAACAAAGCTTTATATGCAGAATATGGAAGAAAAAAAAAATTTTGGTCAAAAGGTCAACGCTTAATAAAGCTGGTCAATTTTTCATCCAATTTACCTGAAATTCTAGGAATGTTGCATATTGGCGTTCACTAATTAGGTTCACCAATTCAAAGGCTAGAAGCCAAGTTCTTTTTTTTTTTAGCTCAAAAGTCAAAGGTCAAGGTTACATTTTTTATGGCGTATGTGCTTTGAGATCTTTCTTGTAAGATTTTTGTTTTGTGTATGTTTTTTTTTTACCTCCACCACCTGAAGCGTGAAGGATTTATATTTTTTCACCATTTCTGTCTGTTGTTTGTATTCTTCAAAAAAGTTGTATCTCTCTCTTTT
>CM068963.1:64269245-64279735 GCA_035128595.1 Eptatretus atami
GCCTGTCATCCTTCCAAGGTTGGCAAAATGAGCACCAGTGTACTGGTAATGGGGACGCCGCATCAGCGGTATAGCCGCGTCCCAACCAATGATGCAACCACCAGCCACAGGCTGCACTCGATAGAGAGAGAGGTTCCTACCTTTTTGTGTGGTCAGTTACGGAGAGCTTGGTCCAGGAATTTGGAATTTGTTCAGAGTGCCGGCGATAACTCACCTATTATTTGTGAAAGTTACCAAGGAATCTTCAATGTACACCAACTAATGTAAGCAGATGGGACACCCAGCTTAACATCCACCTGAAGGGCGGTGTATTTTGTAATGCAACACCTTGCATGCGAAGTACCGGTAGCATCCAACAGTTTATATTATTAGGTGTAGAATCAAACCCAGACAAGACATCTCAAAAGTAAGTGCGGTACCTCTGCAACTGCCTGTTGGAATTCATAATACATGTTAAAAAAAGAAAAAGTACAATTATTATCATTACACGGATGAGGAAAATGTAAACATAATTCTTAGCTCCAAGTACTGTGAAAGTTTCCAAATCTGTACATTGGGAACAACTAGTTTAATCGTCTCTAAAACTACAGGAATGATTCAAATTAATAACTCGTGAAATATTTCCATGGTTTCATGAGGAAATACGTACAAAGTTCAAGGTTCATGTCCTTAAAGCTATTACTGCAATTCAGTAAAAATTCACGGGACTGTGTGACAATTGTACCACAGTCAACGTTGAGTCATCATGAAAAGCACACCCTCCCCCCCCCCCCCACTAGCCCTCAGCTAATTAGATATTACATTTCCACCTAATCATTATTCATGATGCTCTCTGGTTCCACCAATCAGGTAATACCGTCCTTTCTTTCTCTCAACCAATCAACGTTAAGGACATGACATCGTAACTTCATAAACAAGAGTTTGGTGCTTCGTCTTCATCTGCTGCGGTTTTATCCTGAGGAGTCCAAGTCGAAAAGCTTTGGTAATGTCTATTTTATGAAAAACTCACTGAAATTTCTCAGTGATTATGGAACGAGATACGTACACAAGTTCCACAGACTCACCTGAATGCTGAAGTTGAAGGTTCAACAACACCGTTCTGTGGCTGTCCATACTAATTAAACAGACTTATAAAATGGAACTGACATGGAAAATGACCGATGCAATAAAAAAGGGTACATATCTTTTGAAAACCATGATATTGTTGCGGCCATGGGTCCGCAGAAACAGCTTGTCACTCAGGGGATTAATCCCCGGTTGTCCTCGGAGAGCCGGACCTGGGGCCACCGCTCACAATTAACGTTGTGGCACGGTGGGTTGTTTTTTAAACCACGAACGCCACACAGTCAACCACGAGTTCCAGTGTCCACCGTCTAATTATTCCGTTTAACTTGAGGTCACATGGTTACCTGAGCAGGGAGCGCGCCTGCGAAGCACCAATGTTTTCTCGATTAGATTTAATTAGGGCGCCGAGCGTTTTAACCGCTGGTGCGTGCGACGATTTTTGGTCAAATCTGTGGTAATTACCTCCCAGTCTATCTCGGTTCAGACAATGCTAGACCAATGGAAGGGAAAGGACAAACACGGACAGGTTGGAAATCGATAAATGATTTATTAATTATAAAATAAATAAATAAAAAGAACTTTTTATTTGCTGAGGTAAATAAAGAATAAATTTCAAAGCAAAATCAATCACAATGCCAGGAAAAGACAAAGAGCAGATGCTTATCGGGGGTTGACACTTACAGCTAACACAGACAAGTACCAGCAGATCTTCAGGGGGAGGGGAGGGGAAGAATCGTCTCGCTCACCAGAAAGTCGTCGTGAAGTGAAAACGTCCTGAAATGTGTGCGTGCGGTCACGTCGTCGCCAGCACCCAGCCTTGCCGTGCACCCTCTCGCGAACAGCCTTGAATGCCAGTCGACGTTTGGAGGGCACCGAGATCGTCTGTCAGGGTTTTAGACCCTGGTGTTGTTGGTGACCGACCTGTGCCTCACTTGTTGGTGCGCTGCTCACACCCACACGCGCACCACATGCTCGCTTCCTTCTCTCTCTATTGCGCGCTTACACCCGCTTCTTGCTCCTTATCAAGCTTACTTCTCGTTCTCTTCTCCCTCCCTGGCTTTCTTTTCGCCCCGCTTTCTTTTGCCTCCGCTTTCCTCTCTCCTCAGAACGGACCTCCATTTGTTTATGTCTCCGCGGGTGCAGTCTGCCCCAAGCTCACCCACCCCACTTGCGCACGGTTACCATGACGACCCGTGTGCTCTTAAAAAAGGCGGCATCCGAGCTCGCGAAAGATGTTGCTGAGGAAATATAAGGTGGGCTTCAGAGCTCGTGAAAGAACGTTGCTGAGGAAGAATGAGGGCAGAATTCAGAGCTCATGAAAGAAATGTGTGTAAACGTGTCTGTGGTAAAGAAAAAAAGCTTCCCATAAGAGAGGGGATCTATTTCTTGCCCTTCTCAACGCATCACATTTAAGATCCATTAGACATGGGGATGGGCTCATCTGAACATGCATTGAAGGAAATAACTGTCTGAGGACCTGGATGTGTGGATGCATTCATCAGACCGGATTCTGAATCTGTAACAATATATATATATATATATATCCCTGTGTCGTAAGAGGCGACCAGGGTTGCGTCAGGAAGGGCATCCGCGTAAAACCTGTGCCAAATCAGTATGGGATCATATCGGATGATCCCTGTGGCGACCCCACGGGAGCAGCCGAAAGAAGAACAACAACATATATATATATATATATAATATATAATATTTATAATATATATATATATATATATATATATAATTACGCTGGAATGACCTGACCCACCCCGTCCCCTCCAACACTTGAATCAGGGTTAAAAAAATGCCAATTTAAATGATCTTTGGGACAAAACACTCCCTCCCCCATCCCAACACTTGAATATGGTTAAAATGCCAGCTTAAATGGTTTTGGACATACATCTCCCCTCACCTCCATCACTTGAATCGGGTTAAAAATACCAATTTAAATAACCTTGGGACAAAACACCTCCTCCCAAATGCCAGTTCAAATGACATTTGTGACACAACACCCCTCCCCAATTTTTCCCTCTCTCAAATGCACGTTCACCTCGACTGACATAATAAAGGTGGAAAACATTACCTGTCTTTCATTTTGTAAGCTATGGAGAGCAGCGACGAGGAAATTGATTCGTCTTGCAGTGAGTGAGCAACCACAACGGTCCAATTCACACAAGGGAGTATCTTTATATGTTTGAGATTTTGTTCTCAGATGAATATCCTTGTAATAAGAACGAATATGTATGCAGTACAATTCTGTATTCATAAAGTAACTTGGATTGCCATTTGATAAGATGCAAAACATTTTTAGTTAAACTTGTAAATTCTGTGGCTTGTGCAACTGAAACATCACATTGATGTAATCCTTCATTTTGTAATCTTCAGCGTTCCATTAATAAAATCTGTCCATACGCCTTCCAAGCTGTGCACATCTGCTATGATTAGGCACCAGCTGTACCATTTATATATTTCTTGATAAAAACGTAAAACAAGCACACAAAAGTCACGTGACTGGGTCCTGGGCCTCAAAATATGATTTATTTGGGTGCTGATTGGTCTGAAAATGAAGTGATTATAATTATATGGCCTTCACATTGGCAGGATGCCAAGTGACACTATCAAACGACACAATAATGTATGAAACAGCTGATTAGATGGATAGATAGATAGAGATAGATAGATACATAGATAGATAGATTAGAATTACAAATGTATATTTAAGCCTACAGGAATGGGACACCATGAAGAGAACACGGGCGGGGATGTACAATCCAAAGAATGTGGACTACGCAGATTGACACACGACAAAGAGTACAAAATAGACAAATCGAATATAAAGCATTCAACTTCAACACTAAAGGTGGACGGAGGTTATATTTCCACCCCTGTCTGTCCGTTTCTGTGAGCAGGATATCTCAAATAGTTGTGGACGGATTCAGATGAAATTTGGTGGTCTAGTTTTTATTTTGGTGATTAAATTTTGGTGACGATCCGGATCCAGATCTGAGAAAAATTATTTTAAAGTGATTCTTCACCGTTGAGATAATAATGAGAGTTTGACTGCATCAAAGCCAACCCAGAGCTTCAAATTCATGAATACCTGCAGAATTTACCAAATGTGCGACTCAAATCAAGCAAACATTTCTGGGGCTCTGCAAAGGTTTTGAGTGATGTGGGGTTTGACACAAAGGACAAGTGGCACAATCTCTGGACAGAAAACATTGCTAACAAAGAACTGGTGAGTGATCCGACAGAAGAGCCTCCAGGTTTTGACCTCCCCCGGAAACAGTGGTCTGCACTCAACAGGATCCATACTCTCCATGCAAGGACATCACACCACCTCCACAAATGGAATTTCAAAGATAGGCCAATATGTGACTGTGGTCACCCAGATCAGACTATTCATCACATTGTGAATGAGTGTCACATACGGAAATTTGATGAAGGGTTTAGGGCAATTCACGAAACAAAAGACAGTGCTGTGACTTTGCTGTCCAACTTAGACTTAGGGCTGTAATTTGGCATATGCAAGAAAGAAAAGACCACTGAGAGATGGGGCCAAAAATGACATATATTTCAAAAAGTTGTGGACGAGTTACAACAAAACTTGGTGGATGAGATGGGTAGGTGACAAGAACAAGGGGATTAGAATGTGGTTCAGATCCAGATTCAGATCCAGCCTATCAGTGGGATACAAAACGTAAACTGATCAGCCCGGCAGAGGTATGCACTCTCCCGAGTGCTGTTTCTGGTTTCAAGAGTTGGACATGACAAGCTGCTACACTTCATGTTTGGTTTGACGGATTATCAAAATTTGTACTTTCCTCCAAGTAGGGTTGGGTAAATATGATTGAAATTTGTGCATAGCATTTTCTACGGCCGTTTTCCATGCTGAATCCGAATCCGGTCGAATTTTTTTTTTTTTCCTCCGATGACCTTTGACCCCGGAACCTTAATTTATTCAAAATGGTGGCCAAAAATTGACCTTTTTCATGTTTTCCTTCTCTAATGTGACTAATAAGGCTTGTAATATATCATTCCATATGTTTTTCAGGTCAAGGAATACCTAATCACATTTTCAAATTGATTGGATGTGCATAGGACCGAAATCAAGTAATTTAGGGCCGAAATGTGATCTAAAATGATTTTTGACAAAAACTATCCTGATTATGAATATTTTAATTATCCGTTTTGTCTTTCCAGATTCGGATGCTAACCAAACTGTTTAATAAACACAATATAAATGAAGTATACTTTTTTATCGTTGCAGAATCATCAATCATGACTGACGGACCAGATCCAGTGTTGAGAACTGCAAAGTACTGCTTGAGAACTTGGTGTAGATTCAGAAAAACTCCTAAGTGCTCAGCGCATTTGATACTTGCTATTGATCACGGATGTGATAAAGTTTTCCGAAATCTGAAACAGAAGCTTGGAGTACAGAATCTTCTGAAACTTTCTGCTGGAGAAAAGGCATTTTGCTCCCCCGGATCTAGTGTACATACACTCAGCGAAATAGCAATCGCAAAACTTCTGAGTCCGAGTCATGTGTCTCACTTTGTGTCGTTGTATCCCCAATACATGGAATGGATGGAGCAGAACGTATTGAACATTGTGGCTTCAAAGGGTTCACTGCGAATAGTTCAGGAGAATAGCCGAGATCGCTAAACAGTTTCTCAAAATGAGAACATCCATCATGGAATTCTTCGATGCTTCTGTGGACATTCAATCGAATAAGCTGGTCCTTGGTGTCTCTACGTATGTCAAAGTGCTTGGTTCGTTTTATGCAGCGAGGTGTACGAACAAGTGGAAATATTATCAATTTCCCATTGATGAAACTTTTGGCATGATGACAAGATGAAAATACTTATACCGAGGACAGAGAAACTAGGAGGGAGTGAAGGACTTTTTTGCTAGAAAACTACCCGAACTGGCTGAAATCCGTGACAATTCAAGGAATGGGAGTGGGAAAGACGCTTTTGCTGCTGTGGTCGACGAAGTCATCAATTCCTTACATATCGCCAGCTCTCTGAAATGAAATATTCTCAAATCGAGTACATAATGCAGAAGGAACAGAGAGAATATGCCCTCTCCTAACTACTCGAAAATGGAACTAGCCCCGTCACAAACTTAGGTTGTGAATCAGAATTCGCCATCTTGACAATTATCGATTATAATCGAATAAAAGTCAGTGGAGGAACGGAATCAGTAATGTCCATGTCCAGGAAGATCATTGCACGAACGGGCTTTTGGTCGACTCAGCATTCATGGAGATGACACGCGAAGAGACAAAGAACGATTTAAATGGGCCTGTAAATCAGAACAGACTCTTTCTGTTAAAAAGCGAGAGAAAGTTTCATTTTGACTGTACGGCATCAAAAGGACTGTCCTAAGGAAAAAGGAAGACTTAAGAAAAAGAAAATACTGGGCTATTGAATACTATACAAACTTGCAAAAAGCACAAGGAGCTTTGACCCCAGACAGTCTAGATTTACTGAGTACACTATCGGAGAAAGAACTTCCAGCGGAAGTGACAATATTTACGCTTCACTGTAGCCCCAGACATACGCCAACAAAGACGTGTGAAGGATGGAGCAGGGAAATTCCGCACTCAAAAATTCAGTTTGACCGAGCTACACAACTCTATAAAGAATGCTATCAAACCCGATGAATCCGTGCAGGATAACATTAATGAACTTTTGTTGCGGCACCGGTGTGATCTCGGTTCTATGTTGATCTGAGAATGACAAAAACAGTTCATATTTAGCAAAATATTGTGCTGTTTTCAAAAATTGTGTTTTAAAAATCATCAAATTGTTGTCATAAGTGTCATTTTCGTATTTCCTGATCAGAAAAACCTACAAATTGATATTTACAAGCCTTATTTTCTCTCATTTGTCAGAAATTCATAAAAATATCCTTTTTTGGTCGCCATTTTGAATAAATTTTAAGTTCCGGAGGTCAAAAGTCATCGGAGGTTTAAAAATTCCAACGTTTACAGATTCAGCATCGAAAATGGCCATAGAAAATGCTATGCGAAGACACTAACCAAAAAAACTTCACTATTTACCCAACCCTACTCAAGTGCATCACAAAAGCAGAACAAGACGAAGCATATCTCACTCCCACTCACTCACTCCCTCCCTCACTCCCTCACTCACAGACACACAGTGCTGTATGAGAGGCATTGTGTGTTTTCCTTCAGGAAAGTACAATGCCAATAAGTTAACCAATAAATCCTCAAATCCATATGTACCAATGGAATAAAGTTCCTGTACACCATAAAAAAATTACACAAAATTATACTGACATGTAGCCCAGCAACATTATGGTCAGCTAATATGTGCCTTGACATGGTCCCCATTTTACCCGTGAATATCCGGAATTGGCACGTGCATACTGTGCACTGCACCCCCAAATTGCCATACATGTGTACTGAGTCACGTGGCATTGCTACACGTGGTAATGAGTAAATCGTGGCAGCACGATTCGGTGAACCATCCCAGCTGTGAAAAGCAGTTTCACTGACATCTAAACGTTTTAAACGTGATGCCACGGCTTTCCGAAAATGAACGTCTACATGTGCTATTGGCAGGGTTGAGACAGGAATGCCACAAAACGTTGTGGCTCAGCGTTTAGGGGTTCATCAGAATACCATGCAGTCACTCTGGAGACGTTATCAACAAACTGGTAACACCAGTCCACGTTCTGGACAACCACGTGTGATTAAAAGAACAAACTATTGTGCCGTCTTCAAAGACTGTCCACGTCACGTCGGCAGGATAACCACATTCGGTTGGTGCACCTTTGGAATCGGTTCCAGACAGCAAGTTTGACAGTTAGCAGCATCCCTGGCTTGTGACCAATCAGTGCCAGAACTGTCAGGATTCAGTTGAGCAAGCGGAACATTCGACGACAACCAGAAGTACATCCAATTTTGTTGTAGACAACGTCTGAGGTTCAGGAGACAAGATTGGGCTGCTGTCCTCTTCACAGATGAGTCAAGGTTCCATGTTTACAGTAGTGATGGCCATTGTCACGTGTATTGATGGGAAGAGGAACATTACACTGATGCACGTGTTGTGCAACGTTCGTCGTTTGGCGTGGAAGCATGATGGTATGTGGAGGCATCACCACACATCAAAGAACCCAAATGGAGGTCATTAAGGTCAACTTGACAAATATTTGTTACCGTGATAAAGTTCTCCATCCTCACATCCTCCCATTCCTGCAGGTTCATGGACATCGCATCATACTTCAACAGGATAACATGGTCTCACATCACACGAGTGGTCACCGACTTCATCACACAACAGAACATTCCCACACTTCCCTGGTCAGCTGTTTTGCTTGAACTTTCTCCCACAGAACATGTGTGGGATGAAATAGAATGACGATTTTGCATTCTTCAAAACCAGCTGGCGATGTTGGCCAAACTGCGGCAGGCCTTGGTGAGGCCGGGTCACGTATGGGAGCATGCACCCAGAGCAGCGCGTCACTGCGTCCACTTTCTGCCGGTACTCCAGGGGCCTCCATCTGGTCATCCCCCAGAAAGATGCCTGGCCGATCCCCATCTCCTTGCTATGCTGATCAACCTGCTGCAACCACGAGGCACGTGGTTAGGCCATTAGCCTCCTCCGCTCATGAGGCTCCCTCGCTGAGAGAATCTGGTGAGCAGGATCAGCATCAGGAAAATAAGCCACATGTCCACACAGCCACAGCTGATGCTCACGGACTAAGCAGGTAACAAGTCTCATTTGAGTCGCTCTCAGCATCCGCTTGTTGGACACAAAGTCTGACCAGCGTCAGCCAAGGATTCTCCGAAGAGACATGTACCAAAGGAATTATGTCTCCATCTCAGATCCCTGGTCAGAGTCAAAGTCCCACATTCTTGAGAAAGACTGGAAGCACAAAGGACCTGAAGACTCGGACTTTCGTCCTCCTGTACAGGTACTGACAGTGCCACACCCCATGATCCAGTGAATCCATGTCTCCCCAGGCCAGACCCAGATATCTATTGACCTCTGGCTCACAGCCAGCAGAGACATGAATATCACTGCCAAGGAAAGTAAATCTCTACGTGACCTCAACATCCTCACTACAAACAGGTAGAGACAAGATAGCAGCATCCAAGATGTCATTGAAAGCCTGGATCTTAGTTTTGACCAAGGAAACCCATAATCCAGTGGCCCCGACTCCTCATTCAGCCCAAAAGAATCCAGAGTCTCCACAAAGATGACCGCATCATCTGTGAAATCAAGGTCAAAGACCTTGACATTCCCAAAGATGCACCGCAGCTTGATCTCTCCCTGACATCCTCCCCAGAATCCAGTCCATACAAGTGCTGAAAAGTGTGGGGCCAGTACACACACCTGACGAACCCCAGTAACAACTGGAAAAAAGTCAGAGATGGTATCACCACATCACACAGCACTCTTAGTACCAGAGTATTGTTCAGACATCAGATTGATCAGTTTTGGTGGCACCCCACGAAGACCAAGAATCCCCCAGAGGGCATCCCAATTCACTGAATTGAATGCTTTGCAGAGATCGACATAGGCTGCAAGTAGCCCCTGCCGAAACTCTCGTCTCCGTTCGGTGAGGATCCGAAAGGCAAGGATACGGTCAATCGTTGACTTCTTTGGTGTAAAGCCTGACTGCTATGTGTGCTGGTGCTCACGCAGATGGTGGCGAATCCTATCAAGAATTAACCGAGCAAAGACCTTGCCCAACACTGAGAGCAGCATCACCACTCAGTAGTTGTTTAAGTCCTGGCAATCACCCTTCCCTTTCCAGAGAGGGACAACAAGGCCCTTCTTCCAGTCAGTTGGGATGATACCTGTGCTCCAGGCAGAGCACAGAACTGCATGCAACAACATGAGTACAGCATTTCCACCAACCTTGAGAAGTTCAGCATGGATGCAACAGATCCCAGGAGCTTTACGCCATTTCAAACGATTCACCACAGCCTGTGTTTCCACAAACGATGGTGGATCACAGTTGAATAGTCAGCGATTGGTGTAGTAACACCCCTGACATTCAACTCATCAGCTGGTGGATCAGCCAAGTACAGCTGCTCAAAATAGCGGCCTAGTGGGGCCCATGTGAGCCCTGTCAATCTGTCTTCACACTAAAATACACAATCTGGTGTCCATCTGTCTGACGTCGATGTATTCGGTCGTTACTTATGCAATCTCAACCAACCAAACTTGCCAAATGGATTACGTGTGGGTCATCGGGGAAAGGCTGTAGCGACTTCATTTGCTTTGCCTATGTTGCTTTAGACTCGACTGCAAAAAATCCCGAGGTATTCCCATTTTATTACCCTTTTCCGCATTGGAAGGTGTGAGTAGGGTGAATATGCTGATTCTGGCTCACTTTCCCCCATGTTAAGTGAATGGGGATTCTCAGCGATTCATATTTTTTTC
>CM068963.1:64295874-64317205 GCA_035128595.1 Eptatretus atami
TGACAGTTGGTGTCACACACTGAGGAACCATCCTTTCGCCTATTCAACGGCCTACAAAAACCCTGCATGATGAACTGAAGATTTCAAATTTTGATTCATCGATCCATAAGACCTTCTTCCAGTTTTCAGTAGTCCACTTGCGGTGCTTCATGGCCCAGGCAAGCCTCTTTTTCTTATTTTGCCATCTTAGCAATGGCTTTCTTACTGCCACTCGTCCTGTCAAACCTGCAGCTCATAGTCTTCTCTTCACAGTTGAAACTGAGACTTCCTTACTTCGACCAGTGTTAAGCTGTGCTTGAAGCTGCTGTCCTGTGAGCCGCCTATCACACAAGCTGTTGACTCAGAAACTTGTCTTCTAATTGTGTTGTGGCTTTGGGTCTGCCAGACCTCTTCTTCTTCAGAGCTTCCTCCAGTTTCCAAGTGCCTTTTGATGGTGTAGGAAACTGTACTCACTGACACCTTGGTTTCCTTTGCAATTTCTCTAAAGGAAAGACCTTCACTTTTAAGGGTTATAATGGTCTGTCTGTCTTCCTTTGTTAATTGTCTTTTTCTCGCCATTATGATAGCAATATACTACTTCCTGCAGTGCAATATTGTCCAAATAATGCTTCAGAGGGTGTAGCAACACAATCTGTAACCAACACTGCTTTTATACAGACAGAGCGTTTGTAACTAATCAAAAAACAGTTGGGACACCTGTAGGAATTGTTTGCATCAACTTTCAAGGCTTAATTTACTTCCATTGCTACAGAACAGCTGCAGTTGCTCACCCATTACTTGTTCCCTGAAAAGGGCCTTTTTTAACAACTCTGAAATTTACATTATTTCAGGTTTTGGTAACCTCAACTTTTTTTTAACCTTTGGCAGCTTACCGTTTAGCTTTGTACCATTTCAGGTTATTCACTGGACTTGAACTGCTTAAATACATATTAGTAAAAACTGAAAAATGGGGGTGTTCTAAAACTTTTGACCGGTCGAGTATATACATATTGTATATATTTATACATATATATAATCATATATATACATATATATGTAATTTTTTAAACATGGTCTAGGCTCATGGAAGAGCAATTATACAGAACAGATCAGGAAACAACATAACAAGGGAACAGCAGGGTGGAGGAAAAAAGTAGTCAGAGATGGACAAACAAGGGATGTCGGTAACGATGTGGGTAAGGGAGAACACAAAGGGTGGACAATATGGATACAGAAGCAAGATTATGTTGGACCAGTTTGTCATTTTTGTCAAGGTCTGCGGAGAGGAAGTGGTTGCCTGCCTGTCTGTCAGAAGGATGAGATGTCATGGCAGAGAGTGGAGTCATCAGCAAAGAGATAAAGAGGATTTTCCAGAGAGTCAGTGAGATAATTGATGAATATTAGGAATATGATGGGGCCTAGAACACTGTCTTAGGGTACTCCAGCCTTGACAGGGAGTGGTGATGAAAGGGTTCCATTGAGAGCTACACATTGACTACGAGAGGGGATGAGGTCAGCAATCCAAGAGTGGAGTTGTCCTTGGATTCCATAGGCATACAGTTTGGAGAGCAAGGTAGGATGCCATACTTTATCAAAAGCTTGACATATGTCCAGAGAGATGGCCCTGATCTCATTTCTGATATTGAGGGCCTCCACCATTGTTGGGAGAGTAGAAGCAGCATGTCCAAGGTAGAGTGACCAGGTCTGAATCCAAATTGATGATCAGAGATGGGGCTGTTGGGGTAAAGGAATGATTATATGTCAAATGTGATGATGGATACCATGACTTTGCTGATGATTAGAAGTACAGTTAGCTAATTGGGCTGTAGTTAAAGGGATCCGTTTTTGCATCTTTTTTATGTAATGCTGTGACGTTGGCTGATTTCCAATTTCCCAGGTGGATACAGTCCTGAAGTGTTAAAAAACAATATGCGAATATGCAAAGCGTGAATGTTGAAACATGTCACACATTATGACCCACAAATACACGGGGTCTGCGATTAGCGAATCTGCAAATAGCAGGGTCCGATAGTAGTGACTTTACAGTATGAAGGGAGTTCAAGAATATTCGACTAATGATGAAAGTCCAAGACTTTTATGAGTATCATTCGTCAAACGTTTTTTCATATCGTATAGATCGGTGAACTGGGGAAATGTTTTCTTCCAAATCATATGGTTATGGCCCGGGGTTAAAAGTTTGTCACGAGGGGAAGCACTCGAGTTCCTCCCGAACACCCAGTCCTGACGTCACCAGCCGCGAATAATTCCATGGCTCGGCAGGTTGCTAATCAACCATGAACACCGATTGGTACCACCAATCCCGGCAGTGTGTCACTACTTTGTGTGGGTACCTTACGTTTGGACAACGATATCAAGGGAGGCTCATGCCCTTGATGTGTTCTTATCTTAACTTACCTGATCAGGTGCAGCCAAGTGGAGCTGCCAAGTATGCACCGGTTAATGTGTAGAGCCAATCTGTGGGTTCGAACTTCCCGGCTAACACAACTTGCAGACTATGCTGGACCAATGGAGGAAAAGACGCAACAAACTGTGTACATTTATGATAACAGCAAATTATTTATAGCAAGGGCGAGGAAAGGTATGTGGCACAAAAAGCAAGGGATTTAATACATGAAAATACTACAGCAGGGAAAGGCAAGGATTGATGAGGTGTGGCAAAAGTAAAACAAGTATTTACAAACACAAGAGACACAGTGCAGAGTTACCCTGATCCTAAAACTTCCACAATCTTAATTATGCTAACAAAACAGGCGCCATCAGAATCATTCCCCGAGGAAATTAGAATAGTCCAGAAAGAGAGAGAAAGTACGAGGCATTGGTAACCGCTTTTTACCAGGCGCGGTCAACAGACCAACACAAACTAGGTCGCTGAGGAGGGGGAAGGGTGGGAGGAAAACTGAAGGTGTCTATGGTGTGCAGTCGGAGGGTGGTGTGTTGATATTCAGGTGAAGTGCGGAGAGGAAGGTGCACAGACGTGGATCAAGAGGGGTTAGAAATAAAGCAAAGAACGTGTGAGAGGATGGTCTTAACGTGAAGTGTAAAGAGGTCTGTACGTGTGAATGCCAAAACTGTGCCTGGTCTGGCTCTTCCGCTTGTTCTGCACTCTGCTCCATGTGCTCCGTTCCGCTCCGTTCTGCTTGCTCCATTGTGCACTGCACCATGACCCCAAGAACAAGAACATGCAGCCAGAGAACCAGCCCTTTTTTATAACCTCTTGGCAGAGGCGGTACCCGGGAGCAGACAAGGCAGAGCAATGGACGTTTTCAAGCGCCTTCATTGGTGTACGGACAATTATCCCGGTGCTAGCTCCTTCCATGTGAGGCTTCGGCATGGGAAATGGCCCCAATCGCCCCAAACTCTGACATGGGATCCATCTCCGCAATTAACATGGTGCCGGGGTATTCAGTTGCACTCTCCGGCCATGAACACACACCAGACACTCAATGAGGGCCGTAGTTGAGCGCAGTGCTCGGGCTATCCAAATGGCATCGATAGAATCTCCTGCACTCTTGCCCTCCAAGTTAGATGCTATAATGCCCAGACCCAAATATCTACTATGGTACACCATGCTCCCCCCATTCCCTGTTGGTCCAAAAGGGAGTGGTGGTCATCGGTGGTGGTGACTGTGTTTGAGGTATTTGTAGCAACAGCGTCGCGGTGAGTTATTGCATGGTGGTTCGGCGGTGGTTGAGGTGTCGTGGTTGTGGTTGTTAATGGTGATGGTAAGTGAGCTTGGGTTGTGGTCTGATGGTGTGTGATTTTTTTATAAAGGAATCTTGATGGTGGATGAAATGGTGTAAAGGCCCAGTCACACCTTGACGTTTTAGCCAGCTTATGCCGATTTTTAAAATTGTCTAAAACGCTGGCACACTCGAATACGTTATGGGTAAGTTTTTGAACATTGAGAGCCGCTGAAAAACACTGCCATACGTCGTAGTACGCTGGCTTTCATCGTTGTACTTTGTGGTTGTCCTCAAATTTTAGCATGCTTGAAATTTGTTAGACTTATGCCAGCGTATGACTCACAAGTTCCGCTACGCTGACCATAAGTTGTAGGCACGTTATGCGATCGTTGACACACGTCGACACACGTTACTTGTAAGTTAATCATAAGTCGAAACATGTCGAGGTAATGTTTAGCGTACCCGAAACTTACTTCTAACCTATGAGCAACGTGTTGTAGGCACGTTACGCGATCGTTGACACACGTCCACACACGTTACTTGTAAGTTACTCATAAGTCGAAACACGTCAAGGTAATGGTTAGCGTCAGTGTTCCAGATTCCTGGTTTTTTTTTTCCTTCGGTATGACGGTGATGTTGACACTTAGATTTCTAGTGCGGTTATGATTTAAATCGTTGAGCGGCAGCCTATTAATTATATTATATAATAACCGCACTAGAATCGAAGTGTCAACATCACCGTCATACCGAAGAAAAAAAAACCAAAAAAAAACCAGGGAGTCTGGAACACTGATGCTAACCATTACCTTGACGTGTTTCGACTTATGAGTAACTTACAAGTAACTTTTGTCGACGTGTGCCAACGATCGCATATCGTGCGAACAACTTATTCCCATCGCATGCGGAACGTGTGAGGCATACGGCAAGTACGTCGTAAAATGTTTAACATGTTTAAAATTTCAAGACGTACTCCACTTACTACGACGTATGATAGCGTACTTTAGCGTTCTATTCACGTATACCAAACTTACCCATACCGTATTCGACGTGCGCCAGCATTTTAGACGCATTTTTCAGAGGTCGGCATACGCTGGCAAGATCGCCAAGGTGTGACTGCGATGTTGACACTTCCATTTCTCCGGCGGTTATGATTTGAATCATTGTGCGGCAGCCTTTTAATAGGCTACGCCACGAGTTCGTCGGAGATACGTGCAGCGCGCTATGCCTAAGTTAAACTATCGTTGGGCATAGGTTGTGAACGCCGACAACAGGCTAAGCATTCGTTGGTATAAGTTATCTTTAAGACAACGAAACGTTGTGTCCATTACTAATATGTTATGCATATGACCAACTCGTTATGAATACGTCCGAATCTTTAAAAAAAACATCAAAAGTTCAGCGTAAGCCAGCGTCTTAGGGCCCTGTCACACCTTGACGTTTAAGCCAGCAATGGCAACGTATAAAAATTGATCTAAACGTTGACGTACGCTGAAATTTTGATGGTTTTTTTTGAGTTTTTGGCGTATTCAAAACGTGTTGGTCGTTTACATAACATATTAGTAACGGGCACAGAACGTTTCGTTGTGTTATACATAACTTTTACCAACGAATGCTTACCTTGTGATCGGCGTTCAAAACCTAAGACAAGCGATAGTTCAACTTACCCTTTGCGCGCTATACGTATCGCCGGCGAACTCGTGGCGTAGCCTGTTGAGAACTTGCCGGACGCCGATTGAAATCAAAACTGCCCGAGATTTTGAATTGTCAACATTGCAGTCACACCTTGACGATTTTGCAGCGTATGCCTTCTATGAAAAATGGGTTTACAACGCTAGGCACACGTCAAATACGCTATAGGAAAGTTGAGTATACGTTAAGATTATGCTCGAAATCATTGAAGTACGCTGGCATATTACCTAGTCCGTTCGATACGTCGTGAAATTTCAAGCATGCTGAAAATTTTAAGACGTACTCGACGTAAGGCGCACACGTTTCGCATGCGTTGGCATCTGTTCTTGCACGTTCCGCGATCGTTTAAACACGGCGAACACACGTTATTTGTAGGTTAGTCATAAGTCGAAGCACGTCAAGTTAATGGCAACCATACTTGAAACCCAATTTATAACCGTTGAGTAACGTGCTTTGAACAAATGAGTAACGTCAGCTTAGCCTATGTTTAACGTGCTTGGAAAGTATGAGTAACGTGCATTGAAACTATGTATAACTGGCCTTGAACCAATGGCTACCGTGCTATGAACGTAAGAGTAACGTGCGTTTAACCTATGTGTAGCATGTTTTGAACCTAAGTAAAACGTGCATCTAACCATTGAATACCATGCTATGAACCTATTTGTAACGTATGTATAACGCACATTGTCGTATGTAGACGAATTAAATTGACGTCTTCCGGACAACCACAGAACTTACTGAAAGTGTTTCTAACTTACATCTACCTTGTACTGACGTATTGGCAGCGTTTAGGGGAATTGGTACTACAAATGGGCTTCACACAGAGGAACCCATCATTGTTCCAGACTCCATGTTGAGTAGATGTCAATGCCAGTAGTATCAGTAGTAGTAATACTATTAGCAGTAGTTGGTGTGCGTGACAGTAGTAATAGTAGTAGTAGTTGTAGTAGTAGCATTGGTAGTAGTAGAATGTCTACATCAGTAGTAGTAGTGGTATGTCTATGTCAGTAGTAGTAGTAGTATGTCTATGTCAGTAGTAGTAGTAGTAGTAGTAGTAGTAGTAGTGGTAGTATGTCTTAGTCAGTAGTAGTAGTAGTATTGTAGTAGTAGTATTGGTAGTAGTAGTAGGTCCATGTCAGTAGTAGTAGGTGAGCGTGATGGGAGGGTGTGGGTGATGATGGATCCTCTATCGTCCACGAATAGGAGACTACTTTTCACCATTGTTCGATGTTCTTTTCGGCTAATTTTTTTCCTCATTCCCACGATGAAATATTTCTTTGTTTTACTTTTTAAAGTATTAAAAACGACTTTGACAAATGCATAATGTACTAGTAATGAACACAAGACGCTTCGAGAACTTATACATAAGTTATACCAACGATTGTTTATCGTGTTTTAGGCGTCCACACCTATGCCCAACGATAGTCCAGCGTATGCATAGCGTAATAATTCCCAAGCACGTTATTCATAGGTTATAATAAGTCACGGGTACCCTAAACATTACTTTGATGTGTTTCGACGTATGAGGAACTTTCAAGTAGCGTGTTGCGAAGTGTGAACAACGTTCGTGTAGCGTGCTTACAAACGTTACTCATAGGTTAGAATAAGTTTCGGGTACGCGAATGTTACCTCTACGTGTTTCGACTTATGAGTAACATACAATTAACGTGTGTCAACGATCGCATAACGTGCCTAAACCTTATGGCCAGCGTAGCGGAACGTGTGAGCCAAACGCCGAGTACGTCGTAAATTTTAAGCATTCGAAAAAGAGAGAACAAGCACAAAAGTCAACGATTAAAGCCAGCGTACAACGACTTATGGCAGTGTTTTTCAGGTATTCCTAACGTATACAAAACTTACCAATAACGTATTCGACGTGTGCCAGCGTATTCGGCAAATTTGTAAAAAAACGGCATACGTTCGCTAAATCGTCAAGGTGTGACAGCCCCTTTACATACATTTTGATGCGTTGCCATTGCTGGCTAAAACGTCAAGGTGTGACTGGGCTTAACATAGGGGTTTTTGAGTCTGGTGAAGTCTGAGGTGGAAAGTTTGTTGGATAATGGCACGTGGTTTGAATGGGAAATGGCACACATATGCAAGTGACCTGCCTCTGTTGCTATGGTCTGCATGGTTGCGTGATATAGAGCTCTTGTGTGCAGCGAAGTAAAATAGACAAAGAATGGGAATAAAGACCTGCCTAAAGCCCATGCAATGCATATTGTCCCATAAACCCATTACCCATAAGCGAAGGGCGATCTAAAACGAATACTAATGAAATAACTGTCTCAGGACTGCTATATGTTGTCTGCCATTGCCTTGGTAGAGTACCAGGTTCACTGAACCATAACAGCATGCACTAGGAGATTGATTAAATAATATGTGTGTCTACAAAGAAGTACAAGGGAATGCAAGGAACTTCGACGCAGGAGGAGACCA
Organism: Eptatretus atami; assembly: GCA_035128595.1. Taxonomy (NCBI): domain Eukaryota; kingdom Metazoa; phylum Chordata; class Myxini; order Myxiniformes; family Myxinidae; genus Eptatretus; species Eptatretus atami. Next base: position 64,303,686 of record CM068963.1, read on the forward strand.
ATTAGGCCCACCATGCCCAGTGCCCACACATTTCTGCCAATATCTGTGGACCGCTCTGCCAACAATGCTTCGAGTGAGGCAGTTTACCTATATAATTACCTCCACCCAGCGAAGGGGGACGGAGGTTATGTTTTCACCCATGTCTATTTGTTTGTATGCAGGATATATCAAAAAGGTATGGAAGGATTCAGATGAAATTTCGTGGGCTGGTTGGGTGTGACAAGGATGAATTGATTCGATGTGGGTGAAGATCCAGATCCGGATCCAGATACTAGAATTATTTTAAGTGATTCTTCACCGTTGAGAGATAGGGCCAAAAACGATATAAAGCACGATATCTCAAAAAGTTGTGGACGGATTCGGACGAAACTTGGTGGACAGCTTTGGTGTATGATAAAGACAAATTGATTCAATGTTGGTGAAGATCCAAATCCGGATCCAGGTAGGGGTATGTGCTCTAACGAGTGCCCTTCTAGTTCCAATTCAAACTTATCTACCATCTCTGCTGCTACTACCTTTCCAGAAAGACCATTCCATGGTTTAACTACTCACTGAGAAAAATACCAAGTTGCCTTAATATCCTTCTAACTCTCCTTTTCATTCTCACGCTATTGCCCTGGTCTAACAGCTGTCTATGCTGCTGAAAAACTCTTCCACACTTAATCTGTCTGTACCCTTCATTCTCTTAAACATCTCCATCAGATGTTTCAGATAATGAAAGGTGTAGACAGCATAAGTATTTCTTGGACCATTGTAACTCGTTCTGAGAACACTTTGAGCAGCTGTCGTACACATCTTGAGCAGGGGGGTGGTGGGGGGTCTCTGGAACGACTCGAACGTGGACCTCCCAGAATCAGAGCAGATGCTCCAAATATCGACTGAAACTGTATTCAAAGTGCACGGTTCTGTTTCGAAACATCTGATTAGATGTCAAGGCGTATGTCGGTGGAAAACGTGTTTAGCAAACGGTGAATTCTGTAAAGCAAGCAGTCTCTGGGGGGAATGAATGAGCCTCGTGATTTGTACCATTTTGTTGTGCTGGCATCGATGGTGGGGTAGCGCAAGGCATAAATTACTAACGAGTGACCGTTAGCTCCTATTATGATTTGGCAACTGATGTTCATCGTAAGCAACGTTACTTAAAATTGTCTCTTAGGTAAGGCTCGGGTAGCGATTCCATTGGCAGCAGGAGCCAGACGAGCGTGAGTTTCCCCTTTCTGCTCTTCTAATGGAGAAGCGCATCCATCGTGAACTTTTGGATGTCGATAAGAGACAGAGCGTCGCCATCCCATACCTGGATTCAACCTGATTCAACCAGCGGGCAGCATCCACTCGCTGCCCGCTGGCTAGCTAGCTGGCACGCGCTGCAGGTTCGAGTTCTGTGCGGGAAACCCCACATAATGTCCGCTCTGTTCACGCCAGTTTCCCCAGTTTGACTGTCACACTAGGTGTGTGAACTGTGAACGCAAGGTCACGTGACTTCCATTGTACAATAACTTTTGCTCACCAAACGATATCGAGCATAGGCTGTCGATAACCCACCTGCTCATGTTCTGAATAAGTACGAGGGTAACACGAGTTATCAGAAGATTACTTTTCACATGAAGGTGCAACTTCAAAATGGAATTTAGGTGAATTTTAGGGTAAGAATCCGTAGGTCAAAATACAAGGAATTTGGACACAGTGGGAAGAGGCCATTTGGCCAGTCATGTCTGTGCTTTATCAACGCCACGCAAATTATATCTATCAGTTTGTTTATATTTCTTAATATAATGGGATTTCTATAACCTATACACTCAATTAAGTTATCAAACACCCTCTGTTGATTCCCCAAGTGAAGAGATAAACCAGTCTCATGTTACCGGTCTTGAGATGCGGACCAAATAGTCAGTAGTAGGCTGGCAGCACAGCCGAGACTGTGCACACTCTCCTCTGAGCTGTCTCATTCGGGTTTGAATCTCGACCCAGCTATAAACTGTCATCCAGGTGCTTCGCAGGCAGGAAGAGGCATTACTGTGTGTGCCGTCAGTCGGACGGACGTTAAACTGATGTGTTGTGTCTGCTGGCATTATAGGTCTACAGCTATAATGTGTGATAACATCACACTATCCTTGGTGAAGAGGAAGCAAGCTATCACCAGTACTCTGAATTAATTACAAAACCCTGAAAATAAATTCTTGGAGGTTCCTTGACATCACGTTACACTGCTTGCAATCTTCGGTGTGGTTGTTGTCTCGACAGCAACTTGTTGCACGATAAACACGTTGAGCTGGTAGCTTACATGTTTCATGTGAATAATTTATTCAGATACACCAAATGCAACCAACTCACACAACAATCAGCAGCATGATAAAGTGAAGGCAATAACTCATTATCATTTAGCAACTTGATGTACAGTGAGACGAGTGGGAATAAAGGACAGTGATTTGGGGGGGGGGAAACAACAACGACAAAGCATCTCAAGATACAAAGCCTGTCTCAAACTAAACTTGATGAAAACAGGTTTCAAAAAAAGTTGATTAATTCGTGTTTTTCATATTTTCATACAGTGCTATCAGAAAATATTCACACCCCTTCACTTTTGTCACATTTTGTGTGGTTACAGCCTGAATTTAAAATGGATTAAATGTTTATTTATGTCCCGATCCACACAAAATTCACAACCATAATGACAAAGTGAAAACATGTTTTTCGATTTTTTTTTTTTACAAATTCATTGAAAATGAAATACAGAAATATCTCATTCACAGAAGTATTCAACCCCAAAGTCAACACTTTGAAGAAGCGCCTTTGGCAGCGATTACAGCTTCGAGTGTTCTTGGGTATGTCTCCATCAGCTTCTCACATATGGATTTGGGGATTTTTCTCCCATTATTCCTTGCAGATTTGCTCAAGCTCTGTCACGTTGGATGGGGAGCGTCGGTGAACAGCAATCTTTCAGTCTTTATTCAGATCCTCAATGCGATTCAGGTCTCGGCTTTAGCTGGGCCACTCAAGGACTTTCACATTTTATTCTGAAGCCATTCCAGTGTTGCTTTGGCTGTATGCTTGGGGTCATTGTCCTGTTGTAATGAAATCTTTGCCGCAGTCTAAGGTCTTTTGCACTTTGAAGCGGGTGTCGTCAGGATTTGCCTGTATTTGGCTCCATTCATTGTTCCCTCTATCCTTACAAGTCTCCGAGTCACTGCTGCTGAAAGCATCCCCATAGTATGATGCTGCCACCACCTTGCTTCACGGTAGGGATGGTGTTAGATGGGTGATGAGCTGGCTCGGTTTACACCAGACGTAGCGCTTTGCATTCAGGCCAAAGAGTTCAATTTTAATCTCATAAACTACACAAAACTTTTGCTCTCATGCTCTCAGAGTCTTTCACGTGCCTTTTGCAAACTCCAGGCGTTCTGTCATCTGCCTTTTTTCAGGAGGGCTTCCAGTCTGGCCACTCTCCATAAAGCCTAATTGTGAAGTGCTGCAGAGATTGTTGCCCTTCTTGTCAGGTTCTTCCCATCTCAGCCAAGGAATTCTGTAAACTCTGTAGTTCTGTCAGTGGTCATTGGGTTCTTGGTCACCTCCCTGACCAAGGTCCTTCTTGCCCAGATGCTCAGTTTGGTTGGATGGCCAGCTTTAGGATGAGTCTGGGTTGTTCCATATTCTTCCCATTTCCTAATGATGGAGCTCACTGTGCTCTTGGGAACTTTCAACATTCGAGAAATTGTTTTTACCCTTCCCCAGATCTATGCCTCCTCACAATTCTATCTCAGAATTCTATGGACAGTTCCTTGGACTTCATGACAGAGTTTCTGCTCTGACATGCACTACCTGTGCGACCTGATATAGAAAGGTGGGTTTCCTTCTAAGTCACGTCCAATCAATTGAATTGGCCACAGGTGGACTCCAATCAAGTTTTGGAGACATCTCAAGGATGATCAAAGGAAATTGGATGCAACTGAGCTTAATTTGGAGTATCATAGTAAAGGCAAGACATTTCAGCTTTTCATTTTTAATTAATTTGTAAAAATTTCAAAAAGAAAACAAAATTCCACTTTGACATTATGGGGTATTTTGTGCAGATCAGTGACAATATTTTTTTTTAATTTAATCAATTTTAAATTCAGGCTGTAACAACAAAATGTGAAAAAGTCAAGGGGTGTGAATACTTTCTGAAGGCAATGTAATTAAGGTTTGTGGAAAATTTGATGGCAGAAGCTCAAATGGTACCAAAATACAGAAACACAGAAGTGATTACAAAACCTGTCCGTCTTGCGCTGCATGACAGACAGCGTAATGTAAGGGCTATTTGAATTTACTGAGACTTTGCCCCTTTGCCATTTTGACCCAATTATGAACAATATGCGACACAGAGGAAACTCGTGGGGCACTCAGTAGAGCGAAAACCTCTGCCATATAATGCCTGATCCATCCTGAAATATCATGCTATGTATCATTTTTGAGCCCAATCTCTCAATGGTGAAGAATCACTTTAAAATTCTTGTCGTCGGATCCGGATCTTCACCAAAATATAATCAGTTCGTCTTTGTCATACACCCAACCTGCCCAGCAAATATCATCCGGATCCGTCCACAACTTTTTGAGATATCCTCCACACAAACAAACAGACAAATGAAAAATCACTCATAGCATGACAACTTGGCAAACCAGCACAAAATAGAACGGCACTCGGTAGAGTGCATACCTCTGCCAGGTGGAACAGTTCACGTTTTGTATCCCACTGATGGGCTGGATCCGAACCAAAATCCAATCCGCTTGTTCTCATCACTGATTCAACTCATCCACCTTGTTTTGTCATCACTCATCCACAACTTTTGAGATAAAGTGATATATTTAGTTTTTGGCCCTATCTATCAATTTTATAAATTAGAAATTTTAGAAAACTTGTCTTTTTGACCTTAAAACTAATTGGTAGTTGAAATCAGTGACCTGACATGAAAATGCTCTTTAACTTTCAAGTCAATCAGATGAAAATTGAGGATTTTAGAAAATTTGTCCCAAATTGGCCTTTTGGACTATTTTGACCTTTTGGCCTATGTTTACCTCAAAATTAATAGTTCAGTGACCTGATATGCAAATGCTCTTCAAATTTCAAGTTCCGGCAGGAAGCGTCTACCCGAAAGCAGAACAAGCAGAGCCAATGACGTTTTCAAGCGGCCTTCATTTGTTACGGAACCAATTAATTTGCCCGGGCTAGCGTTCTTCCATGTGAGGCTTCGGCATGGGAAAATGGGCCTCAATCGGCCCCAAACTTGACATGATGCAATCTCCGCAATTAAACATGGTTGCCGGGTATTTCAGTTGCAACTCTCCGGATGAAAACCCAACACACCAAGGACACCTCCAATTTGCAGGGCCGTAGGTTGAGCGCAGTGCTCGAGCTATCAAATTCATCGATTAAGAAATTCTCTGCACTCCTGCGCCCAAGTTAGATTGCTATACGCCCAACCCAAGTAATCTACTAGTAACCCCCTGCTTCCCCCCATTCCCTGTTGGTTCCAAAAGGAAGGGTCATCGTGGTCTGTTGGACTGTGTTTGAAGTAGTTTGTAAACAGGCCTTCGCGGTTGATTATTGCATGTGGCCTGGGTGCGTGTCGTGGTGTTGTTGTAATGTTATGTAATGACTTGCGTTAATGTAAGTATACGAATAAGCATCTGTCAGATCCTTACTATCAAGTAACAGCGGAAATACCTCATATAGTGGATCCGACACTAACCAATCCATCCTAGGATGCAACAAAAACACGCGTATTGACCCCAGACCCTGCAGCCAACCCCAGGCTCATGGCGACCAAGACACGGGAAAGCTTTGTGATCAATCGCAACCGTGGTTCTTAACTGAAATGGACCACATATGCAAGTAACCTGCCTCTGGTGCTATGTCTGCATGTTTGCTTGATAGAGCTCTTGTTGCAGCGAAGTAAAATAGACAAAAAGAATGGAATAAGACCTGCCTAAAGCCCATGCAATGCATATTGTCTCCATAACCCATTACCCATAACGAAGGCGATCTAAAACGAATAACTAATGAAATAACTGTCTCAGGACTCCTATAATGTCTGTGCCATTGCCTTGGTAGAGTACCAGGTTACGCTAACCATAACACATGCCAGGAGATTATTTAAATAATATTTGTGTCTACAAGAAAAGTACAAAGAATGCAAAGAACTTGACGCAGGAGGGAACCAATTGGCCACCATGCCAGTGCCCACACATTTCTTCAATATAGTGTGGACCGCGACTCTGCCAACAATGCTCTTTGAGTGAGGCAGTTTTACTATATAATTACCTCCACCCACGAAGGGGACGGAGGTTTATGTTTCAGACCTCTATTTGTTTGTATGCAGGATATATCAAAAAGGGTATGAAGGATTCAGATGGAAATTTCGTGGGCTGTTGTGTGACCAAGATGTAATTGATATTCGATGTGGTGAAATTCCAGATCCTGATTCAGATACTAGAATTATTTTAGTGATTCTTCCCACTGAGAGAATAGGGCCAAAAAACGATATAAAGCACGATATCTCCAAAGTTGTGGACGGATTCGGAAAAACTTGGTGGACAGCTTTGGTGTATAATAAAGAAGCAATTGATTCAATGTTGGTGAAGATCCAAATCGATCCAGGTAGGTATGTGCTCTACCGAGTGCCCTTCTATTCCAATTCAAACTTATTCTACCATCTCTGCGTCTACTACTTTCCAGAAAGACCCATTCATGGTTAACTACTCACTGAGCAAAATACCAAGTTGCTTAATATCCTTCTAACTCTCCTTTTTCATTCTCACGCTATTGCCTGTTCTAACAGCTGGTCTATTCTGCTGAAAAACCTTCCACACTAATCTGTCTGTACCCCTTTCATCTTTAAACATCTCCATCAATGTTTCAGATTAATGAAAGGTGTAGACAGCATAAGTATATTCTGGACCATTTAAACTCGTTCTGAAGAAATTTGAGCAGCTGTCTACAACATCTGAGCAGGGGGTGTGGGGTCTCTGGAACGACTCGAACGTGTGACCTCCCAGAATCAGAGCAGATGCTCCAAATATCGACTGAAACTGTATTCAAGATCACGGTTCTGTTTCGAACATCTGATTAATGTCAAGGCGTGTTGCGTTAAAACGTGTTTTAGCAAACGGTAATTCTGTAAAGCAAGCGCAGTCTCTGGTGGGATTATGATGAGGCCTCGTGATTTGTTTGTTGTGCTGCATCGATGTGTGGAGCGCAAGCATAAATTACTAACGAGTGACCGTTAGCTCCTATATTATTTGGCAACCGATGTTCATCGTAAGCAACGTTACTAAAATTGTCTCTTAGGTAAGGCTCGGGTAGCGATTCATTGGCAGCAGGAGCCAGACGAGCGTAGTTTCCCCTTTCTCTCTTCAATGGAGAAGCGCAATCCATCGTGAGCTTTTGGATGTCGATAAAGAACAAAAGCGTCGCCATCCCAATACCTGGTCTGATTCAACCGCGGGCAGCATCCCTCGCTGCCCGCTGGCTAACTAGCTGGCACGCGCTGCAGGTTCGAGTTCTGTTGCGGAAACCCCCATAATGTCCGCTCTGTCACGCCAGTTTCCCAGTTTGACTGTCACACTAGGTGTGTGAACTTGTGAACGCAAGTTCACGTATCCATTGTTACAATAACTTTCGTCACCAACATATCGAGCATTAGGCTGTCGGATAACCCACCTGCTCATTTCTGAATAAGACGAGGTAAACACGAGGTATCAGAAGATCTTTTCACATGAAGGTGGCAACTTCAAAATGGAATTTGGGTTTTAGGTAAGAATCCGTAGGTCAAAATACAAGGAATTTGGACACATGGGAGAGGCCATTGGCCGTCATGTCTTGCTTTATCAACCCACGAAATTATTTATCTATCAGTTTGTTTATATTTCTTAATATATGGATTTCTATAACCTATACACTCAATTAAGTTATCAAACACCCTTGTTGATTCCCCAAGTGAAAGATAAAACCAGTCTTCATTTACCGGTCTTGAGATGCGGACCAAATAGTCAGTAGTAGGCTGGCAGCACACGAGACTGTGCACACTTCTCTCTGAGCTTCTCATTCGGTTTGAATCTCGACCCAGCTATTAAAATTCATCCAGGTGCTTCGCAGGCAGGAAGAGCATTACTGTGGGCCGTCAGTCGACGGACGTTAAAACTGATTTGTTGTTGCTGCTTGGCATTTAGAGTCTACAGCTATAATGTGTGAGAACATCACACTATCCTTGGTGAAGAGGAAGCAAGCTATCACCATTACTCTGAATTAATTACAAAACCTGAAAAATAAACTTGGAGGTTCCTTTGACATCACGTTACACTGCTTGCAATCTTTGTTGGTTGTTGTCTCGACAGCAACTTGTTGCACGATAAACACGTGAGCTGGTAGCTTAATGTTTCATGTGAATCAATTTATATTCAGATCACAAAGCAACCAACTCCACAACAATCAGCAGCATTAAAGTGAAGGCAATAACTCATTATCCATTTAGCAACTTGATGTACAGTGAGACGAGTGGGAATAAAGGACAGTGTATTGGGGGGGGGGGGGGAAACAAAAACGACAAAGCATCTCAAGATACAAAGCCTGTCTCAAACTAAACTTGATGAAAACAGTTTAAAAAAAGTTGATTAATTATTTTTTTCATATTTTTCATACAGTGCTACAGAAAAATTCACACCCCTTCACTTTTTCATTTTGTTTTGTGTTTACAGCCTGAATTTAAATGGATTTTATTAAATGTTATTTTATTGTCACCGATCCACACAAAATTCACAACCATAATGACAAAGTGAAAACATGTTTTTCGATTTTTTTTTTTTAACAAATTCATTGAAAATGAAAATACAGAAATATCTCATTCACAGAATATTCAACCCCAAATCAACACTTTGAAGAAGCGCCCTTTGGCAGCGATTACAGCTTCGAGTGTTCTTGGGTATGTCTCCATCAGCTTCTCACATATGGATTTGGGGATTTTTCTCCCATTATTCCTTGCAGATTTGCTCAAGCTCTGTCACGTTGGATGGGGGAGCGTCGGTGACAGCAATCTTTCAGTCTTTATTCAGATCTCAATGCGATTCAGTCTCGGCTTAGCTGGGCCACTCAAGGACTTTCAACATTTTATTCTGAAAACCAACCTGTTTTGCTTGGCTGTTATGCTGGGTCATTGTCCTGTTGTAATGAAATCTTTTGCCGCAGTCTAAGGTCTTTTGCACTTTAAGCGGTTGTCCTCAAGGATTTGCCTGTATTTGGCTCATTCATTTTTCCCTCTATCCTTACAAGTCTCCGAGTCACTGCTGCTGAAAAGCATCCCCATATATTGATGCTCCACCACTGCTTCACGGGTAGATGGTGTTAGATGTGGTGATGAAGCCTGTGCTCGGTTTACACCAGACGTAGCTTTGCATTCAGCAAAGAGTTCAATTTAATCTCAAAACTACACAAATTTTGCCTCATGCTCTCAGAGTCTTTCACGTGCCTTTTCGCAAACTCCAGGCGTTTTTCGTTCATCTGCCTTTTTCTCAGACTTCCGTCTTGCCACTCTCCCTAAAGCCTAATTTTTTGAAGTCTGCAGAGATTTGCCCTTCTGTCAGGTTCTCCCATCTCAGCCAAGGAATTCTGTAAACTCTGTAGTTCTGTCAGTGGTCATTGGTTCTTGGTCACCTCCCTGACCAAGGTCCTTCTTGCCCAGATGCTCAGTTTGGTTGGATGGCCAGCTTTAGATGAGTCTGGGTTTTCCATATTCTTCCCATTTCCTAATGATGGAGCTCACTGGCTCTTGGGAACTTTCAACATTCTAGAAATTGTTTTACCTTCCCCAGATCTATGCTCCTCACAATTCTATCTTCGATTCTATGGACAGTTCCTTGACTTCATGGACAGAGTTTCTGCTCGACATGCAACCACCTGTCGACCTGATTATAGAAAGGTGGGTTTCCTTCTAATCAAGTCCAATCAATTGAATTGGCCACAGTGGACTCCAATCAAGTTTGGAGATATCTCAAGGATGATCAAAGGAAATTGGATGCAACTAGCTTAATTTGAGTTCATAGTAAGGCAAGACATTTCAGCTTTTCATTTTAATTAATTGTTAAAAATTTCAAAAGAAAAACAAAAATTCCACTTTGACATTATGGGTATTTTGTGCAGATCAGTGACACAATTTTTTTTAATATTTCAATTTTAAATTCAGGCTGTAACAACAAAATGTGAAAAAGTCAAGGTGTGAATACTTTCTGAAGGCAATGTAATTAGGTTTGTGGAAATTGATGTGCAAAGCTCAAAATGTACCAAATACAGAAACACAAAGTGATATACAAAACCTGTCCGTCTTGCGCTGCATGACAGACAGCGTAAATGTAAGGAGCTATTTGAATTTACTGAGACTTTGCCCCTTTGCCATTTTGACCCAATTATTAACAATAGCGACACAGAGGAAAACTCGGGGCACTCGTAGAGCGAAATACCTCTGCCATATAATGCCTGATCACCGCCATGCATACATGAATATCATGCTATGTATCATTTGACCCAATTCTCAATGGTAAGAATCACTTTAAAATTCTTTGTCCGTCGGATCCGGATCTTCACCAAAATATAATCAGTTCGTCCTTGTCATACACACCACACTGCCCAGCAAATATTCATCCGGATCCGTCCACAACTTTTAGATTGATGGATATCTCCACAACAAACAAACGACACAAAAACCATGTCACCCGTGAGGTGATCCGTTTTGCCAAAAGGTGACACGTGTGACTATCTTTAAGTACCTAGGTGAACAGAGCTCTGTATCCACCAGGAGCGACTCCTTGAGGCAAATATCTGCCTACGAGAGATTTTTCCGAGAGAAATCGTCAGAAATCTGACAAGAAAAAACCAGAAAACAAAATCCTAGGAACGTATTCTTGCCTATACGTCCACCACGAAATCACCAGGTCCAATATGTCTCAAGCTTGATTACCTACAGAAAGCCCCATTCATGCGAGGTTCAATTGATAAACTCAGGCCTTATCAACACGTCTACAAATATGGTCCCTAAACTGAGAAAATTATTCCTGGGTCAAAATGTTTTGAACGTTTAGCGTATTAACATGAAAAGTAGATTGCAAGCAATCGCCAAAACCAAACGAGATAATACGCTGTGAGGGCCCACCAAGAGAGTCGCACGGGAAAACTATATTGCCCAATGAGTAACTATGAAGGCACGATTCCGATCAAAACCATTACTCAAAAATAGCAAACACGCCTTAGGTTTCGATTCGACTCCTTGATTTGCGACACATACTGTTGACCTTTGAACCTACCTCTCTGACCTTCCCAATTTTATGCGCATACCGAAGGCGGCCTCTTATGCAGGCCTCTGATCTAATAGATCGAACAGTTACAAAAAATTTCCAATGCAACTTGTGCTCTGCAGACCCGCGTCGTTCATACCGTGAGATTAACAGATATGAAAAAAAAAAAACAACAAAAGAAAACAAACATATTACGTCAAGGGCAACGCACAAAAATAATCAGCTGAGCCCAGACATGCAAAAATATTTCCCATGAAGTTTGAAAAACGCATCGTCAAATTACATCAAAAAAAGAGTTTGTCGATATACCGAATTGCAGAAAAAACACGTGGACCTTGACCTTTACCTTGACCTTTACCTATCAAAATTTTTATGCCTGAAGGGACCCTCATAGGGATACTTGGATTGCGAATTACAAAAATTCCAATTGAAAACCGTGGTTCGCAGAAGGAAACTATTATTTTATGATTACCAGACACAGAACAACGAACCACAAACAGAAAAAAAAAAAAATTAAAAAAAAAAAACGAAAAAATTACGACTGAACTTAAATTATCTTGCAAATCTTTGCAAAAACTTTTAAATTCAGATCATAGAAAATCTCTGTGACCAACTGCCCAAACAGCAAAACTGAACGCACTCGGTGTTTAGAGTGGCATTACCTCTGCCAGGGAACCGTTCCACTTTTGTATATCCCATGAGGCTTGAATCCGAACCAAAATTCAATCCGGCTTGTTTCTTCATTCACTGACTCAACTCATCCACCTTTTTATTTGCCAAAACGGAAGTTTTTGCGAATCGGATTGCATTATCGCTTGTCATGTTTTTTTTTTTTTTTTTTTTTGTTGTTCTGTATCACGTATAAAAAATTCTGCCAAGAGCACAGTATTCATTGGAAATTTTCTTATAACTTCGTCATATCCAGAGGCCTATAGAGTCCCTTTGCATCTCATATTTGAAGTCTTAAGTCAGTCAAAGTTCAAAGGTCGACTTGTCACAAATCAGGAAGTCGCGAACCCTTAATTTATTGCATTAATTTTATATTGGTCTTTCAGCAACTTCAGGAATAGGGAATATTAGTTCTTCAGGTCTGGCGCTCAGCTGATAATTTTTGTGCGATTGGCCTTGACCTTCATGAGTTACGCCTAGAGTCAAACCATTGAACCCCAAGGTCAAATATTTTCATTTAGAACCATATCTGTGTATACCTCAAATTGAACACCTCGATGATGCTTTCTAGATTATGTCAGCTTGAGACATGATTTGACGTTTCATTGTGAGACGTATGAGCAAAACAAAATTTTTACATGGTTACCTGTGACAAGATTCTCATCGGAATCTCTTGTAGGCAGGATATTCCCTCAAGGATCGCTCCTGGGGATAGCAGCTCTGTTTCACCTCAGTGTGACCCTTAAAACACACACGTGTAACCTTTTGGCAGATACAGGTCACCCCTTGCGAGGGGACATTGGTTTATTTGTCATCACTCATCCACAAACTTTGAGATAATGAGAATAACTATATATTTAGTTTTTGCCCTATCTATCAATATTTATAAATTAGAAATTTTAGAAAAACTTGTCTTTTTGACTTAAAACTAATTGGTAGTTTTGAAATCAGTGACCTGACATGAAAATGCTCTTTAACTTTCAGTATCAGATTGAAAATTGAGAAGGATTTTAGACAAAATTTGCCAAATTGGCCTTTGGATTATTTTGACCTTTTGGCTATGTTTACCTCAAAATTAATATTCATGACCTGATATGCAAATGCTCTTCAAATTTCAATTCCAATCATTGGATAAATTGAGGATTTTTAAATTTGGCTCTGTTGACTTTTGGCTATGTTGACTTTTCACCTATGTGACACAAAAAAATAATAGGGTGGTTGAATTCAGGTAACCTGAATTGTAAAATCTTTTCAAAATTTCAACTCAATTGGATGAAAATTTGGATGTAGAAAATTTTTTACTGAATAATCTGTTGAAAATTTCAGAAAATCGGTTGGCAGTTTGGTGGAGGCAATCGGACACAACCACACAACACACACACACACACACACACACACACCACACACCAACCCACACACACAAACAAACGGAGCACGATCAACATACTTGTCAAAAAAATTTATTATTTGCCAAGTAACAAAACACCACAAGAGAGGGTGAACAACGATGTCTTCACCTTATCGTAAACAAACTGGTT
>CM068963.1:64337662-64362314 GCA_035128595.1 Eptatretus atami
TAATATTTAATTGTTTTGTGAGGATTTCTGAAAACATGTTTTCACTTTGTCATTAAGGAGTAGTTTATGTTGATCGGCGACAAAAAAATTATATTTCATTGATTTTAAATTCAGGCTGTAACAACAAATCTGACAAAATTCAAGGGGTGTCTGGGTGTGCGCTGCCGCTGGCCACGTCGCCACAGGGCGAATCCCCCTTACCTGTGGCTAATATTTTAAACCACCCATTAGCCACTATGGCTAATCCTGTTTTAGTTGGTTTTTTACCAGTTTTAGACGAATTTTGGGTGATTTTAGCACAGAATTCAACCTTCGTTGAGACGGCCGAGACGGCCGCCATTTTGTATGTTTGATTACGGGAATCACGCGTGATTTCGTACAAGCTTATATATACTAACTTTAGTAGTTTTAAAGTAGTTTCTAGTAAAAAAAAAATCGACCGAAATTACGCATATTCCCATGATTCTCGTCTCAAATATATTTTTAAATTTTTTTGAATTTATTTTTCGGAATGATTCGGCATGATTCGGCGCTACATGCTTCGTTGGGTCAGTGGTTGCCAGGTGAGTTTTGACACAATCAGTAGTAGTACCTGTAGTAGGACGTTTGTTTGGATGAGTTAGTTTAATGGGTGACTTTGGTTGGTTGGATGAGTGAAGTTGATGGGTGAGAATAAAATATGTGGCTATTTCCTTTCTCCTGTGGCTAATCATTCTAGACCTGGATTAGCCACAGTGGCTAATCATTCTAGACCTGGATTAGCCACAGTGGCTAATTCTTTTGAAAGCCAGAGCACACCAGGTTGTGGAATACTTTCTGAAGGCACTGTAGATCGATGCCATCTATCTACTCTGGTGTTCATGTCTAGGAATCCTCATCCCTGTGAACCGATGTTATTTGTTCTTTCCCTTGAGAAATCTGTCTAAATTTGCTTTAAATCACTCACTCGGCATTACGGCGCGTGCATTGGAGAGAGAATAGGATAGGTGCCATCAGCAGGCGGGCCATGACATCATAACTTTGGAATGAAGGGTCGTGAGGGGTCGATCCTCCCCCAGACTAGGATCCGGCTCAATAGCAAGTGAGAGGGGAGGGGTGAAGCACATCATGGCTTGAGGTGGGGGTCAATGACTTTAAAAGCCCACACAGCAGGGGGGATTTGAGGAGTTTCCCAAACCAAACGCCACAGAAGGCTGTGCATGCTTTTCAGGCTGTGCTGTTGCACTACGCATCCACCCCGCCAACCACACCTCTCCTCTTTCCCCTTTCTGTGTGCTCTCAAGTGTCGGGATGGCACGCTGACTGGGCCTGAAAGGGGACCAAATGGGTCTGCCACCTTACATCCTTACCAGCTACGCCGCAATGGCACAGCTTGAGTATTTCCTGTATTGTCTGCCTCTACCATAGTGTGCTTGATCAGGCCCTAAGGCATCGGATATTTAAGGATCTTCCGTTCGTTTCTTTGGTTTATGAGCATGTAAACAGCAGTCAGTAAGTGGTTGCATTTATTTATTCCAAACTGGTTATTTCTGACTTATTGTTTCTTTAATGTTCCCCTCCCCATGTGCCATTTATTTATTAGATATGCCTGGTCTCCGGGTGATTTCTGGTTGTTGTGGTTCTCCTGGGGATGATTACGAAAGAACCGCTGAGGGATAATTATCCACAGTTATTAAATGCCGCAACACCGGACAGCACCACTTGTCTTCGGCTCGCTCGGCCTCACTGGTTATGAAATGGTGGTGCTTAAGTAGCATAGTGCTTGGCAGGCTCGACGGTCCCAACTGTATGGTCGTGGAAGAGGAAAGGCCCGCAAT
Source organism: Eptatretus atami (assembly GCA_035128595.1). Lineage (NCBI taxonomy): Eukaryota > Metazoa > Chordata > Myxini > Myxiniformes > Myxinidae > Eptatretus > Eptatretus atami. The sequence goes on from CM068963.1 coordinate 64,339,480, forward strand.
CCGACCTGGGATCACCGATCCACCTGACCGCTATGGTCACATCGAGGCAACTTGAGTTACCGGCGACTGTAACAGTATTATATATGTATATGTGTCAAAGACTTGCCATCACACAAAAGATGACCTGAACCAAGGTGTACGGAATGTGTTTTCAACTGTCTCCCAAAACAAAAAGATGTTACGTTCAATATCAAAGAGAACATGGAGACGTATTAAACTGTACTTTGAAAACGATGGTGCACACTGACATTACTGACACTTAAAATGCCATTATGTTTATGCAAATGTGATGGAATATTAATAAATCCAGCAAAATAAACGTCTACATACATTCAGTACATATATAATACATATATATTTATATATATATATATTCCCAACATATAAGCGTGTGTGTGTGTGTGTGTGTGTGTTTGTTTCAGAGCTTAAAAGGTGCGTCAGCTCGCTCAGTGAGGTACGCAGGTGTCAAACGTCAAAGCGATGGAATAAAATTAAATCTATACATGGCTGGGGTAAGAGACGCTGAATTGCTGTGAATAGCCTAATAATGTATTTCAATCTCTTTTAAGATGCAATGACAAAAACGCTATTAACTCCACGTTCAATAGCATGGAGAAGCGCACAATGATGTCATTGTTAAACCCATAATAGAGTGGCCAAAGCGTAAAGAACCACAACTCATGTCAGTATATCTCAAGACAAAAGAAAAATAATAATTTTCGATCAGGAGAAAATAAGGTTCTTCGAGTATGTTTCACGTTGCTGGATCCGAGCTCCGGTAGAGCTGTTTGTGATTAAAATGGTCAAAACGTCACAAACAAAAGCATCCACTTCGTGATCCACTTCGTGAAATGAGCGGAAGATATTTAACTTGGACTTTGGTTGGACAAAGTCATGGACAAACCGTATACAATTATGATTCGATTTCTGAGCTCTCTATATACCCGATCTTCAATAGAAAAATTAATTCTTCCAAGGAACAATCGATTCCTGTTACACAAAATGCTTTATATTCGAGAGTCCATTACAGGGAGATGGGCTGAAAGAGTATAAACCTACAGGTATGTGCACTCGCCTTTGAGCTATGTCTAGGTTCGAATGTCGACCCAGCTATAAACTGTCTTCCTGGTGTTTCATATGAGGGGTGATGGAGGTAAAGTGGGACGACCCGTTTGCCATGAGCATTGTTCATTGGTTAACATTGAAGATCCCCCGGTGTCTTTTGTAAAGAGAAGGCGAGTCATCACTGGCACCCACAATAAATTACAAATTCCTGCCCCAAATTACCTTCACCCGAACGTCGGGTCTGGCCAGCAAGGTCGTGAAAGACTTGCTACAAAAACCCCACAAGATGGGAATACTTGGATTGTAAAGTAAATTTTATTAGTGACAACAAAAGAGTGGTTCTGTGGTCAATCCTTCAAATTGTGTCATTCTTCAGAAGAGATGCTCACTCATTGTCTTGTGCTGGAGAACTCACAGTGCTCCCAGAGGACCCCCAAAAGCAGCACAAAAGTAAGAAATAAATTCATGAAACGACTTCTTTTTCTCCCGAATAGTAAAATAAGTTGAGGAGTATTATGGAAACGCATTCTGAGGCAAAGCTGCAGACATTTACAAGTAGCACATGCATGAGAACCCCAATGCTACATCTATCTCCCCATCAACCTCCAGACTGGTCTGTGCTACTTGTAAATGTCTGCAGCTGTGGAGGATCTCAGGTCGGGTTTAAAACATCAAAGGATGTTTCTTGGCAAGTGTAGCAAAGTTTCTTGGCAAAGGATGTTTATCATGTGTATCTTTTCTTGGGTATTTTATGCAGCTTCTTTGGGCTAGTATAGCCTAGTCTTCTTATTACGTATGCAGCACATGGCTCATGGATATGGGAAGGAAAATTTGGAGGGGAAATGCTTAATATCGCATCGTTATTACCTCTGCCACTGAAGGAGGAAGGAGATTATGTTTTCACCCCTGTCTGTTTGTTTGTTTGTTACCTGCAAAATCGAAGATTTGCAAGTATATTGGTCGGTGGGCTTTGGTATTACTTGGCAAAAACATTTTTTTGCCAAGTAATAACAAAATCCACTGAACAAATAAACTGACTATGGGTAGGATAATCCGATTGCATTGGAAAACATTTTTTTCCCCCAATTATGTTGATCTGTTCTGTTAGTTTTGTTTTTGTTTGTCTGTCTGCTCGCCTACAGCCCCAACTGCTCAATCGATCATTCTGAAACTTTCGGAGATTATCGGCATTGTCCCTGTGACGGTCAATTGATGGTCAACGCAAGGTTAACATCGGCCAAAAGGTAAATATAGGCCAGATTTCTAAAATTGTCAATTTTCATCCGATTGACTTGAAATTTGAACAGGATTTTCATGTCAGCTCACTGAATTCAACCACCAATTATTTTTGAGGTCAACAAAGGCCAAATGGTCAACATAGGCTGGAATTTCTAAAATCCTCAATTTTTCTGCAATTGAATTGAAATTTGAACAGGATTTGCAAATCAGGTCAGTGAATTCAACCACCAATTAATTATATTTGAGGTCAAAATGTCAACATAACCCTAATTTCTAAAATTGATATGGCCAAAAACTATATAATATATTGTTACGGTTCTCGGAAACGTATGCATACAACATACAGTTGTCCTGAGTCAGTTATTTCATTAATATACATGTAGTTAGGTCCCTACCTTTTGTCTTAGTGGGAAGACGAGGGAGTGTGTTGCGATGGGATATAGTTAGGATAATAAATCATTTTTCCCTTTTATTTTATTTCCCTTTTATTGATCCACTGTACCTTCATCTCGCTTGCTACCCTCGTCTCATCTCCTGAGCCAAATCCGATGGGCACTTTGGCTGGACAAGCGCTTCCACCGTCTACCCCTGTCTTCAGAGACTCGTTTTCTGAGGCAGAATCCCGAGGTTCGTTATAGTTCTGCACCACCATTCACCTTCCCAAACCCAGACACGGCAGTGTGGGCGGTCCTTACCAGTGTCTGGCCAAAACCCCGCCCAGGAAGGCAGACCACATGAAGGCCCGGTCCAATGCGGATGGACAATGACGTGGCTTCGCCATGGCTCCACCCGAACTCCGTGATCTACAAAGTACAGGACAATCCTCAGAGTAGAGTTGGATCGAGGGAAGGTTGTGTTGGATTTGAAAGGTCGCAGTTGGTTTTTGAAAGGGAGAAGTCGGAGTTGGTGGATGCGAAGGACCTCGACCAAGCCTCTAATCTGGTCCTGCCTACTGCTAATCTCTCGCCTTTTTGGACTCGCCAGACACGATTACCACACGTGCGTGGTGGACAAACCACACAACTTTTTGTCGGGTACCGCACCACGGAGCATCCGTCCCCCTCGAAACGCTCAGGTACCAAAACTGTGACCTAAACTCCCTCCCTTCCTGGCTGCAAAAGGTCCCCTTTTCTTTTCATTGGGTTTATTTTGTCTGAGTGAGTGTCTGAGAGTGTTGGCGCCTGTCCATTAGAAAGCCTGTGTAAGATCTTTATTGTTGTGATTGTTGCTTTTATAATTCTCGCGTCAAGTCTTGCACTGTGTCCGCCTTAGTAATTGCTTGAAATTGCGCACTACACCTCTCTCATCTTCCCCTGCGTAACATACCGAATAACTTTTTCCTGTGCCACATGCTTTTCCTCGCTTTATTGCAAATAAATAATTGTAGAAATGTTCCAGCACGTCTTTGTCTTTTCTCCATTGGTCCAGCATGGTTTGGATCTGAGTTTAGCCGGGTCTTTATTCCGATAATCCGTTCCTTCCAGCCGGTACGTCCTGGGCAGTGCCGCTCGACTGCATCCAATCTGGAAAGGTAGTCGGTAGTTGGTAGCGTGATCCGGTTCGGGCAAGGTGTACCGAGGGCGTGGCTCCCCGGTAGTCGAAACCGCGTGGTTAATTAGGTAACTTGTTTCTGGACAGGAGGACCCTACACCACGCGGTTGAGGTCAATAATAACCAGACAAACAAACCCAAACACACAGGAATGGGCTGAAAACATAACCTCCTTCACCTTCAGTGGTGGAGGTAAAAAGAAAAATGCAAAGTTTTTTGTGATTGTGTTCTTTTTTTGAGTTTTTGTAGCTTTATCTGTAGGTTTTTTCTGTCATTTTTTTTTGTTTTCTTCTTTCTTCCGGTGGAGTGGTGAAGGTGATTCTGGAGTGAGGAAACACACACATCAACCACACAGCACCCACCCCTTGACGAGACCCACATACAACATTCTGACAGATGCAACACAAAAGCTGTGTCAAGGGGTTAGGGTTAGTGTTGGGTTAGGGTTAGGGTAGGTTAGGGTAGCCTGTTAGGGTTAGGGTTAAGCTGTTAGGTTAGGGTTTAGGGTTAGGGTTAGCTGTTCGGTAGGGGTTAGGTATCTGTTAGGTTAGCGTTAAGGTTAGGGTTAGCGCAGAGTCTGACAGGAACAATTGTTACAGGAACAAATTCCGTACATGTTAACACCACCTCTTTTGATTCATAAATGATCCCCTCCAAATAAACCTAAAACCAGATTTGCGTTTACCTTATAGCTGCCGGCTTTGTACTGTTCTGGCTTACTCAGTTGTATCTTAACCACCCCCAGATCATTTTCCTGTGTTGTGACCACGCTCCAAAATTACCCCTTGTATCCTGTAATCTCTATTCTTGTTCTTTCCATTCCATCACCTTACTTGTTCAGGTTTAATTCCATCTGCCAGTCTTGTGCCCAATTCTATGCAAGTACAATTACTTTCTGTATCTGATCACCACTCCCTCTGCTATCACCTTGCCTCAAGCTATGTGTCATCTGTCAAATTTGGAAAGCTTACTCTTTACCCATTCCCAAAATCGTTGCAATAAATTAATGAAATTAGTAATGGTCCCGAGTACTGATTCCGAGATACCCACACTACATCTTCCCAGGCAAGACATCCTCCCATTCACACCACTCTTTGCTCCCACACTAAGCCATGTTGCAATCCATTTAGTACCTTGACCAGCCACTCCACAAGCCCTCAGTTTCGCACAACCTCCAATGTGGTACCTTATCAAATGCCTTCTTAAAGTCTAGATATCTTTATCCACTGCCTTTCCCCATCATCCAGAAACTCAATCAGACACTGCTTCAGTAGAACTCTAAAAAATTTGTTGAAACTAGAACTACCTTTGGTAAACCCATGCTGAACACCTTTAATTCGTTGTATTTTTTAAATCGTTCTCATCTGGACCTCCTTAATTAAGTCGCCACAACTCCCCACAACTGAAGTCAACTAACAGGTCTCATCGTCAATTCTTCTCTGGATCCTTTCTTAACTAAATAGGGTTGTTATCATTTGTACTCTCCAATCCTCAGCGGTACCTGTCCTGACCCCAGTGGAATATATATCGAACATACTCCAGCCCCATCACCTTTAGTATATTGCCACCTGTACTCTTTAGATTACCTATGCTGTCCTTTCTTCCTCCACTCCAACCTGACTATCTGTAAAAGCCCTTCCTCACCCTCTGAGAGATACTTCTGCAATTTGCAATTCTACTGAACTGTTGTGTAAAAAGTTTGAAGCAAAATACCTTGTTGATAAGCCTTGCATCTCACTTTCATCACCAACCACTCTCCCAGTGCTTTCCTCATGGCCCAAACTGGTCCAAACTCTGTTTTTTTCCCTTGATATTCTTAAAAGAAGCTTGCTTTATGTTTATTTTCTTAACATGTCCCTCTCATACTCTCTCTTTGCTGCTGAGTATATTTTCTTAACTTGCCTCTGTTTACTCTGTAGTGATATACAATACTAACTCCAGTGCCGTTATTTTAAACCTAATAAATACTTTCTGCTTCTCCTTAATAGCGTTCCTTATCGTTCCACTGCTCAACCACCTGGTCTTTCTGCCTTCTAGTTTACACCTATTAGGATGTACTTACTCTGCGCTCTAACACATTTTCTCCTTGAAGTTTGCCATTTTTCAGATGCTGATTGTCCTCTTGTTATTTCCCAATCATGCATCACCAACTCTCTACTTCATACCCTCAAGGTGTGCCTTCCTTAAATCTATAGCCTTACTCTACTATTCTGAACTCTAACCCTGAACAAAAATCTTTGCACACATAATGTTATGGTCCTTGCTCCTAAATGCTCCCCAAACCTCCACCTCCTCCACCCATAATTGTGATCGTCACTTCAAAGGGTCTGATATAGCACTCCCCTTGTGCGGCTTTATCTCCAAATGGAGGTTAAAATGCAATCCTTGACTAAAAACTAGGAAATCCTTCATTCTGCTCTTGAACTTTCCTCTTCCTGGACCAATCTATCCCTGGCAAGTAAAATCCCCCATAATACTCTTCCCTACCACATGCTCCTTTTGAATTCTTCAGGTACTCTCCTTCTTCCTTCTTCCTTCACAACCCGAGCCTATATTAAAAGCATCCTACCAGTACTTAGATTTTTACAATCTCTTAACTCATACCCATAAGAATCCTCCACATTTAATTCCCTCCTTATTCCAAACAGTAGTTTGGGCAGGCATTTGGGATTTGGCCAGGTGCTGGGCGCTAGCTCTCTACTTTGCCAAAGACACTGTAGGGTCTTTAATGTGCACCAACTAATTCCAGCAAATGGGAGGGACGTTTACGTCCATCCTAGGGACAGCATACACCTTTGATGATCATCCACTGCGAACACCTGGACGACAGTTTATAGCTTGGTCGATTCGAATCAAGGACTAAACAGCTTAGAGGTGGAGTTTGTGTACCTCTCAGGTATCCGCACCTGCCAGCCCCTGATAACCACTACATATGGGAAAGCATAACAGAAGCACAGTGTATATGAGAAGCCTCATAAATGGAAAGGGATGGTCCCTTGAGGCTACAAAAGAAAGACCAAAGGAAATTAATGGGCATGACAGCGGAAATGACAAATAATGGTTACAACAAACAAAGGGTTTGTGTAAATCGAATCACACAGCATTCATTTGCTGAATAATAGTTGCCACTATGCACGTGCTGATCACGTGGTCTGTTCGTATTTCATCACTCATTGCCAGACCGCATGACTCGGGTATTACGCCTTTAACTTGGAAGAGGCATCGGAGGTGACGATGAGTACAAATGAGCGAACGGTCACGACCATAGTTTTTTACCAACTGGAGTATGAGGCCGCCGGCCTCAACCCGATGCCTGACTGGCGCCCTTCTGCTGTCAACCGCTTGGTGATTCGTAAACAAAACCATGTTCGGCCTTGTTTGTAATGAAATCTTTGTGAGTTCCGCTGACAGCGGGTTTGACTTTTAATCACTCGCGGTAATCTGTTTTTTAATGAAAACCAACTGGCTCTCGATGGACAGGACGATGTATATATATCTCTCATCAAGTCACCCATCTGTTAACCTGCTGTAGCGTCATGCAGCGGGATGCAGAAACTTAAAAAGTATTGTGTTTCTGCATGGTACAGGAAACTAAATAAATAAACAACACAAAATGCTCGATAAAGGGACACCGTGGAACACGGGCCCATGCATTCAATGTTGCTCGTTTTTTGTTTGAAAACGCTCAATGTGTAGCTCTAGCCTTTTGCATAAAATTGTTGGAAAACATTTGAGGTGCGATTTTTTAGCTGCGATAGGTAAAATTGAGAGAGAAAAGCCACGCGATAGTTTCCAATATGCCATTAAATTGCCTGCTGTATGTGATAGACATGCTTAACTGAAATACTACACCAGCTATAATCTATCTTTACCTCTATAACAAACAAACAATCTACAGAACCTTCAGAATGTTCACAGCCCTCGACTTTTTCACATCTTATTGTTTGTTACTGCCTGAATTTAAAATGGATTAAACTGAAGTGTTTTGTCACCCCATGCTCCACAAAATACCCCATATACAAAGTGAAAATATAGTTTGAAGAAATTTTTACAAATAATGAAAAAACAGAAAATCTGGAAATGTCTTGCATCAATAAGTATCAACCCCTGAGGTCAATACAATAACACTGTGTTCCATCGGTTGTTGGGCGAATCATGAGCGTAGGGCAGAGAGGAAAATACCAACGAAGCTCGCAAGATGCTACCACATTCGTGGTAAACGTTCAAAAAGCAGACAACATATAAATGAAAACGAAGGACCCACCCACATCTCTCAACTGAATGGGAGGAATAACCAATTAGCTCTCACCGAATCAAATTAAACCCAGGCACTAGGTTATATAAAGTTGAAAAATCTATATTGAAATATTGTTGTGGTCTGCAAGACTGCATGCCTCTAAGGCAATGGACCCAACAAACAGTGACCCCAAGCAGTTATTTTGGTAGTCGTGCAGTCAGCCTCCCCTCAGTCTAGTGGTGAACGGATGAGTGCATTACATGAAGTAACAAGCGGTTTGATGTTAATATCTCTATCTCTTTTCATTCCTGATTTCCATTTCAACCCTTTCTTTATCATGATACAAATCAACCAATAAGCAAGCACACATACACGATGTGAATTAACAGACACCCACGCAGCCCTATGAGACATCACCACCAACACTGTACAGGACGCATGGCACGCCCCTTCAGCAAATCTGCACGCCAATTAACGGCCGTCTCACCTGTTCAACCTCGCTCACCAAAAGCTACACCTCAACCACCAACATCTCCTGCACAAGGGAAGGTCATCCCGTGCCTCCTTGCCCCTCCGCATCAATACAGTTCGCCCACCAAGCAGCAGGGTGCTGCACGGCCCAGGTCGCTTCGGGCCACGTTGCCGGCGGCGGTCTGGGAGTTCGTGCGAGGTCCGGGCCGTGTCATGCCGGGAATATGCAAATAGGACACTTCCAGGCCCAGGAGCCTGCAGGCGGGGCAAGTATCGCCGTGACACAAAGGAAATGCATTCGGTCACGGCGCGTCGCTTTGGATTGTCACCCACCTTCACCGGGCTTATAAAAGGCAGATCGCAAGCCGATCAATCGCCCCTCTCTCTCTGCTCTCTCTGCCTGCCTGCCCCACCCACTTCTTTGTTCCGCCTCCTCCTCGCCACTTCTTCGTCCGCCTGGCCTGCCTCGCCCATCTCCACCTGTTGCCTCACTCTCCCGCTCTCTGCTCCGCCCTCTCTTCACTGCACCTTGTCTGCTGATGCTGCATTTACACACGGGGTTTCTGTGCGACAGCCGTTACTTCTGGAACGTGCGGGCACGCGTTCAACGAGGAGCCCTGACAAAGTGAATTTAAGCAGGAGTAACGCGCTGACTTCTTAAGGTGGATCGGAGCGTCCCCAAAGTATTATGGGTTGCGCGGGGACGACCACGCCAGGTTACTGTGGCCGTCTACTCATCTGCTTCTGCTCGTATGCATCTAATCTTCATCAGGTGTGTTGTGTATGTGTATGTGTGTGGTGTGGGTGTGTGTGTGTGTGTGGTGTGTGTGCATGTGATGGCGCCTGCCGTAGCATAAGTTAAGATTGTGGAATATATAACGGATTAGTCTGCTCCATGGCCTTGCTTTTGTAAATTGCTTGCCGTTTTGTTCACCACACAAATCTTGCTGTCACTGCTGACATACCAATAAAACCCCATTCACTGATGCCACAACACCTTTCCTCGCTTGATTGTAAATAAATGCTTAGAGATATAGAATGTTCCCAGCTCGTTTCGTCTTTTGTCCTTCATTGGTCCAGCATGGTTCGTTATTCCTAGCCGACCGGCGTTATCCCAACGACCTGTTTTCAGCTGGTACGTCTTGTAGTTTACGCTCGCTGCATCTGATACGGAAGTGAAAATTTCCCAAGGTTTGTACAAGGCGTTCCGAGGTGTGTCCCTGGTAATAAAGATCATGTGACCATTAGGTAACGGTATCCAGTGACAGAGGACTCTAAGTCACGTGAGTGATTTATTGGCATTCACGGTCATTAGCGACCGCCGCGTTACGGAGTTATTCCGATTTGGATGGCTGCCAATTCAGAGAGTCTGGTGGAACCCGAGTACTCCCCCCTGTGGTCCTCTCGCCTGGAGCACGTCCGCACAATATATATTATATATATATTATAATATATTATATATATTATATGATATTATAAAATTTACACACATTCATACATTTATATATATACACATTCATACATATTATAATATATATGTGTATATATATATACATATTCATACATATTTTATATTATATATATAATAATATATATATATATATATATATATATATATATATAAACATACATATATATATGTGCAAATATACATACATACCTATATAGTATACAATACATAGATATAATTATATGATATATAGTTATATATAATTATTATATATATATATATACATACATACATTATTTATATTAATATTTATATACAATACACATATTTATATATATATAACAAATACATATTATATATTATATATATATATAATATATATATATATTATATATACACATATATATCTACATATTATATATATAATATATAATTATCTACATATATATATACATATATATATATATAATAATATATAATACATATATTATATATATATATAATACACAACACATATACATACATATACATAATATAATATATATATATACAAATACATATTTATATCGAACATAAAAATATATATATTATTGTGTACATATACCGGGCGTAGATGGCGTGGCCGTTAATCCGGCTACTCGCGAGGCTTGGGTTGGAGGAGCGTTGAGAAGGGAGCTCTGCGTGGGCCGCACTTGAGAGGCAGCCCGGGAATCATGGCGAAACCATCTTATCCCTGTGTCGTAAGAGGCGACCAGGTTGCGTCAGAAGGAATCCGGCGTAAAAACTATGCCAATCAATGCGGTCATACGGTGATTGATCCGCTGTGGCGGACCCCAACGGGAGCAGCCGAGACGAACAACAACATATTAATTATATATATATTATATTACACACACCAACACCACACACACACACACACACACACACACACACCAACAACACACACACACACACAACACACACATATACACATAACATCATATTTATATTGAGATAGATATATATATTCATTTATATAAATCCTCAAGGTATTTTCTCCCCAGCCGGAGTTTTGGCTGAATAATGCCAATTTGTACTCAGGTGTCTCTTCTCCAGGCACACTTGAGACTCTAACATAGTGTTTCATTGTGGAGGCTATCTTGGTAACTGCAACACCACTTCCAACTTGGTTGAATGACATGTTGCAGCCTGTTCAGCCCGCTTTGTATGTCCCCATGAAGTAGATCTGCAGGAATTGGCTCTTATTTGTTCGTGAAGTAGATTGCATCTGATTGATAAACCTGTCCCTTGCACTTTAAATGTGGGCATGGTAAGCCAGATTCTCTGATCTATTTTGTGTGCCGAAGGTGTCATGTTGAAGCCACGAGTGTATCTTCTGATGTTGCTTTTGGAAATGACTGCATTGGAGTTCTGTCTTGTCAACAATGTATGAAGAGGTTCAGGAGGGGAGCATTAATTTGGGTCAGGCCGAACATCGCCCACATTAGCATATCCCTGGAGCTTTCTCCTGTCCAATTCATTGCATCAGTGCCTGCAAGTAATCCACATTGAGCCAATAGCAACTATTGGATCGAAGCATAATCCAAGGCTGGATTGTAGGAGAATTCAGACTTTGCTTACCCTCCAGGCTTTCCTGGATGTAGCTCATTCTTGTTGCTTGGCCTCTCATCTTCTCTCTTGCTTTGAGATTCAGCTGCTCTGGATGCAGCCATTTCCTGTTGCGGTATTTTCCTTATCTTCTTTCTTGCTGTGGAGGAGTTTCAGCTACTCTGGATGCAGCCATTCCTGTTGCCACTTTGCCTCTTGTGTCTTCTGTTCTTGAGGAGATTCAGCTGCTTCTGGATGCAGCCATTCCATGTTGCGTTTGCCCCTCATTCTTCTTCTGCTCTTCAGTAATAAGGCTGCTCTGGATGCAGCCATTCCTGTTAGCGGTATTTCCTTCATCTTATTTTGTGTTGAGTTTTCAGCAATTCTGATGCGCCATTCCTGTTGCATTTACCCTGTCGTCTCTCTTTCTGTCTTCAGGAGTTAAGGCTGCTTTGGATGCAGCTTTGGCAAAGCCGTTTTTTTTTGTCAAGTTCGCTTCTTGGACATTTTTCCTTCTTTGTTACGGAGCCATCTGCCTGCCAAAATAAAGGAGGGAGACAGGGAAGGGGAAAGCGAGAAGAGGGGAGAAAGCCGACGCCTTGACACATTGTATACATCCGGGGAAGGGTGAAGGGTGGCGGGGGGAGTGGAGAGAGGAGGACAATATACTAGTACGTCCGTACATACGTGGCCGTACTGCGGGCCATCACGGTGGAAAAAAAAAAACTTCAAACGCGTGCCAGAAACAAACACAACAGGGGCTTCCTCGCATCTTCACGGCCCGCGTGCATGGGCCTACGTGCGCGGCCGACTGTGCAAACCCAAAAAAATTAAAATAAATAAGGTTTAAAACTGCCATGCCAGAAACAACCACACAGGCCGTTCCTTCGCTCTCGCGTGGCCCGTACGTGCGTGGCCGTACGTTGCGTGGCCTGGACGTGCAAACCAAAAAAAAAAAAAAAGCTTCAAACCGCGTGTCAAACAACAACCAACAGGCCGTTCTCCTTCGCTCTCTGTGCCCGTACGTGCGTGGCCTACGTGCAAAAAAAAAGAAAGAAAAAAAACTTTCAAACAACCACACAGGCCATTTCCTTCGCTTCGTAAACGACGCTGGATTGGGGCATTTGTGTTTATCTATAAGATGCGCATAAGAAGTCGAGAAATTATTAGATACAGTTAAGTCATCACTATCGGAAGCTGTTGTTGTAACTCGTATGGGGGAACGCGCTGAGGATCTCTTCCCCACGGCCCACCTACGCAGCAAGTGTCCTTTCATGGTTTGTAATAATAATGGCCATTAACTTGGGAACCACTTGTCGATTAATATCAAACCTTGGAAAAGGCACATACCACAGTCCAAAGCATATACCTGGCAGTTTCATTAGATCGGACCAGTGGGTTGTCGAGAAACAGCGGTCAAGACACACAACCACAGAACAGACACACAGACAACACAGACACACAGAACACAGACACACGACACACAGATGCTGAAATATAATATATTATAATTATTATATATAATATATATAATATATATATGATATAAAACCTCATGAAGGATTATTGATGACCTTGCTGATAATTGGAAGGAGCTGATTGGTCTGCAGTTATATGACTACGTCAATCAGTTTAGAGTAATATAATATATATATATTATGTGTATATATAATATATTATATTTAATATTATATATTTTTTTATTATATATAAATAATATTATATATACTCTAGAGTCTAGAGTCTCGAGGATGTGGAGAGGATAGAGAGTGCTGTACTGGATTCGGAGGGTTGAGCGAGAATGGAAGGAGAGAGGAGAGAAGAGAGAGAGATAGAGAGAGAGAGAGGAGAGAGAATGGGAGAAGGCAGTTTGCAGAGAGAAAGTTATGGCTTATGAACACACACACACACACACACACACCCACACACACACACACACACACACACACACACTCACTGCCTTTATTAGATCATGACATGTGTGTATGATATATGTAGGAAGGAGAGAGCGGTGCGATCTAGGTCTCAGGCAAGGGGGGGGGGGACATTTTTGGCTTGAGTGCAAGGTGGTGTGGGTGGCAATATACCCATGCGAGCACCAACCAGTGTTGAAGCCCATACGAGGGGGGGGGTGTTGAAGGAGGGAGAAGGGTGGAGGGGGGTTGAGGGAGTAAGAGTGAGGGGAGGTGGATGGAAGGAGGGTTGAGTGAGGGGTACTCAGCAGCTGAAGGGGGGTTGCAACCCCCCACCCCAACCCCCCCCTCTAGATCCGCCACTGTGAGAGAGAGAGAGAGAATGAGAGAGACGAGACGAGAGAAGAGAGAAGAGAGAGAAGAGAGAGAGAGAGGAGAGAGAGAGATGAGAGAGAGATGACCAAGTGAACGACGAGTGAACTGACCGAGCGAGAGCATGATCCGGCTGAGAGCACTGACAAGCTTCAGTGGGGAGATTACAATTATCTTGAAATGCCTAATTTCCACATCATCAAGCTGAGCAAGATATGAGGTTAGGGAGCAGCCCAGAGAGAAGAGCAGTACTCCATCAAGCTGGGATTGAAGTCCTTGTCGGTGAAATAGGAGTTAAGGTGTACCAAGAGGACTTTGTACGATGGAGGATGCCCAATCAGAGGCCTGGCTTTGGAGGTCAACTTTGAAATGTGTTTTGCCAAGAAAAGATCATGGCTGATGGAGACCGGAGTTCGAATGACTGACCTTCCTGAAGAGGATTGCACAAAATAGTAGGAGGGTTTGCCAGATGGTCCTTTCTACAGAGATGTGAGAGTGTGAGATCATGTGAGGATTGAAGACATTCCAATTGTTTGAACAGCTTGTAAATTTTGTTGAGGTCAGAAGGGAAAGAGGTGAAGTCTGCCTGTCTGAAGGATGGGGATGTAATGGCAGAGGTTGGCAGTCATTAGCAAATAGATAAAGGGGATTTCTCCCAGGGAGTCAGAGAGATATATTGATGAATCTGGGAAGGACGGGCCCAGACACTTGTCTTGTGGACTTTAGGCCTTGACAGAGAGAGGAGCTGAATGGATTCCTTTCAGATGCAACACATTTTGGATGTGAGAGAAGAGAAGTCAGTAGCTTGGTGGAGTTGGCCTTGGATTCAATCGGCAGAGTTTGGAGAGTAAGGCAGATGCCTGATTGTTCAAAAGCAGAATATGTCCAGAGAGCCGGCCCTGATCTCATCACCAACAATGAGGGCCTCCATCCATTGTTTGTGAGTAGAATAGCATGTCCATGGTAGAGGAACTTTTCCTGAATCCAAATTGGTGATCTGACATGAGTTGTTGGAAAAATGAAGGATTTATATCAACCTCGATGAAGGATTTGATGACCTTGCTGATAAGTGGAAGGAAGCTGCATTAGCTCTGCAGTTAAGGAGATCAGTGTTCTGCAACTTTTACCCTAGCCAAAGGAAGGGTATTGATTTGGCCGTTTGTTTGTTTGTTTGGTCCGCACAAACCACGAGTATAGTTTATCTCTGCAACGGCTTGTCGGATTGCACACAATTTTTACCAGTAGGAGTGACTACACATGTAGAATTTAAAAAAATTGATAATTATGACGTCAAAGGACATGCAGTGTGCAGCCATGTTGGAAAAATTGAGAAAACTTTGGACCTCATGTATCTCCGAAACCAACATGGAAAAAATTGAACTTGGCATTTTGCAAGTACTCCGCATGGCGAATAGGAATGAATTTTTGTATGTATGTCAAGGTGCTTTGATTTCATGAGTGTCATAATTACATATGGAAGACTCCATGTCCAATCCAGCAGAAAATTTTGTGCGGGTCATCTTGGATAAATCTTTATCAAAAAATTGACGACGTCATCAGTTACATTGGTTGGCAACCATTGTTTTTTTGAACAAACCACAAAACATTCAAAATCTTCTTCTCTGAACGGCTTGATAAGATCAAGTGGTTAAATATTCAACCCCTTTGCTATGACACTCCAAATTGAGTTCACGTGCAATCCAATTCCCTTTGATATCCTTTGAGATATCTCCTAAACTTGAATAGTCCACCTGTGGCCACATTCAATTTGATTGGACATTATTAGACCAGAACAACACCTTACTATACAAGGTCCCACAGTTGACAGTGCATGCCAGAGCAGAAACCTTACTCTTAAGTCCAAAGAACGTCTGAGTGCAACTCCTCAATACGAAATGTGTGAAGAGGCATAGATCTGGGAGGTATTTAAACAATTTCATAAGAGTGTTGAAAGTTCCCAAGACACAGTGAGAGCCCCATCATAGAAATGCAAAGAATATGGAATTACACAGTGATGGCTCCAAGAGCACCAGACTCAACTTAAAAGCGGGCCGTCCAACCAAGACTGAAGCACCAGCAAGGAGTACTTGGTCAGGAGTGACCAAGAACCAAATGGAAACAAAGAAGTTAGTTTGGCTGAGATGGGAGAACCTACTGGTCAATGACAACAGTTTCTGCAGCAACTTCCAAATCTAGGCTCTATGGAGAGAAGCATGACAAAAGCCACTCCTGAGAAAAAGGCACATGACCAGCACACTGGAGCTTGAAAAGGACATGAAAGATGAGAGCAGGACGCAAAACTATTCTGTGGTTGATGAGATGAAATATGAACTCTTGGCCTGAATGCAAAACACTAGTCTGGCGGAACCGAGAGCACCGCTCATCCCCATCTAACACATATCCCTAGCGTGAGCATGGTGGTGCAGCGAGGTCTGGGATGTATTTTTAGTGGCAGGGAAGGGAGACTTGTAGGCATAGTAGGGAACGAGTGGAGCTTAATACCAGCAAATCCTTTGGGATATCTACTCGAGTGCAAAAAACCTTTAACTTGTGGGTGAGATTATAGTGTCCACAGGACAATGGCCCAAGATACAGACAAAGCAACATGGAATGGCTTCCAGAAGAAGAATATGAAAGTCTGTGGCCCGCCAAAGCCCAGACTGAATCCCATGAGATTCGTGGAAAAACTTTGAGTTCTATCACTGACACTCCCCAAACCAACTCTGACATATGCTGATCCAGGAAGATTGGGATAAATCCCAATCAGATGTGCAGTGATAGCACATACTTACCAAGAAGATTCAACGAATCCTCCAAGATGTTTCGATAAATGACTCTAAGTGGATGATTATGTAATTAGATTTATTTATGTAATTTAATGTTTTGAATGTTCTGGATTTAACATGTTTCGACTCATTAGGAGTAGTTAGGTCTGGATCGGCGAACAAAAAAATATTCATTGATGTTAATTCAGGCGTGGTGGTAACAACAATCTGACAAAATTCGGAAGGTGTCGGGGGGTGTGGGGGTGGTGCGGCGTTGTGTCCGTGTGGCCCGTGGTCGCCACAGGGGCGAGTCCCCCTTACCTGTTGGCTAATATTTTAAACGCGAGGGGCCCAAGCCACGTGGCTAATCCATGTTTAGTGGTTTTTTTTTTTACCAGATTTTAGCGATTTTGGGTGATTTAGCACGAATTCAACACTTCGTTGGACGCCGACAGGCCGCCATTTGTATTGTTTTGATTACGGAATACGCGGATTCGAAATTCGTATTACAAGCTCTATATACTAACTTTAGTAGTTTTAAAGTAGTTTCTATAAAAAAAAATCGGACCGTAATTACGCAATTATTCCATGTTCTCGTCTCAATATTATTTTAAATTTTTTGAATTTTTTTTTCGGAATGATTCGGCATGGATTCGGCGCTACATGCTTCGTTGGATCGTGGTTGCCAGGTGAGTTTTGACACACAATTCGTAGTAGTCACTTGTAGAATAGCGATTGTTTGATGAGTTGTTTAATGTGTGACTTGGGTTGGTTGGATTGAGTGAAGTTGATGGTGAGAATAAAATATTGGCTATTTCCTTTCTTCCGTGGCTAATCATTCTAGGACCTGGGATTAGCACAGTGGCTAATATTCTAACCTGGATTAGCCACAGGGCTAATTCCTTTGAAGCCAGGCACACCCAGGTGTGAATACTTCTGAAGGCACTGTAGATTCGATGCCATCTATCTACTCATGAGTGTTCATGTCTAGGAATCTCATCCCGTGTTGAACGGAATGTTATTTGTTTTTCCCTTTTGAGAAATCTGTCTAAATTTGCTTTAAATCACTCATCGGCATTACGCGCGCGTGCATGGGAGAGAATACGATTAGGTTGGCCATCAGCAGGCGGCCATGACATCATAACTTTGGAATGAAGGTCGTGAGGGGTCACTCCTCCCCCAGACTGGATCCCGGCTCATAGCAAGTGAGAGGGAGGGGTGCAGCACATCATGGCTTCAGTGGGGGGTCAATGACTTTAAAAGCCCACACAGCAGGGAGGATTGAGAGTTTCCAAACCAAACGCCACTAGAAGGCTGTTGCATTGCTTTTCAGGCTGTGGCTGTGCACTACGCATCCAGCCCGCACAACCACACCTCTCCTCTTTCCCCTTTCTGTGTGCTCTCAAGTGTCGGGATGGCACTGACTGGGCCTGAAGGGGACCAATGGGTCTGCCACTTAATCCTTACCAGCTACGCCGACAATGGCACAGTCTGGTATTTCCTGTATTTCTTGCCTCTACCATTAGTGTGCTTGAATCGCCCTAAGGCATCGGATATTTAAGGATCTTCCGTTTCGTTTCTTTGGTTTGATGACACGTAAGAAGCAGTCAGTAAGTGGTTGCATTTATTTATTCCAAAACTGGTTATTTTCTGACTTATTGTTCTATTAAGTTCCCCCCCATGTGCCATTATTTATTAGATATGCCTGGTCTCCGGTGATTTCTGGTTGTTGTGTTCTCCTGGAGGGAGATTACGAAAGAACCGCTGAGGGATAATTATCCACAGTTATTTAAATGCCCGCAACAACCGGACAGCACCCATCTGTCTTCGGCATCGTCCGGCCTCACTGCGTTAGACAATGGTGGTGCTTAATGACATAGTGCTTGGCAGGCTCGACGGTCGCAACTGTATGGTCGTGGAAGAGGAAATGGCCCGCAAATTTCCGACCTGGGAATGCAACCATCCACCTACGCCTATGGTCACATCGAGGAACTTGAGTTACGCGCGAACTGTAACGTTTAATATGTGATATGTTGTCAAAGGACTTGCCTCACCACAAAAGATGACCTGAACCAAGCGTTACGGGAATGTGTTTTCAACGTCTCCCAAAACAAAGATGTTCACGTTCAATATCAAAGTAGAACATGGAGACGTATTAAAACTCTACTTTGAAAGATGGTGCACACTACATATATAGACACTTAAAATGCCATATGTTTATGCAAATGTGATGGAATATTAATAAACCGCAAAATAAACGTCTACATACATTCAGTACATATATAATACATATATATTTATATATATATATATTTCCAACATATAGCGTGGTGTGTGTGTGTGTTGTGTGTTTGTTCGGCTTAAAAGTGCGTCAGCTCGCTCAGTGAGGTAACGGCAGCAGTGTCAAACGTCAAAGCTGATGGAATAAATTAATACATTACATGGCTGGGGTAGGAGACGCCGAAGTGCTGTGAATGCACTATAATGTATTTCAATCTCTTTTAAGATGCAATGACAAAAAACGCTATTACTCCCGTTCAATAGCATGGAGAAGCGCCAATGACTGTACATTGTTGAAACCCATAATGAGTGCAAAGCGTAAAGAACCACAACTCAGTTCAGTATATCTCAGACAAAAGAAAAATAATAATTTCGATCAGGAGAAATAAGGTTCTTCGAGTATTGTTTCACGTTGCTGGATCCGAGCTCCGTAGAGCTGTGTTGTGATTAAAAGTCAAACGTCAACAAACAAAGCATCCATTCGTGATCCACTTCGCTGAATGAGCGAAGATATTTAACTTGCTTTGGTTGGACAAAGTCATGGACAAACCCGTATACATTATGATGATCGATTTCTGAGCTCTCTAGGTATACCCGATCTTCATAGAAAAATTAATTCTTCCAAGAACAATCGATTCCTGTTACACAAATGCTTTATATTCGAGAGTCCATTACAGGGAGATGGCTGAAGAGAGTATAAACCTACAGGTATGTGCCAGCTCGCCTTTTGAGCTATGTCAAGGTTCGAATGTCGACCCAAGCTATAAACTGTCTTCCTTGGTGTTTCATATGAGGGGTGATGGAGGGTAAAGTGACGACCCGTTCGCATATGAGCATTGTTCATTGGTTAACATGAAGATCCCCCCGTGTCTATTTGTAAAGAGAAGGCATCATCACTGCACCCACAATAAATTACAAATTCCTGCCCCAAA
The DNA here is from genome assembly GCA_035128595.1 of Eptatretus atami. Taxonomy (NCBI): domain Eukaryota; kingdom Metazoa; phylum Chordata; class Myxini; order Myxiniformes; family Myxinidae; genus Eptatretus; species Eptatretus atami. The sequence goes on from CM068963.1 coordinate 64,359,342, forward strand.
TTAACCTTCACCGAACGTCGGGTCTGGCCAGCAGGTCGTGAAGGATTTGCTACAAAAACCCCACAAGATGGGATTACTTGAGATTGGTAAAGTAAATTTTTTAGTGACAACAAAAGATGGGTTCTGTGTTCAATCCTTCAAATTGTGTCATTTCTTCAGAAGAGATGCTCACTCATGTCTTTGTGGCTGGAGAACTTCACAGTGCTCCGAAAGCGGGGGACCCCCAAAAGCTAGCACAAAGTAAGAAATAAATTCATGAAACGACTTCTTTTTTTCCGAATAGTAAATAAGGTTGAGGAAGTTATTATGGAACGCATTCTGAGGCAAAGCTGCGACAGTTACAAGTAGCACATGCATGAAACCCCAATGCTACATCTATCTCCCCATCAAACCTCAGATGGTCTGTGCTACTTGTAAATGATCTGCAGCTGTGGAGGATCTCAGGTTCGGGTTTAAAACATCAAAGGAGTGTTTCTGGCAGATGTAGCAAGTTCTTGGCAAAGGAGCTTTATAGGTTGTATCTTTCTTGGTTATTTATGCAGCTTCTTTGGGCTAGTCATAAGCCTAGTCTTCTATTACGTATGCAGCACATGGCCATGGATATGGGAAGGAAATTTGGAGGGCGAAATGCTTAATATTGCATCGTTATTACCTCTGCCACTGAAGGAGGAAGGAGATTATGTTTCACCCCTGTCTGTTTGTTTGTTTTGGTTACTGCAAATTCGAAGCATTTGCAAGCTAATATTGGTCCGGTGGCTTGGTATTACTTGCAAAACATTTTTTTTGCCAAGTAACTAACAAAAATGCCACTGCAAACATAAACTGACTCATGGGTTAGGATAATCGATTGCATTGGAAACATATTTTTTCCCCTCAATTATGTTGATCTGTTCTGTTAGTTTGTTTTTGTTTGTCTGTCTCTCGCCTACCAGCCCAAGCTGCTCAATCGACATTCTGAAACTTTCGGAGATATCGGCTATGTCCCTTGACGGTCAATTGATGGTGTCAAGCGCAAGGTTACATCGGCCAAAAGGTAAATAATAGGCCAGATTTAACTAAATATGCATTTTCATCCGATTGACTTGAATTTGAACAGGAATTTTCATGTCAGCTCACTGGAATTCACCACCAATATTTTTGAGGTCAACAAAGGCCCAAAATGGTCAACTAGGCTGGAATTTCTAAAATCCTCAATTTTTCTGCAATTGCAATTGAATTTGGAACAGGATTTGCAAATCAGCGTCAGTTGAATTCAGAACCACCACATTAATTATATTTGCAGGTCAAATTCACATAACCCTAAATTTCAAATGATATTGGCCAAAAACTATATATATTATTGTTACGGTTCTCGAAGTATGCTACACATACAGTTGTCCTGAGTCAGTATATTTCATTAAATTACATGTAGTTAAGCGTCCCTACCTTTTGTCTAGTTGGGAAGGACGAGGGAGTGTGTTGCGATGGGATATAGTTGTGGATTAATAAATCATTTTTCCCTTTATTTATTTCCCCTTTTATTTCTGATCCCTGTACCTTATCTCGCGTGCTACCCTCGTCTCATCTCCTGGCCCAAATTCCCGACGGGCACTTTGGCTGGACAAGCGCTTCCACCGTCTACCCGCTGTCTTCAGAGACTCGTTTTCTGACGCAGAATCCCAGAGGTTCGTTATAGTTAGCTTGCAGACCATTCACCTTCCCAACCAGACACGGCAGTTGTGGCGGTCCCCTTACCAGTGTCTCGGCCAAAACCCGCCCAGGAAGGCAGACCCACGATGAAAGGCCGCAGATCCAGATCGGGATGGACAATTGACGTCGGGCTATCGCCACTGGCTCCACCCGAACTCCGCGTATCTACAAAGTCAGGGACAATCCTAGAGTAGGTTGAGGCGAGGGGAGGTTTCGTTGGATTGAAAGGTCGCAGTTGGTTTTTGAAAAGGAGACAGTCGGAGTTGGGGATGCCGAAGGACCTCGACCAAGCCTCTATTCTCGGTCCTGCACTACTGCTCATTCTCTCCCTTTTTGACCTGCCGACCGATTACCACACGTGCGGTGGTGGACAAAAACCACACACTTGTCGAGGTTAATCCACCACGGAGCATCCGTCCCCCCTCGAAATGCTCAGGGTACACAAAACTGTGACCTCAAACCCTCCCTTCCTGGCTGACAAAAGGTCCCCTTTTTTTCATTGGTTTATTTGCTGTCTGAGTGAGTGTCTGAGAGTGTTGGCGGCCTGTCCGTTAGATAAGCCTTGTAAATCTTATTGTATTGATTGTTGCTTTTTATTTCTCGCGTCAAGTCTGCCACTGTGTCCGCTTAGTAAGTTTGCTTGGTAATTGCCGCACGACAACCTCTTCATCATTCCCCTGCTCAACATACACCCGAATAAACCTTTTTCTCTGTGCCACATGTTTTCCTCGCTTTATTGGCAAATAAATAATTGTAGAAATCGTTCCCAGCCTCGTTTTGTCCTTTTCCTCCATTTGGTCCAGCATGGTAGTTGGATACTGAGTTTAGCCGAGGTCTTTCTTCGCCGAACATCCTTCCCCATTCCAGCCTGGACATCCTGGCCAGTCCGCTCGACTGCGACCCGATCTGGAATTGGTAGCAGTAGTTTGGTAGCCGTGATTCCGTTCGGCAAGGTGTACGAGAGCGTGCTCCCCGGTAGTCGAACCGCGGTGGTTATTAGGTAACTTGTTTCTGGACAGGAGGACCCTACACACGTCGTTGAAGGTACTGGCGTCACGGTCAGTTTAAGCGACCCACCGCGTCATGGAATTATCCGTGAGCGACAACGCGCACAATTCCCGGGGAGTTGGTGGGAATCTACTTAGTTTCCCCCCACCTAGTGTTGTTTTCTCGCCAGACACCCGGCCCGCAACAATAATATATATATATATATATATTCATATATATATATATATATAGTATATATATATATATATATAGATATATATATAAACAATAGGTCAT
>CM068963.1:64362339-64377728 GCA_035128595.1 Eptatretus atami
GATATCTCTAAAGTTGTGGACGAGTTATGACAAAACTAGGTGGATAAGTTGGTTCAGTGAAAAGAACAAGCCGATTCGATTTTGGTTCAGATCCAGCCAAATCGGTGGGATACGTAAACTGTTCAACTTGGCGGCGATACGCGCTATCCCGAGTGCTGTTCTACTTTGTTCTGTTTTGCCAAATGTTGCTCTATGAGTGATTGTTACTTGCGAAAATCAAATATTTTTCAAGTATATTGGTTGGTCTTGTGTGTTATTTTGTCTGTCTATCTGTTTGTTGGATTCGCTATATATGCTAGATATCCCTTATTGTCGGGTTTTCCGTGTGTGTGTGTGTGTGGTGTGTGTTGTGTGTGTGTGTGTGTTGTGTGTTGTGGTGTGTGTGCAACGCGAGGCTCCACAGCACGAACCAGCAAACCAATTTCGATGAAACTTTGCCAACAGGTGCCATATGGGTGAGAATGTGCGCGTTTGAATTTCGTTGCCTAGCAACACCCGTTGCTGTGCAGCGGCCGAAAAACCGCGTACAGTATTTTCAATACTTGTCCTTCAGTTTTGAATGTAGAGAAACGAGACTTCGGAATTAAACACTTCGAGATATTTAGAAAATTTTACTCGAGCCGATTTTTGATTGAGGTTTTATTTTCAAATGGTAGTCCTTCAAAAATCGGGTGTCTATTTACCGTCATTTTTTATGAGGGGCTTAGGAAAGTGGGCGGAGCTTAGGGAAAGTGGATGTGGTGATGAAAAGTGGGAGTGGCGTCGTAAGTGGGAGTGGCGTAGGGAAGTGGGCGTGGCTTATGGAAAGTGGGCGTGGCTTATGAAAATATTGTGTGGCTCAGGAGGTGTGGTCAAACAAGAGCATTGAGAGAAGTTTATCGGGTTTTCCGTGTGTGTGTGTGTGTGTGTGTGTCTGCAATGCGAGGCTCCACAGCACAAACCAGCAACCGATTATTTTTCAAATGGTAGTCCTTCAAAAATAGGGTGTCTAGCTACCGTCATTTTTTATGAGGAGTGCCAGTTGGCAAAATACGCAATAGGAAAAATCTTGCCAGGCAGAGGAACAATTGTATGTGAACCAATACGTCTTGGCAATGAATTTCCGTCGGTGGACGGTCAGAATGAAAAGCATCGTATCCAGCGCTTCGATCCTAGCGAATCCCTCGTCGCCTACCGGCTTGTTTGTTTGTTTGCTTGTTACTTGGCAATTTTTTTTTTTGACGAGTATGTTGATCGCTTCCATTTGTTTGACTGTCCGCTCACCTTTAATCGCCTACAGGTCACAATTTTATACTGATCGTCACGAAACTTCACCCAATGATGGAGTTGGTGGTCTGACAGAATCCTATTTATTTTTGAGGTCAAAAGGTGAAAAAGTCATCGTATGCCAAAGGTCAACAACTTTCTCAAATTTCTAAAATCCTCAATTTTAATCTGATTGACTTGAAATTGTAAGATCATTTGCATATCAGGTCACTGTATTCAACCACCTAATATTTTCGATGTCAATATAAACCAAAAGGTCAACATAGGCCGGAATTTCTAAAATTGTCAATTTTCATCCAATTGACTTGAAATGATAATAACGTATGCCGTGTGTACTAATGATAATAACGTATACTTGAAATGATAACAACGTATGCCATGTATACTAATGATAATAACGTATACTTGAAATGATAACAATGTATGCCGTGTACACTAATGATAATAACGTATACTTAAAATGATAATAACGTATGCCGTGTATACTAACGATAATAATGTAAACTTGAAATGATAATAATGTGTGATAACAACATCTGCCGTGAATGCCGTTATCACATAGGGCATGCGTGTTTTACTGTCATGGTGTCAACGTGTGCGCCGAACACCAGCATTCTGGAACACACGTCAAATTCTCGAATTCCCAATTATTGTTTAAAGCCCGACAAAGTCCATGTTTGTCTGTTCATCTTTATGGACAAATACCCTGTAATGTAATTTATTGTAGTCTACTGTATTTCGTTCCCCTAATCCCTGTTCATTCCCCTCCTCCTGAACACAACTGGTAAATGGACCAGGACACTAACCAGCCTCCCTGAAATAATTGCCTCATTCCCTGGCTTTGTGCCGTGGACATTGCTGGATGTGTGGGGTTCGTCTGGGAGAAAGGGGATAGAAGGGGTTTCCCCCCATGTTAACTGCGGAGTTCCACTCTTGGCGACAGCCGGAAGGGACAAATGACTGAATATCCAGCTGTTGAAGCAGACTTCCTTTTTAAATGGTAGTTTTATGATTAATCTGCTCAAATGTGACCAACAATGAACTCAATGCATACAAATTGTAGTCAATTACTATTACACCTGTTTTCCTTAATTATTGCACCTGTCCATTACTGTTTCAATTACTGACATGTATTCATTTCTCTGGAACTCATATATTGGAACCGATAATCAAACATATTTTAATCAAATATATTTTATTGGAACTTGTATCTTCTCTTGATTTGCTAAAGGCCTAATGCCAACTCTCTTAGCCTTTCCATACACCCAATGTTCTTTCCTGCTGCTGCTTTTGTTCCCTGTCTCCCCTCCCTTTTCCTCTTCTCTCTCTGTTAGGTTTCTAATTGAGGTACCTGCCATCTCTCGACAGGCCTTTCTAAAGATCTATGTAATGTGAACAGCCTGAATCTGTCCAGAATTGTTTAACTTACAGTTGTACCCTTGACTTTCTTTAATCTGTTTGTCGTCTTTGACCAGCATGATAAGAACTTTGTGGGATGTCTTTCTCATGTCATGGCCCAGTCAAGGTCAGGTGTAGGTCGTTAATACCCAACTCCCCTCCTCCTCTTGTTCTCTGTTCTTCTCCTCGGCCCCCTTAACTTTCCCCTTCCTTCCCTTAGGCATTATATACGTATAGATGTTTTCTGCAACTCCGATATAGCAGGGACCATTGTATGTTTTTCATCGATGCTCCTTCGCTCCGTGATATCACGCATAATAAATATTCCTGATTGAATTGTACTTTGCCTTGAGTGGACATTGAATATTAAGAGTTACATTGAGTAATAAGAGTTACCCTGAATATTAAGAGTTCCACAACATGGCCGAGCAGCAGAATGGGCAGGGCTGTGGGGGAACCCTCCAATGGCTGGTATGAGGCCAGCTCATAGGATCTGACGTGGCCCAAAAACTGGTCCCAGGCCGCCTCGGAAGATCTGATGTGTTGCTCATTGGCCCCACCTGCTCCTGGGGCTATAAAGCTGTACTCGGTGCTTGGTTCATTCTCTCTCTCATCGCCCCCGAGCTATCTTGGTCCTGGTTGTCACGCTCTCTTGCCTCGAGCTTTCTTGGTCCTGGTCCTGGGCATCGCACTCGAGTTCTCCCTCTGCCCTGGTCGTCACACGCATTCGTTTCTGCCCTGGTCCCGGACACTCTGCATCGCCCTCGCTTCTTCCCTGATCCTGCATGCTTTGGTTCATGCTCACGGCGGAGCTCATGGACCCTCGGTTGTGTAGAGCAATGTCAGGACCATTCCGGAGAGGAGTACCAAACTGGGGAGGGTGATGGTGATGTACATAACTGTAGGCTGAGGCCACCCTGCCCTGACGGTGACGTACATACCTGTAGGCTGAGGCCACCCTGCCCCTCCCATTTTGTCTCCCTGTGTGTGTGTGGTCTGATGGGTACTCTGTTTTGTTATCCGGTAGGTAAGGCATAGGTTAAGTGAGGTCTGCAACTTGTACATTTCCTTTCCTTTTTGTAAATGCACATCTTGATTGCTCTTTTCATTGCATTTCCCCTTTTCCTGCCACGGTTACCATTTGACACCATTAAAAACCTTCAGTTTTCTTCCCTCCTTTCTGTACCCCTCATCACTTATTGTAAATAAATTATTCTTGCTATATTTCCAATCTGCCCATGGTTGTCCTTTCTTCCATTGGTCCAGCAATGTCCATATGTAGATTATCAGGGAGGTTATAATTCCCCGACTAATAAGCTCTCATATCAGTCCGGAATTGTGTTAGTGGAAAGCTCAGCCGCATTAATCAAGATAACAACAGCACAATTGCCGAGGGCACGACTACTTGGAAAAGAGATCACGTGTTCTTCGGTAAAGGGTTGTCAGATGGAGGACCCTGAATCATGTGGTAATTTGGGTGTTCACAGTGGATTAGCAACCCGCCGCGACACAAATATATTCATGTGCAACGGCCTCGATTCACGGTGAGTCTGGGGAGAACCGGGATATCCCACCCTCGTACCCCACGACTCTGGGTCCGCAACAATAGATACATGGAAGCACACCCTGCCGGTAATATGGATATATATATATATATATATATTATAATACATACATAATATAATGTATATACATATATATATATATATATATATATATACATATACGTATAAACATATCTCATCATATACATATCTCATTATATATAATATATAATAATATATACATAATAAGAAATAAATATATACATATAAATATATATATTATATATATAATATATATATATATATATATATATATATATACATAAGAAAATATATACAGATATATATCTTCTTCTTCTTCTTCTTCGGCTGCTCCCGTTGGGGTCGCCACAGCGGATCAGCCGTTATGATCCGCATAGTGATTTGGCACAGGTTTTACGCTGGATGCCCTTCCTGACGCAACCCTGGTCGCCTCTTACGACACAGGGAATATGGTACACTATTCTAACCGGGCATACACCGGGCCCAGTACACTGGTACTCACTTCACCGACCTCGGAAGGATGACAGGCTGAGTCAACCTCTGGTGTATTAATTCAGTGGTCCAACGGAGCTTGAACTCAGGACCTTTTGGATCCCAAGCCGCTGCCCTAACCACTGCGCCAACACCAGGCTAAAATATACATATATATACTATACATATAAAAAATATATATATATATATACACATATAAAAATTATATAGATACACACATATATTGTTCGCCTTTCGTGCTCCCGTTAGGGGTCGCCACAGCGGATCATCCGTTATGATCCGCATACTGATTTGGCATAGGTTTTATGCCGGATGCCCTTCCTGACGCAACCCTGGTTGCCTCTTACGACACAGGGATAAGGATTGGGTTTCGCCATGATTCCGGGCTGCCCTACCCCTTCATAGCGCGGCCCAGTGAGAGCTCCCGTCCTCAAGCATGTCCAACCAAGCCTCCGAGTAGCCAGATTACAGGCGCACGCCACTACGCCCGGTTTTAGATACACACCACACACATATATATATATATATATATATATATATATATATATATATAATATATATACATATACATATGCACTACATGGCCAAAAGTATGTGGACACCTGCTCGTCCAATATCTCATTCCAAAATCATGGGCATTCATATGGAGTTGGTCCTCTCTTTGCTGCTACAACAGCCTCCACTCTTCTGGAAGCTTTCCACAAGATCTTGGAACTTGCTGCAGGAATTTGTTTCCATTCAGCCACAACAGCATTAGTGAGTTCGGGCGCTGATGTTTGGAGATTAGGTCTGGCTCGCAGTCGGCATTCCAATTCATCCAAAAGTTGTTTGATGGGGTTGAGGTCAGGGCTCTGTGCAGGCCAATCAAGTTCTTCTCACCGATCTTGAGAAACAATTTCTGTATGAACCTCGCTTTGTGCACGGGGGCATTGTCATGCTGAAATAGGAAAGGGCCTTCCCCAAACTGTTGCCACAAAGTCGGAAGCACAGAAGCGTCTCGAACATCATTGTATGCTGTAGTATTAAGATTTCCCTTCACTGGCACTAATGGGCCTAACCCAAACCATGAAAAACAGCCTCAGACCATTATTCCTCCTCCACCAAACTTTACAGGTGTCACGATGCATTCAGGCAATTAGGGTTCTCCTGGAATCCGCCAAGCCCAGATTCGTCCGTCAGAATGCCAGATGGTGAAACGTGATTCATCACTCCAGAGAACGCGTTTCCACAAATGGCGGTGAAGTTTACATCACTCCAGCCGACGCTTGGCATTGCTCATGGTGATCTTTAGTTTGTTTGCTACTGCTCGGCCATGGAAAACCATTTCATGAAGCTTTTGACGAACAGTGCTTGTGCTGACGTTGCTTCCAGTCAGTTTGGAACTCGGTAGTGAGTGTTGCAACCGATGACAGTCGATTTTTCCATGCTACGCGATTCAGTACTCGGCGGTCCCGTTCTGTGAGCTTGTGTGGCCTACCCCTTCGTGGCTGAGCTGTTGTTGCTCCTTGACGTTTCCACTTCACAATAACAGCACTTACAGTTGATCACGGCAGCTCTAGCCGGGTAGAAACTTGACGAACTGACTTGTTGGAAAGGTGGCATCCTATAACCATGCCACGGTGAAAGTCACTGCGCTCATCAGTACTGCCCATTCTACTGCCAATGTATATCTCCGGAGATTGCATGGGCGTGTGCTTGATTTTATACACCTGTCCGCAATGGGTGTGGCTGAAATAGCCGAATACACTTATTAGAAGTGGTGTCCACATACTTTTGGCAATGTGGTGATATATATATACAGTATATATCGCATTCGCATGTGAATAATAATCTCATGCAAGTGTTTGGTGGATGAATACATTATATATGTAATATTGCTTTAAATTGCAGAAAGCTACACCGTTGCAGTGAAAGGTGAAGTCTGTTCACTCTACTCTACCCTACCCTACCAGGCTACCCTAACCCACGAACACACATGCTTCACCTTTGGCCTTGCACGTGTTTGAAATGTGCAAGGCAATAATTTGTACTAATTTATTTAAACCAACGCGATGCAGGAACTTGTCATTCTAATAACATCCAGCGCTTTATGGCGATGTGTGCACGGGGCCTGTGGCATAAAATTGGCTCCGCTTTTGTAGCTCAATAATTCAGAGCTGATGTGCCTTTGCCGTGGGCTTCCATTATCGTCTCTGCAACTTTTGGCCACACGCGTTCATGGAGGCACAGTGAGGAGTAAGTGAAGTAGAGGTGGTAACTCGTAGCTCTGCTCTGTTTGATAAACGCACTGAAACACACTTTTTGTTACGCGGTGCGGTTACTTAACGGAACACGAAGTTGTTTAATAAGTTTGCACAACAATTGAGATGGTCTGATTGTGGCCTTAAAAAGATTAACTTTTCATGTTTAATTACTCCTCGCAAGCCTGGGGTTGGCTTAACGGTTCATCTGGCTGGCTTAAGATCGTATAGTGTCTTGAGTTTGAGCCCAGCCGTTGAATGAACACCGGGTGGGGTTGACACAGCCTCTCTTCCTTTTGAGGTCGGCGAAATGGGTACCAGTGTACTGTTAATAGAGGGCACTGAATCAGTGGCACAGCTGCGCCCGCAGAAAATGATGACACCAGCAACCACAGGCTGCACACGAAAGCTAGTTACTTCTTGTGGATTTTATATTTCACAGCGTGGTTCCTGATAATTGTCGGTATTTCGAAAATATTTAATGCCTGGATGAATTTAACGTTTTAATCTTATTGTGCTTAATTTTTTAAAAATTAAATACCCTTAGATCTGGTTGACGTCATGGCTCCACTTCATGTTTATATTCCATAAAAGTTTTATTCTTGCAAATCTCCAGGGCCCGGTCTCAATTTATATATGAGTACAGAACAAAGCAAAGGTTTTCAGTGTGGTTCATGCAACGTGTTGTCGAAAGTCGAGTTGAGATCACTTGACAGGGCACTGCATTGAGTCGAAATGAAGACCACCAAATTGATCGAGTATAAAGAGAGCTGAGCAGATACCAAGTGAAAGTAATGGCTCCACAATAAACCAATTCATTGGGAAATGTGATGCACCAAGTGGGAGAGCAAGTAGTGCTGAAAGTTGGCTCATCAACAACAGGGCCAGGGCAACTACAATGGGGAAAGGGAGTTGCCAGAGGATGCACTGACCCAGCTAGAACTGCATGGTCAGCAGAAAGAGAGCAATGAAAGACCTGAGGCTCAAGACTGATTCGGGTTGTACCCAGAGAGAAAGGAGCTTTGACCACCGATATTTTATTTTGCTCTGCATCAACATATGCAGTTAGCAAGCTGAGAACGACAAGTTATTTGATGATCTCAACAGGACAATCAGCATCAGAGAAATGGGAAGTACATTCTAATGAGGTGTGAAACTAGAAGCAGAAAGAGGCCAGGGTGGTTGAGCAGTGAGATAAGCAATGCTATTAAGGAGAATCAGAAGGAATTTATTAGGTTTAAAATAACAGGACTGGAGTTAGATTTATATCACTATCGGAGTAAACAGAGGCAAGTTAAGAAAATAACTCAGCAAGCCAAAAGAGAGTATGAGAGGGACATGGTGAAGAATAATAAACATAACAGCAAGGCTTTCTTTAAGAATATCAGGGGAAAAGAACAAGTTTGGACCAGTTTGGGCACATTGAGGAATAGCACTGGGAGAGTGGTTGGTGATGAAAGTGAGATGGCAGGCTTATTAAACAGGTATTTTGCTTCAACTTTTTACACAAGACCAGTCAGGAGAATTGCCAATTGCTGAGAGTATCTCTCGAGGAGGTGAGGAAGGGCTTTTACAGAAGATCCAGGTTGGAGTGGAGGAAGTAAAGGAACAGCTAGGTAATCTAAGAGTACATAAGGCTCTGGGGCCAGATAATATGCACCTGAAAGTGTTGATGGAGGTGGCTGAGCAGGTAAGCAAGATGTTAACGGATATTTTCAATAGTTCCCTGGAGTCAGGACAGGTGTCTGGAGGATTGGAGAGTAGCAAATATAACACCATTAGTTAAGAAAGGATCCAGAGAAGAATTGTGTGATGATAGACCTGTTAGTTTGACTTCAGTTGTGGGGAGGTTGCTTGAGACATTAATTAGGGTCCAGATGAGGAAGCATTTAAATAAATACAAACTGATTAAAGGTGGTTAGTCAGCATGGGTTTACCAAAGGTCGTTCCAGTCTAACAAATCTTTTAGAGTTCTATGAAGCAGTGTCTGATTGGGTGGATGAGGGAAAGGCAGAGCCCACGCCCCCTCCCCTGAGAGGAAGAAGAAAAAAAAATACACAAACTACAAAACATTAAAATAAATAGATTTTAAAAGTAAAATAAAATAAAATAAATTGCATTTTCTTCTTTGGATCTTGTGTTGATAAATTAGTATGGTGGGCTGAATGGTTCCACCTGTGTCTGATTTCCTTGTATCTCCAACAAACCTTGGATGAGATAAACAAATGAGCCATTTGTGATCACTCGAATGCCCGTGTTGAATCCAGAGACTATGAAGATGATCAATGGGAGTGTGTTAGTGGCCCACACAGATGCAAAGAAGTCAATGATGTTGGGAAAAAAAAACTACTGACTTATAACATGAATTAAGTGACTGTACGTAAAATCTGGTTCCAAAAGAAAGACACCAACAAACAAATATGGCAACATCCCATGTCAAAGAAGTGTCATCGTATCGTCTTTGCTATCGTTAGGAAAAAGGACCTCTACAGCTGGAGGCAATTGTAAAGCAAGGCACTGACTGCGAAAATGACCACAGACGGCTTCAAATGAAAATGAAGAATACAGCAAATAAGGGCTATCATAGCAAGGATCGCAGAGTGAAAGCTCAGGAAACGTTGATGTATCAAAATTACTGTATGGCAGAAGTGTGGAAGACAATAGGCAGAACATCACCAGAGGCCTCTTTCAATATCAAATATTCACCAGAGCCAGAGGAGCAAGGGTGAAAAATGGCAAAGCAGGAGCGAAAGTCAGTGATTAGATCTTCATTACTGGAGATGCAAAGTCTGTACTTAGCACAGAGCCTCCAAAACATCCTGACTGGTATGGAGAGTGCAGGAAAACTTAAACCCCTTTTGAAATTGAGAGAGAGATATATATATATATATATATTGCACACCAAGTGGTTTAGCACTGGATACGAGTTTGTTGGCAAAGGTTTGCTAGATCATGCAGAGCTACTTGTGAAACAGCACATGAGATTCAATTCAATTCGATTCAACGTTCATACAGGAATACTTTAATATGAAAATGTAAATCTCCTGTGCCACTCCACAATCACAGCAGCAGTGATATAAGGGGTGCCTCACAAAGATCCTGAACATTCAAAGCTAATTGGATGCAGCAGAAATGCAGAAAGTTATACAGTGACCATGATGACCACACGTGGTTGAACGGTCATCAAAAGTAGAGGACTTTTTGAAAGTTAAGAAATGAAAAGCTTGGAGAATCTCTGAAATCCTCCCTGTGAAGATGACTTCCATGACCTCATACTAGACATACTATACAGTGTGGAAGAAGAGCAAGGCTCCTCAAGATGTGGATCAATGCTATGCGTCTTCAAGTTCCAAAGAAAAGAGGCATGAGCAGTTGTTGGGCAATACCCTGTTGGATGAAGGAAAGTGTTTGCGAGGACATTACAAAAGCTAGCTGAAGAAGAGCTGACTGGGTCTCAGTTCAGATTAAGACTAGAAGGGTGCTCTTTGACGTCGTGACATCATCAGATATGTCTTCACCCAAAGTATTAAATCATTATACAAACTTGGACCAAGTTTGATTTAAATCCCTGAACCAAGATTCAAAATATTAAATAATTCTGGCTACCAGACCATGCATCCGATCAGGTTGAAATTTAAAACATATATTCCCCCGTCAACACTAGATCATAATTGTGATGTTTCACATTGATTGATATTGTAGCGGTTCAAGAAAAAGAATTTTTCTTTAAAGATTTTCATTCAAACCAATATGGCTGCCAGACAATGTGACCTATTAATTATTCATGAACACCCTCGTATCCCCAAGGTACGGGGAACATGTGGGTGAAGTTTCCCCTCAATCTGTCAAGCCGTTCTGGAGAAGACGATATTTAAAGGTTTATTCTTCAAAAAAAATCATTGCTGCCCAACCATGTGACCTATTACGTCATAGGTGGAGAACTTTTCGTTCCTCATAGATAGGTGATCATACCTATAAAGTTTTGCCTCGATCTGTTCAGCTGTTTCACAGAAGAAGATTTTTGAAGGATTTAATGTAAAACAAATAATATGGCTGCCGAATTACATAACCGATGACGTCATCAAATCCCCCACCCCCATGCAATTTATCCCGAGTTGACCCTCAAATATTTTCATACTAATCAGAAAAAGCGTTCGACATAAACAATGATGACAACAAAATGAAGCCACCCATGACATCATCAAAAAGTAGAAGGGCACTCGGTGGAGCGCATACCTCCGCTACATAATACCTGATCCACGAGAACATATCGGGCCCAATACATTTTGGAAATATCATGCTATACAGTATGATATCGTTTTTGGCCCTGTCTCTCAATGGTGAAGAATCACTTTAAAAATTAAATAATTCTCGTATCCAGATTCGGATGCGGATCTTCACCAAATTGAATCAATTCGTCCTTGTAACCCACCCTGACTGTCCACCAAGTTTCCTCCGAATCCGTCCACAACTTTTTGAGATATCGTGCTATAATATATCATTTTTAGCCCAATCTCTCAATGGTGAAGAGTCACTTAAAAAATTCTCGTAGTTGGATCCGGATCCGGAACTTCACCAAAATTGAATCAATTCTTCCTTATCGCACACTCAACATGTCCACTAAGTTTTGTCTGAATCCGTTCACAACTTTTTGAGATATCATGCTATATACAGTATCATTTTTGGCCCTATCTCTTAATGGTGAAGAATCACTTTAAAAATTCTTGTAGTCGGATCCGGATCCGGATCTTCACTAAAATATAATCATTTCGTCCTTGTCACACACCAAACAAGTCTACAAAATTTCATCTAGATCTGTCTGCAACTTTTAGAGATATCCTTTACACAAACAGACAGACAAACAGACAGAAAGGGGTGAAGACATAACCTCCTTTACCTTTGGTGGCAGAGGTAAAAATCACACTTGTTTCCTATGGGAAGTACTTGACATGTGCCAAGTTTCAATTTTTTTCCATGGATCGGTTTCGGAGATACAGAGGTCCAGAAATTTTTCTTTTTTTTCCCAACATAGCTGCCAGACCACGTGACATATGACATCATACTTATCATAGAAACAATTTACATGAGTAGTCGCACCTTCGGTGAAAATTTCGGCACAATCGGACAAGCGATTGCAGAGAAAACAGAGAAAATTAGCATGGACGGATGTACGTACATACATACTTAACGGACGGACAGAAGAATAACCCGGATTGATAAACGCTGATGAAGTCGCCGGTGGCATAAAAAGGAGAAAGTTGTTCAGATCGACGGAAAGGTGCCGTTGCAAACCAGCGTGCAGACCTGAACAAAGATGTGTGCCATGCGCATCCCGCACAGCACGATGGTAATTATCATGGGGCTGTGCGCGGGTCTCGCGGGTCTGCCATCATAGTGTTGATGCTTTTGTTGGCCTCCGCGAGACAGTACTCTCGCAGTGGAGGGTTTTTCATCGTGGTTTTGATGCTTTACTTGGCCTCTGCGAGGATATTCACACGCACCGACACGGCGGCCTCGCTGATGGCGGAAAGGAAGAAATAGATATAATCAGACCTAACTATGAGACGCACACAACGCACTTCGTCCCATTGACCCATGAGACATGAGGGGTAGACCTAACTGCACATATACTAATTAAATAACTGTCTGGGGATCACTGCATGTTGGATGCCATTGCCTTGGACGCATGCTGTTTCTAAGAGAGAGATGATCACCCCACTTCCAGATTCACTATCTCCACCTCTTCCAACCTTCTCTCTCTCATTTTTCTTCATTCATCAGCTCCTCAAAGTACTCCATCCACCTTTCAACACACTCTCCTCGCTCGTCAGCACATTCCCATTTGCGTCCTTTATCACCCGAACCTGGAGCACATCCTTCCCAGCTCGGTCCTCTGTCTTGCCAATCGGTATAAATCCTTTTCCCCTTCTTTTGTATCCAACTTCTCATACAGCTCGTCATATGCCTTTTCCTTGGCCTTTGCCACCTCTCTTTTTGCCTTTCGCCGCCACTCCTTGTACTCCTGCCTACTTTCTTCATCTCTCTGACTATCCCACTTCCTTTTCGCCAACCCCTTCTTCCTTATACTTTCCTGTACTTCCTCGTTCCACCACCAAGTCTCCTTATCTTCCTTCCTCTGTTCAGATGTCACACCAAGTACCTTCCTAGCTATCTCCTCACCACTTCTGCTGTAGTTGCCCAATCATCCCACCCATCTTTACCACCATCCAACGCCTGTCTCACCTCTGCCTAAATTTCACGCAACAGTCTTCCTCTTCAGCTTCCACCATCTGGTCCTTGGTTCAGCCCTCACTCTCTTCTCAACCTCACCTCTAAAGTCATCCTACAGACCACCAATCGATGCTGTCGAGCTACACTCTCCCCTGCCACCACTTACAGTCACTAATCTCTTCAGGTTGCATCTCCTGCTTAAGATGTAATCCACCTGTGTGCACTTTCGTCCACTCTTGTATGTCACCCTGTGTTCCTCCTTTTCTTGAAATACGTATTTACCACTGCCATTTCCATTCTTTTTGCAAACTCTACCACCATTTGCCCTTCCACATTTCTCTTGTTGAGACCGTACATACCCATCACCTCCTCATCCTCTTTATCCCTTCCCCAACATGCCCATTGAAATCTGCTCCAATCACCATCTTTCATCCTTGGATACACTCTCCACCACTTCATCTAACTCACTCCAGAAATCTTCTTTATACTCCATCTCACACCCCATATGTGGGGCACTGATGACATTCATCATCACCCTTCAATTTCCAACTTCACACTCATCACTCGGTCAGACACTTCCTCACCTCCAATACCCTCTTGACATAATCTTCCTTCAGGATTACCTGACACCATTTCTCCTCCCATCTACACCATGTAGAACAGTTTGAAACCACCTCCAATGCTCCTATCCTACTCCCATCCACTTGGTCTCTTGTACACACAGTATGTCCACCTTTCTTCTCTCCATCATATCAGCCAACTCTCGCCCTTTACCAGTCATCGTCCCAACATTCAGAGTTCCAACTCTCACCTCCACTCCACTCTTCCACTCTTCCCCCTCTCCCACTGCCTCGGACTCGCCTTCCCTCTCCTTCTCCTCTTTGCCCAGCAGTAGCACAATTTCCACTGGTACCTGCTGACCACCGTACGGTGGCGGTCGTTGGTAACCCGGGCCTCGACCGATCCGGTATTGAAATTCGTTTTGTTGTCCGCATAATGATTTGGCATAGGTTTTTACGCCGGATGCCTTCCTGACGCAACCCTGGTCGCCACTTACGACACACACGGATATGGTACACCTATTATAACCGGGCATACACCGGGCCAGTACAACTGGTACTCATTTCGCCGACCTCGGAAGGATGGCAGGCTGAGTCAACCCCCTGGTGTTTTCGACTTGGTATAATATATATAATATATAATATTACATATACATATACATATACATATATACACATACATACACATATACATATATACAGATACATTAATTCAGTGTCCCAACGGGCTTGAACTCAGGACCTTTTGGGTCCCAAGCCACTGCCCTAACCACTGCGCCAACACCAGGCATATATACACATACATATGGATACACATACATATGCATCCATATATTTATCCATACATACATATACATCCATCCATATACAGTGGAAAATCGATATAACGCTCACCGGTGGGGTCCAAAGCGACTAGGGCGTTATAAATGATACAGCGCTATACTGATGCAGTGAAAAATATTTATATTACATACAAACCAGAGCCAAAACACGTGGACATGTACGTCCGCCATCTTGGATGTTTGGGGTTGATGACGAAGCGGTCAAGTGAGTTACAGGAGATACGGATGCTATGATGATTTGAATTGAATTGATTTTGTTCATCTCAGCTTCGCCATATACGGGAAAGGTGCGAGAAGATGACAGCTCGTGAGTATTTCACACCACATGTCAACTCAACCCAGGGCGATGACAGCTTGAATTTTTTTCGCCACTTACTGCTATTTTGGACTAACTTTGTCTCTATTTTCTCACTTTTTTGCCTTTAAACATGAAATAGTGTATTTTTTGGGGTCCAAGGTGTATGAGCGTTATATCAGTACAAGCGCTATAACGCTTAGCGTTATATCGATTTTCCACGTTATTATATATATATATATATATATATATAATATTATATATATATATATATATATATATATAGATATATAGATATATATATTATATAATAATATATATATATATATATAATATATATATATATATATATAGATAATAGATATACATACATACATGCATATACATCCATCCACATATATATATATATATATATATATATATATATATGTATGGATATATATATATATATATATATACATATATATTGTTGCGGTTGT
>CM068963.1:64378145-64394288 GCA_035128595.1 Eptatretus atami
CTCACACGAAAAAGCCCAACCCTGCACAGCAGGGAAAAATGGCTGTTTTATGTATTGATGTATATGGATAAATATATGGATGCATATGTATGTGTATTTTATTATATATGGATGCATAATGTATGTGTATATATTATACAGAATAATATTATATATATATATATATAATATGCAGTAATCCCCCGCTATACGCGGTTCACCTATCGCCCCCCGCTTCATCCGGTTTTCCTTGGAACCTAACTAATTTTCTCGGATTCCCCCGTATATATCCACGGTAATAATTAATAAAATATAAATTATTTAAGCAATAAATTATAATGCGTGCGCTCGACCAGTCACACAACGCACGAGACAAAGTTTCGCTTGGAACTTCGAATATTTCTACGTTTTCTCCAAGCCCACGATGCTGCCCAAACGCCTTGCACCTTCTGGCAAGGACCGAAGCGCCAGAGGAAGTTTATATTCACTCGATATAAATCAACCCAATCGTGTTTATACACCGCCCAGCGTTTAATAATCACTCGATATAAATAAAACCCAATCGTGTAATACACCACCCAGCGTTTATTATGCACTCGATAAATCAAACCCAATCGTGTTTATACACCGCGTTTATAAAAAAAATAGGCATTTTAGGCATTTTTGGGGAGGCGTCCATTCATCGCAGATTTCACTTCTCGCGAGGGTTTGGAACGTAACCCCCGCGATAAATGGGATGACTGATATATATATATATATATATATGTAATATATATTATATATATTATATACATACATTATATATATATATATATTACACATACATCTTCTTCTTCTTCTTTTGGCTAGCCTCCGTTAGGGTCGCCACAGCGATCAACCGTCTCCATTTCGCTCTATCCTCCACATCTTCCATTGACACTCCAACCACCCGCATGTCCGCCCTCACCGCATCCAGAACCTCTTCTTTGGCTCTTCTTCTCCTCCTGCCTGGCGGCTCCATCTTCAACATCCTTCTCCGATATACTCCGCTTCCCTCCTGTGCACATGTCCAAACCATCTCAATCTCGCCTCTCTCACTTTGTCTCCAAACCGTCCTACCTGCGCTGTCCCTCTAATATACTCCTTTCTTATCCGTCCATCCTCGTCACTCCCAACGAGAATCGCGCATCTTTAACTCTGCCACCTCCAGCTCCGCTTCCTGTCTTTTTGTTAGTTCACCGCCTCCAAACCATACAACATAGCTGGTCTCACTACCGTCTTATTACTTTCCCCTTCACTCTGCAGCTACCCTTCTGTCACAAATCACTCCTGCAACTCTTTCCCAACCACTCCATCCTGCCTGCACTCTCTTTTTCACTTCTCTCCCACACTCTCCGTTACTTTGGACAGTTGATCCCAAGTATTTAAACCCATCCACCTTCACCACTCAACTCCTTGCAACCGCACCATACCACACCCTCCCTCTCATTTACGCACATGTACTCTGTCTTACTCCGACTGACATCATTCATTCCCCTTCTCTCCAGTGCGTACCTCCACCTCTCGAGGCTCGCCTCAGCCTGCTCCCTACTCTCCCTACAGATCATGATGTCATCCACGAACATCATAGTCCAAGGAGACTCCAGTCGATCTCGTCCATCAACCTGTCCATCACCATTGCAAACAGGAAAGGGCTCAGAGTCGATCCTTGGTGCAATCCCACTTTTACCTTAAACCGGTCGTCATACCTACCGCACACCTCACCGCTGTCACACTGTCCTCATACATATCCTGCACGATCCTCAAATACTTCTCCACCACTCCCGACTTCCTCATACAATGCCACAACTCCTCTCTTGGCACCCTATCATAAGCTTTCTCATAATCCACAAACACCAATGTAACCCTTCTGCCTTCCTATACTTCTCCATCAACATTCTCAAAGCAAACATGCATCAGTGTGCTCTTTCCTGCATATAACCCATATTGCTGCTCACAAATCGTCACCTCCCCTCTCAACCTAGCTTCCACTACTCTTTCCCACAACTTCATGTGTGGTCAACAACTTTATCCCTCTGTAATTTCCACAGCTCTGCACATCACCCTATTCTTGAAAATCGGAACCAATACACTTAATCTCCACTCCTCCAGCATCTCTCACTTTCCAAGACTTTATTAAACATCTGTTAACAACCCCACTGCCATCTCTCCTAAGCACTTCCATCCTCCACTGGTATATCATCTGGGCCAACCGCCTTTCCACTTTTCATCTTCATAGCAGTCCTCACTTCATCCTTACTGATCCACCCACTTCCAGATTCACTATTCTCACCTCTTCCAACCTTCTCTCTCTCATTTTCTTCATTCATCAGCTCTCAAAGTACTCCATCCACCTTCTCAACACACTCTCCTCGCTCGTCAGCACATTCCCATTTGCGTCCTTTATCACCCGAACCTGAGCACATCCTTCCCAGCTCGGTCCCTCTGTCTTGCCAATCGGTATAAATCCTTTTCCCCTTCTTTGTATCCAACTTCTCATACAGCTCGTCATATGCCTTTCCTTGGCCTTTGCCACTCTCTTTTTTTCCTTTCGCCGCCACTCCTTGACTCCTGCCTACTTTCTTCATCTCTCTGACTATCCCACTTCCTTTTCGCCAACCCTTCTTCCTTATACTTTCCTGTACTCCTCGTTCCACCACCAAGTCTCCTTATCTTCCTTCCTCTGTTCAGATGTCACACCAAGTACCTCCTAGCTATCTCCCTCACCACTTCTGCTGTAGTTGCCCAATCATCCCACCCATCTTTACCACCATCCAACGCCTGTCTACCTCCTGCCTAAATTTCACGCAACAGTCTTCCTCCTTCAGCTTCCACCATCTGGTCCTTGGTTCACCCTCACTCTCTTCCTCAACCTCACTCTAAGTCATCCTACAGACCACCAATCGATGCTGTCGAGCTACACTTCCCCTGCCACCACCTTACAGTCACTAATCTCTTCAGGTTGCATTCTCCTCTTAAGATGTAATCCACCTGTGTGCACTTTCGTCCACTCTTGTATGTCACCCTGTGTTCCTCCTTTTCTTGAAATACGTATTTACCACTGCCATTTCCATCTTTTTGCAAACTCTACCACCATTTGCCCTTCCACATTTCTCTTGTTGAGACCGTACATACCCATCACCTCCTCATCCTCTTTATTCCCTTCCCCAACATGCCCATTGAAATCTGCTCCAATCACCACTCTTTCATCCTTGGATACACTCTCCACCACTTCATCTAACTCACTCCAGAAATCTTCTTTATACTCCATCTCACACCCATATGTGGGGCACTGATGACATTCATCATCACCCTTCAATTTCCAACTTCACACTCATCACTCGGTCAGACACTCTCCTCACCTCCAATACCCTCTTGACATAATCTTCCTTCAGGATTACCTGACACCATTTCTCCCCATCTACACCATTAGAACAGTTTGAAACCACCTCCAATGCTCCTATCCTTACTCCCATCCACTTGGTCTCTTGTACACACAGTATGTCCACCTTTCTTCTCTCCATCATATCAGCCAACTCTCGCCTTTACCAGTCATCGTCCCAACATTCAGAGTTCCAACTCTCACCTCACCACTTCCACTCTTCCACTCTTCCCCCTCTCCACATGCCTCCGGACTCGCCTTCCCCATCTCCTTCTCCTCCTTTGCCCAGCAGTAGCACAATTTCCACTGGTACCCTGCTGACCACCGGTACGGTGGCGGTCGTTGGTAACCCGGCCTCGACCGATCCGGTATGAAATTCGTTTTGTTGTCCGCATAATGATTTGGCATAGGTTTTTACGCCGGATGCCCTTCCTGACGCAACCCTGGTCGCCACTTACGACACACACGGATATGGTACACCTATTATAACCGGGGCATACACGGGCCCAGTACAACTGGTACTCATTTCGCCGACCTCGGAAGGATGGCAGGCTGAGTCAACCCCTGGTGTTTTCGACTTGGTATATATATATAATATATATATACATATACATATACATATACATATATACACATACATACACATATACATATATACGATACATTAATTCAGTCCCAACGGGCTTGAACTCAGGACCTTTTGGGTCCCAAGCCACTGCCCTAACCACTGCGCCAACCACAGGCATATATACACATACATATGGTACACATACATATGCATCCAATATTTATCCATACATACATAACATCCATCCATATACAGTTCGCAGCTTTTTATATATATATATATATATATACACATGTATATGAAGCCACTTAGCAGTCATTCAATATGGCTTTCACTTTCCAGTAAATCAATGCTCTTAATCAGGCACATGTTCTGTCTCAGATTTTTTAAAGAGTTGCACACCAGCTGTTTCTCCGATTTACTGATGATGACCAACGCCACTTTGTTCACCTGCATCATGCTTACCTAATAAATGAAAAAAGGGATTAAAAACAAAATCACCTTTTAAGCTACAGTACATCACCTGAAGTGTCGAACATTACAGCTGAAGCTTTGCAACTCTCAACACATCAACAACATTATCAACCCATGAGGATTTCAAAGATACCGGAGGCCGAGAATGCGAGATTCGCAATTCCAACAGGCATTGCATGTGATTTCTCAATTCCACGGCCTCCTCTCCCCTCGGTGGAGCTCTCAGTGGCCACGATGTGAAAGCTGGAAGGCGCCTAACGTGATTGTGCCAAAAGCGTAGCCTTGGATGGGACTCTCCAGAATGTCTGTGCCCACTGATGAGATTACTTGGAAGGGGGGATTGATTTGGCAGCAAAACCAAAACAACAGAGCTTGATCGCCATAATGCGCACCATAATGCTCGATTATCAAATAACTGGATTTGCGTTGCTTATTGGTTTAACAACACGTGAATCATGTCTGCCCTGGGTCACCCAGACCACATGCGTGTAACAGGCTGTTCAAATTGTGTGAATCCACTCAAACATTCGAGTTCCCAATGTATGAAAGGTCTGACCATCTGCACACTGGACATCATTAAAGCATTTGCACTTCATTTGAACTTAATGGTGCTTCGAACAAGACTTGGCAATGTTCAATCAACAATTTTTGAGACCGCATGTGGCGGAAGTACTTAAACTCGACAATTGAATGCACATTGGTATTGAATACGCATGGGATCAGATAAAGGAGGCAGTTACTTTGTGTAACTTGAAGATTGCCTCATTTCAATGGTTATCCGATCGCTCCTGCAGAGGAGAAGTAAACAGCTGTAACTAGCAAACTTGGGCAGTTAAAGACTGTTCAATGTATCCTTTACGACAAGTTGGCGTACTTTGGGGTTTCCTTGCATGTATGCAGCAGATGCGGTACCAGGGCAGAAATTTAGAATTTCTTCAGGGTACTGGCACACAATGGCCTATATTTTAATGACAGACCTTTGGGATCTTTAACGCACACAAGCGAATACTCGTCGTTGAGTTTCCAGCAAGCATAAGGTCTGCTCCGAATCATGGCATATACTTGGTGATGGAACAATCTGCCTGTGAGATACCAATCCGACAGTTTCAAGACGGGGTGGTGTTTAAACCCCGACAATGCAGCTCAAAGTCAGTTGAATAAGATGGCAAATGTCAGCCTTGTCAACTATCTGTGATATTATACATAGTGAGTACGTTTGTGACTTAAAAGGTAGAAATTGTTCAAGATGAACTTCGTGCTCTTTTTAAAAAAAAATTATTTCAGGTATATGAACTACATCTTGCAACACCTGCAAAAGTACACTATGTTAATATACCTTCAACTCTTCTGCCTCCCTATCTGTCTTGCACCCATTCAAATCTACCCCATACACCAGCTTTGATGTCATTTTTACCTCTGCCACTGAAGGTGAAGGAGGTTATGTTTTTCACCCCTTTCTGTGTTTGTTAATTGCCGGAATCCTTCGGATTTCGGCAATTATGTTGGTCGGTTGTGTGTGTCATTCTGTGTGTCTGTCTGTGTGTTTGTTTGTGTGTTTGTTTACCCTGTAGCAGCCACGCCGTTTCAGCAATCATGACCAAACTGATTCAACTGAGACACTTGTCGTTTATTGTGAATCTAAGTCAAAGGTCAAGGTCAAGGTCACCGAAAAACCGAAATTCATATTTTCGCAATGACGTCCACTAAAATGGTCGTATCGATTTCAAACCAAATCCAAAATGTGCATCTTCGAATTCTGCATCCAACCATATGTCTTATTGGGGTGTCACACCAACACCCTTCTTCGTGGTCGGGGGTCGAATTCAGGGGGGTCGGGTCAGAAATTTCAAATTGCGATAAAAATGTCATTTCGATCCCGATTGCCTTCCAATTGGGCATGTGGTATCTTGGTATGAGTGTCCTATTATATTCCAAAAATGATGAAATTTGGTTCAGCCACTTCCGGTTACCATGGCAACAAAGTTCCCTAATGATAAACAACAAATGCAAATTTTCAGATTTTTAAAAAGTTTGACAGTGTCCACAATTGTGCAGATTTGTTCACCAATATTTGCATCCATGTAGGCAATGGCACTGGCTATGATGGTTAAGTTTGGTTGACCTTCAATCAAGGTCAATGTCAAGGTTGACTATAAACCGTGAATCTTTTTTTGTCATAACGTACTCAAAATGGTCGTATCGACTTCCAGCTAGGCTTAAAATGTTCACAATTTTCATTCTAATTATGATTTTACACATTTGCATGCTAAAAATGACAAGTTTTGAAGTTCGCCCAAGGTCGAAGTTGAGGGTGTTACATAAAAGTTGATTTTTAAAACGGCCATTATCAAAAAACAGTGACATAGCGACTCATTCAACATATAGGAACTTGCATATGACCTTTATTTGACAAATTTGTTGACTTTGCGTGACCTTGTAAGGTCAAACCTGAGGTCGCCGGTTTTTACAATGATGAGAAAGTGGCCATAACTTCAAGAGTTTGAAAGATAAAGCAATGAGGTTTACGTCATATTGATCGCCATCGAAAATAGGGAAATACATATTTTTAGTTATTCTCTATCACTTCCGGTTTTCGAGATATATCGAAAAATAGCGTATTTTGGGGAAATTTCTATATTTTCTTTGAGATATAACTTCGCGATATTCAAGATAGAAAACAGAATTAACGACATTTGTTCGCCATTGAAAAGTAGGAGTACATGTGTTTCTCGTTTTTCTCTATCACTTCCTGTTTCCGAGATATAACGTGTCAAAGTTGACGCACATTCACAAAAGAAATTCAAACTGCGATAAAAATGTCATTTTCAGACCAAACTAGTTCAGGTTCGTGCGTCTCTTTTACGATGAATATCCGTTATTATCCAAAAAACAGAGTAATCTAGCGATCCACTTCCAGTTACCATGGCAACGAATTTTCATAGATGGAACAAATGGTGAATCTAGGTCAAAGGTCACCGAAAAACAGAAATTCTTATTTTCAAAAAACTTCCGCTAAAATGGTCGTATCGACTTCAAACCAAATCCAAAATGTGCATCTTCCCATTCTGCATCCATTGGGGTGTGACATCAACACCTCTTCTTAGCAGTCGGGTCGAATGTCAGGGGGTGGAATTTCAAATTGCGATAAAAACCCATTTCAAGTCCGATTGACTTCCAAGTTATGATCATGACCAAACTAAGTGCTATACTCATTAAACAGTAGCACTATCGACTTATAAGAACCAAATTGATGACTTTGCAGAGTGGACGTCCCAGGATTTTACAATAAGGAATTTTGAGAATATAATAATTTTCCTAATGGAAAGATTATGTAGGTTATATGTCTGACATTTTGAAGATTTATTTGCCTTTTTGTCAATATCTTTAGATGTTTTCACCCTAAAGATCTTGTTCTAGATTTGCCATTTTAGACCTGTATTTGTAGTTTTCTGCTCTAGAGTAATCTGATGTGATAGCGGTAAAATTAACATTAAAAAAAAAACAGCTTGGATTATCGGGGTAGAAAAGATCGAGGATTTGGATGGGGGATGATAAGAGGTGGTGGTGAACAGCTGTTTTGAAGGCTGGGGGAAGAATGGATTGAATGAGTGAGGGAGTTTATTCCAAAGGCGGGAAAAAAGAGAATGAAAGAGTGAAGGTGAGCAGTGATTCGTGATTTTGGTAGTTTTACCAGAAGGGATTGCTTGCAGACCTTGAGCGCCTGTGGAAATGAGCTGGGGACAAATCGCAGAGAGAGCAGGGGGGGGAGGCTGGAGAGGAGACAGCAGAAGACAGAAGACCACCGACCAACCTGCGGTGATTGAGTGAGAGGCCCAAAGACTCAGCCTCATCGTGGGAGATCCAATGATACGAAATGCCTTGGTTTCCACAGCGTGAAGCTGAGAAAGGTGGGAGGCAGGAGCACCAGCCCAGAGGGAGAGCAGTACTCCATCAGGCTGCGGACAAAAGCTTTGTAAGTGGTCAGGAGCTCAGGTGGGCCAAGGAAGGATTTGCACGATGGAGGATTCCCAGCGGCGACTGGCTTTGGAGGCGAGGTTTGAAATGTGTCTTTCCCAGGCAAGGTCATGGATAGTGAGACCAGAAGCTTGAAAGAAAAGTCTTCTTCCAGAGGATTGATGAGAAAGTGGATGGGGGGGGGGGGTGGGGGGTTCCAAACGGTCCTTTCGAAGAGACATAGTGAGAGTGTGAGATTTGTCCAGATTGAAAGACATGTTCACGTGTTGGACCAGTTTGTGATTTTATCCAGATCTGCATGAGCGAAGAAGCTGCTGCTTGCCAGTCTGAGGGATGACCAATGGTACGACAGAGGGTGGAGTCATCAGCAAAGGGATATAAAGGATTTTCCAGAGAGTCAGAGAGATCATTGATGAAAACCAGAAAAAGAACAGGGCCCAGAACGCTACCTTGAGGAACTCCAGCTGGACAGGAAGAGGGATGAAAGAACTCCATTTATGGCCCAACGTTGACTGCAACAGGAGAGGACGTCTGTGAGCCATGAGTGGAAGATGGCTTGGATACCATAGGAAGATAGTTGGTGAGCAGGGAGGGTGCCAGACCGTGTCAAAAGCACGTGATATGTCCAGGGATAAGCTCGGATTTCTGTCTGGCATTGAGGACCTCCATCCATTGTTGGGAGAGCGAAAGCAGCATATCCAGGTAGAGTGACCTGGTCTGAAACCACATTGATGATTGGAAATCAAGCATTGAGAGAGGAAGGATTTAATGTCTGAGCGATGAGGGATTCCATAACCTTGCTGATGATTGGAGAGGCTGATTGGTCTGTAGTTGCAGGATTTGTTTTTGCACCTTTTTTATGCAGGGCAGTGATGTTTGCTGATTTCCAAGCAGATGGCGATGACCTTGAGCAAATGAGAGGGTGAATAGAACAGAGAGAGGGTGAATAGAACAGAGAGAGGGTGAGCAAGTGCAGAAGAGCAGGCTTTGACACATGGGCTGATGCCGTCTGGACCGGTTGCAGAATCTGGTGGAGGTTTGACAGCAAGCTCTCCACTTGTCAGGAGAAAAGGCCACAGACTCCAGGGACAGTTGGGTGCGACTGGTAAGGTGGGTAGAAGAAAGTGATGGTTTTGGACACAATATTTAGCTGCAAACACCGAGTTTAGGCATTCAGCTTTTTCACGGCGGGTATCTGCAGTGTGCCATTTGAGGTAAGGGAGGGGATGGAGGGGAAACATACACCAGAAACAGATTTGATTGGACGCCACCAGGATTTGAGGAGGAGAGGGGTTGAGAGTTCAGACTTGAGATTAGAGAGATGTGTTTCTGGCTCTGAGGTAGATACACCACTTGTTCCAAGCTTTATGGAGGAACTGAGATTGCCCTCAGTTGGGTTTGCTTTCCATGAGGCAAAGCCAAGTTGTTTAAGGACAACTGCCTCACCACAAGCTTCAGTAACCAAGGGCGGGACGAAGGTAGGACAACTGAAACGAGAGGGTTTAAATCTGTGCATGAGGGAGAGCAAGTTTCTTTGAAAGAATTCCCAAGATGAGTTGATGTTGGAGAAAGTAGCGATAGGAGACCAGTCTATAAGTTTTATGGCTGCTTGGAGATCCTGCAGTCGGCTTGAGTGAAATGCCAGACTCGACGCGGTGAGGTGGTTCTCTGATAATAGCCAGAGAGATGTCCACTTTGACAAGGACGTGGTCAGAAGAACGATTGGAGCGGAGGAGAGCAGCAGATATTGTCAGGGAATTTGTCAAAATCAGATCCAGAAGAGATGGAGTACCATTGGTTGAGATCCGGGTCGGGAAGTTGACCGATTGAGTCAGTCCCAATGAGTCACAGAAAGCTTTTGCTGAGGTGCCATGACTGGTGAGAGAGGTACCCACACTAGCCAACTGGCTTGATGACAATTTAAGTCGCCCACATATGAGGAAGAGAGAGTTTGGATAGAAGATAGAAGTTGTCCATGTTTTCGGATAGTGAGTCTAGATGGAGTCATCACTGTTAGGTGGACGGTACAGTACACATATAAACATGAGGTGGGAGTGGAGGGAAAGCCGTAGCCAGAGGTATTCCTGGGGTGTGTGGGGAGTGAGGGCAGTGCATGGAGAGTGAGGAATAGAGTCTTTGATGAAGAGAGTAACTCCTCCACAGGACGAGGCTCAGGGCTGTCATACCAGATGGGGGAGTAACCAGGAGAGATACTTGGGAGTCAGACAGTCTTGGGGGAGGAAGAGTTTCTGTTAGGCAGATTATGTCTGGTTTGTCAGTGGCAACCTGTATGGAAGATCTGAAGGTTTGCGCAAAGGCCGGATATTGAGGACACACTTTTAATGAAGAGCTCGGAGGAGAGTTTGGGTGCAGGGGGGGGGGCGAATGGGGGGATGGGAGGAGGTAGGACAAGGGACGAGGCGGGGAGGTAAGGAGGGTTGTTGGAAGAGTGTGCGGGATTGCAGAATAGCTAGGGGAGGGCGAATGAGAGGAGAAAAGGCTTCTGTGGTGCTGGGGGAGAGGGGGGACAGAGAGGGGAAGAAGGCAGTTGAGGATTTGAGGAGGTGAGTGAAGAGATGGAGGTGAGAGGCAGTGGAAGGAGGCAGCTTGTGGATGAGAAGGGGGGGGCAACTTTGAGAAGGATGAGTGAAGGGGGTGAATGGTGGGAGAAACGTGAGGGGGGAGTTTTTGAGAGAGGTAAAGAGGGAGGCTTGGAGGGAGAAGAGTGGGATGGTTGCTTTGAGAGTGAGGGGTGAGAGGGTCAGTTGGCACTGAAGTTGGAAAAAAAGAATGGTTGTTGGAAAGCGAACATTCATAGCAAACTGGGTTTTAAAAAGTTTTGGTCAGAGATGCGATTTACACAATTCTTGATGGATGCAATAAAGGCGAATTCAGAGAATGGAGAGAAAATCGCTGTAACAGTTGGATTTTTTACGGCAGGTTTGAAGGAGAGGTCGAATTGAGAGCAGTCTGTTTAAATAGTCGAAGAGTAGTGCATTATGATACAGTAAAGAGTACCAACACGTGTGAAGAGGAAGATGAAGCATGACAAGAGATCGTTTTTGTTTTATTATTAATGTTTGAGAGAGTTTTCAACAGCTTAGGTCAATGGAAGGTGTTGTAGAAAAAAAATCGAGGAAGAAGAAGAGGAGGAAGAAGAAGAGAGAATGAAGAAAAAATGAGATTGGAGACCGAAGTGTGCAAGAGAAAGGTAGCGTTGTTTCTTTTTTATTTTTGATTTAAGATGAGAAATAGAGTGATTAGTGGGAGAGATGGGGCGTTAGGAAGTGGGGAAGATAGAATTGAAGGTATGGGGAGGAAAAAAAAAAAACACGATCGTACACGGAGGGGAACCGGTAGGCTCAAGCCTCAAGGGTAGGCCTCAAACACCGGGAAGCAAGGTCGCAAATCTCACAAAATAGCAAGATTTTGAAACAAAACCGAAACTAGGAACACACAAGTAATATAGTAGGTGAAGAAAAAATAAAAAAAAAACAGTTAAACGGGACAGAGAATCGACCGGAAAACTTTAACTTTGGAGATCCGTCAGCGAGAGCCCGGAAGGAGCCTGTCGCACGCTCCAAACCCAGAACGGAGTGAACTTTCCCAACCCAGAACTTTATAGTTAATACTAGCATAAACTGTATATTTAAACTGTAATGAGATACACACTAAATTTATTGAATCTTGCATGACTTGAAAAGGGAAAATGATAGTCATGCGTTTGTGGTATATCGGTCGCAGAAAATGAGATAAGAAGAAGCAGTGAGACGCAGTATTCTCATAATGATTGATATTGAAGCCATATAACGCGTAATGAGTCTAGTTGGATCATTCTTGAGAAAGTGATGATTACGATAAGCGGAACTAATCAGCTGATTATTATACTGGTCGAATTGTTATAAGTATGCTATTCTCGCATTAGTTGTTAGATTGACTTATCTAGCGAAGCGGTAGATAGCTATATGCACGCTATCGAGTAGTTTCGCGCAAGATTACGTGATTTGGATAGATAAACAGGGAGAGTAGCTGCGATAGGGATTGTCGCATTGGGGAGGATTCATCGGATGAGGTGAATGTTCACAATTGCGGTAATAGGTCTGTATGATCCGTATAGGTCGTTTGTGCGATGTATATTGCGATTGTAGTGTTATAGCGGTTGTCAGACGCTATGTGAAAGCAGTCGCAACCAGGTGCATTGGGACGGGATGACGAGCTTATGTTGGACAGCGTCGAGTATAGCAATGACGACAATGAGACGTTCATGGAGAGAACTAAAGCGTAGCGAGTAGTAGGAACGACACGTCATTCGAGTGAGGTACCTTCTGGAGGAGTAGTCCAGTTAGGAGAATACGGTCAAGATCTGAGTCGATCACGCGAGATGACGAAGCACTTGTAGTAACGAACATTGTCGTTTTTGGTGACATCTAGGTCAAAGGTCAGAAGTCAAGACACGATAAAACCAGATTCTTATTTTGCAACTAACGGTCGCTTAAATGGTCTGATCGACTCAAACCAATCCAAAGTGCATACTTCACATATCAGCATCCACTATGTCCTACAATTGGGATGCACACCAACACCATTCTTAGTGCGTCGGGGGTCCGAATGTCAACGGGGGTCGGTCAAAATTTCAAATTGCGATAAAAACGCATTTCAAGTCCGATTGGACTTCCAAGTTATGATCATGACCAAATAAGTGCATAACTCATGAACAAGTAGCACTATCGACCTTAAAGAACAAATGATTTCCAGGTTTTGTTGTTTTTCCAAAGATCATGGAGATATGACAAGTTATTGCCGGCAAATTCTGTTACATTTTTGTTTGTTTGTGTACAGAGGATCTCAAAAAGTTGTGGATGGATTCAGATGAATTCTTGTGAACATGTTTGGGTGTGTAAACAAGGACGAACTAATAAAATTTTGGTGAAAGATCGGATCCGGATCCGAGTTAAGAATTTTATCAAGGGATTCTTCACATTGAGAGATCGGCCTCAAATAACGATACATTGCATGATATTTAAAAAATGTATTTGGGCCGATATGTTTCTCGATGGATCAGGCATGTGGGGCGAGGTATGCACTCTAAATAAGTGCCTTCTCGTTAGTTTCTGAGATGCTATAGATAATATAAATTAGTTACAGGAAGAGTTCGACTGATTATTTTTCTAGTTGAATGGCAGTGGTGACGTCATTTTCACGACTCAACAAGCTACACGACTATTAATGTAATTTCACACAACTAAGCAACTTGTGTTTTATTTTATCTTTCCTAAATGTATTAATAATCAATCTTTTTGTTAATTGATCAGAATTGTAAGAACCATCGACGTTGACCTAGGTTGAAGATCGCTTTAAAATGTGCATTCGTGTGATTGGATCTGCGGAGTATGAGGTAATCGAGAACAATAATTCGGTGAATGGCTGAGTATACATCGGAGGTATCAGACTCCAAAGCGAATAGATGCGGTGACATTCGAATGCAGGAATAAAATGTTGTGCGGCAGCACGAGTGCCTATCTAGGGCTTCTCCCAGTTTTGTAGTCTTAGTTTTCAACTTCCAAAATCATCTTTAGGGTTTGGCAGCGAAAAGACGTCGACGAAGAATAGAGACGAAGAGGAGATGTATGATAGGAATGAGAGCAAGAGAACGCTTTTAACTTAGATGTATATGGATGAATGAATCAACGACATCTACGATAACACCGAAGATCGACTGGATCGATCCGTTGATATAGGATGTAACGAAGAGGTGGGGTGAGTATTAGAAGGTTAATGAGAGAGTCAGAGAGAAGAACGCGAAAGTAGAGAAGTCAGCCTATGGGCATCTGTGCGCACTGATTGTGGATTGAAGATAGATAGCATCCGGAGAGACAACGCAGAATGAATGAGAGAAGAGCAATCGACAGACATGCAGCGATGTACTTGATGACAAAGACGAACTATTTGTTGCCTCTTAAGCACTTCGCTCCTTCTGCCCTTGTTCAGCTGTCATCTTACCTAGGTCATCATCAGCAACATCACAGCATTACCAAAGGTGCAAAAAGTGGATCCCATTACTAAGATAAATTGGCTTTACTTTCCATACAGCAAGGGTCACGGAATGCATCCATAAAGCGGATACGGAAGGAGTCCTTAGTCACATGAAAATTATTACTTATTCTCCAACGGGACTAGGTGGCATCTCAGATCATACAATTCACTGCGTATAGCTACTAGACAGACGCGTCACTGAGGACATCACCCGATTGGTGAACTTGAGACCACTACACTTATGCCTCGATCCCAGCACCGAAGCTAGTGGAAGTGCGTCAATAGACTAAGATTTACAGAATAGAGTCTAGCGGATGCGCAGGAGACAATGTCTTCTGGAGACATGAATCTCAGAGCTTTCGATACTCAGGATGCTCTGGAGATGCCTGCTTGACTCTCCCAAAATCTGCCTACTGGAATCCAAGGCAATCTCCACTCTTGGATTACTTGACACTTCCAGCCACGTCTCGGGAGACGCAATGTGTGCGTCGTCAGATATAGACCGTCTTCTTCTCTAGATCTCACTGTGAAGATTGGCCTGGCATGAGAAAAGTGACGCCAAGGCAAGTGTTCTAGGCATACTATCTAATCTTCATCATAGATCTCTCTGATTCCATTGGAATGGGCCTGCTTTTCCGTTTTCTGATGAGACTCCTCTCTGCCTTGACATCTTCATCATTCTTACAGAATCAGCAGCTCTTCCCTCTGCTAGACCATTGATTTAAAATAACACTAGTCAACACTTAAAATGTCTTTTCAATCCTATAGAAATTTTGGTCTTGTCTCGTTCTGTCTATGGTCTGCTGTCTCTTGTCTCTCTGTCTCTCTCTGACCTCTGTCTCCTCAAAGAGGAAATCATGGTTGCGATCGAAGCATACAACAACAAGAGTTTCTCGGAAGAGAGGCCAGAAGGTGTGATATCACTGTGCCAGCTCAGACTCAGACTAATCATTATGCAACTAGTACGAGTCGATATGATATCAGTCGTGTGGACGAGAGGAATAGTGAGCACAGCTTGGTACAAGAAATTGGACGTCTCACAAGACCAGATGAACGGCAGTCGGCTAGGGTATTATCAGTGTTGACGAGCGACCGAATCTAGATCCTTGGCCATCGCGAGATGGACTCCTACTATAGCAAGGATCTTTCATCTCCAACCGAGGTTAGATGTCAGTTATTGCAAGTGGGTCGCTCATTACTCCCATGGGTGGCATTGCCCCTGCTATGAGAAATCGATTGATGAATCGTACGGGTAACCTGTCGAGGGCTGTATATGTTGAGCGCAGACATAATCGCGCTGTGGAGAGAAAAATAAGAGATGTGTGACCGCAGAAAGTAATAAGTGAGCAATTTGATGGAGAATGAGAGACGAGTTGTGGGCATCTACTCACCATCCGACTTGCCCTTGTACACAGAGGAACTACGCTGGGGACTATGAGAGCTCCGTCTGACATCCTGTATCCCACCACGATTGATACATAAAGGACCTGGATAATTAGCGCCCCACATTTCTGACCCTGTAGTCAAGACTGAATACGTACATGTGCTAGTCCGGTCTCGCTACACTCACTCAAGAGAAATCGTGGCAGGAGTGCGCCGTGTTCGACGCTACTCGTCACGACGAAGCGTAAGTCTCGGTTCCGGTCTCCGTCATGGAAACATGTGTGAGATCAGAATCAACGAAAACTGCTCACTCCTCATTTAATTCTTCTTT
>CM068963.1:64423095-64437105 GCA_035128595.1 Eptatretus atami
GTGTCACACCCGGTGAAAGTGTGAAGGACTGGGAGAGTCAGACACTGTGTTGGATTCATTGTGGCAACCACTTCGTGAACAGCTATGTACCGGAAGCTTGACCCGACACCAAAGGCAACCCACAGCTCATCAGAAGCTGTCTTGCTGAATGAAGCCACAGCCAGTACCACCACATCAGTATCAACGGTACATATGGTCACCTTCTTACACCCCTTTGCACAGCATCTGCCACATGCAGAAGTGGACGAGTGTCGCCTCCTCTTGTGAACATGGGGCAAGTGGGCCAAGTATGACTCAGCAGGAGAGCAGAGGACTCCACTTCCATCTGTTGCATACAGTTCCTTGCCCTCTGCAAGAGGAAGATGAACAGCTTCACGTGACTGGAAAGCAAACATTCGGTTTGTTCTCATTGCATCGAAGGAAGTCCTTCCATTTCTTTGGCATCACAGTAGAAGGAGCCACCTTTTCCTGGCGCCCTTTCCCCTCTTCTGTCTGGTTGAGGCTTTCAGGCTGGCAGGTAGGTACACATCCCGACAAGGTCGATGCGGCTGCTTTTCTCAAGTTGAGCAGAGATGTATGGTGCAAACACTCTTTCTCCATACCTTGAAATGTTTGTTGATGTTCCCGGATTTAGCATTTGAACACAGCTGCACCATCGAGAATTGTTGCATCAGCCACAGGCCACTATTGTTTTCGAGCAGAATCTGATTCCAGCAGCGAAGTAGATCTGCTTTAACCCCAATCCACATTTTTCCTCCAGTTGACAGAGCTGGTGGGGCTGCATAGTTTTCATGAAAGAAGAAATTGTCATGTTTTTCATCTCGTGTTTGACAGGAAGATGTACAGCCTCGAAACGAGACCACAGCACTCTTCAGTGCTGCGAGCTTTGCCTTCTGTTTTGACTTGATCTTGATTATTTTCAGATATCGGCATACTTGGGATACTTCAGTCTTGAACTCGACCTCAATGTATGACCTCTTCTGGCAACCTGTAAATTAACATCAAATATATGGGCATCTGAAGATTCGTTTTAAATGACATCTCAACCATGAGACACCACTGGGGGTTCATTTGCAAATTTCAAATGATTGCTTATTTTTGGTCAATTTTTACCTTGACCTTGACCTAAATGCATTTCCTTAAATGCTGGCGATCTCAAACGTATCATCAAATGAATGGGCATCCCCAATTTAGTTGGAAATGACACTTTCTACACTGTTTGGTTCCAAAAATTAGCACGTTTGAACATGAGACCCGGTGGCCTCTCACGGTCCTCAGAGGTCAAATCTGACTTCCCTCCACATCTGAAAATAAACCTTATGGTATTCATTAACTATGTCGGAAAATTCATGCTTTTCTCATAAAACGCACAATTATTGTGCTTATCCGCTGTACTATATGGAGTATTTTGTGTGGATCGGTGACAAATAATTTAAATTTGATCCATTTTAAATTCAGGCCGTAACAACAAAATGTGAAAAAGTCAAGGGGTGTGAATACTTTCTGAAGGCACTGCGTGGGAAAGAGTAAAAGAATGAAGATATCTCTGCCTGTCGATCTAACAATTGTCGAATCATATGGTGAATGGGTGGCGATGTGTAGACAATGAAGGATGATCTTTGTGTCTGCTTCTTCTTGTGTACAACTTAGATTTTTAGCCTCCTCTGACGTGGTTTCTTGACCATTGTTACAGTACTTGTCAGACAGACACACGTCTTTTCACAGACAAACAGAACCTTATTGCCAAGAATATTTGGGGCATAGTTGTCCTTCTTTCACTCATCTGGTAAGAAACTGGTGAAGCGCTGTTTGTTTTGGATCATTTGACAGGAATGACTTCCAATTTCTTGGAACCTTTGTCAAGGTTCTTTTAATTAAGTGTTGTTTTTGAAGAACCCCTTCTTGCTCTCAATACCCTTGGTTGACAAAGGGAGGTAGGAGTGAGTCAAAAAGTCAACATGCTGTACGTTAGGGAGCTGTTCAAACACCTTCTCTGCAAGAACTCCAAATGTGCTTGGTAGGGCCACATGTGCATGCAGTAGAACATTGCCATCAATGACGTACCTTGTGGGTCCTTGAGTGGGTTTTCCTCTTGTGTGTGAATCACCTTCCAAGAAATGCATCAACTTGGACTTGTCTGTCTTCACAGGGACTCCATCAGCAGTTGCCAGTGCCCAAGGTGCAGGACCCAATGGGAAGCTCAGATCACTCTCCATGCTTATGTTGTCTTCTTGGGCAAGAAGAACAAGCTGACCAAATGTGTTTCTTTGAGCTGTGATTTGCTTGGTCATCTTTGATTGTCCCGTGACCTATGCTGATTTGACGATATTTTAGTATGTCTTGAGATCAAGCTTTTTGATTGATGCATTAAAGCTCTTTGTTCTTGAACAAATGTACTTTAAGCTATTTAAATGAAATATATTTTTTACAATTTGCGTACATTCTTCCCCAGAAATATACCCGATTTTAATGAGAATTAGTTCTGCACGTGACTTTAAAAAGCTCTTCATTCCTAATCAATGGGCAGAAATTGATTGGTTTCGGTGGATTAAACCCAGCAATTACCTGGCTTCAAAGGGGAAATATTGATAAAGTCAACAATTGTTCACCGAATCTTAAGTAAGTTGCACAGATTACTAATCCGACTGAAAATCTGCTCGGCATGAAGTCGGTAGGGTACTCTGAGGTGGGGGTTGGCCCACGGTCTCGGAGACCATCATTAATTTGGGTTGGCCTGTTTTTCCTTTTCCATCTTAGTTGTTAGCTTGTGATGATGGCTGGGAATACCTGTTCAAATCCCACATATTGTATTGAATTGTCCATCGTCTCTGAATGCCCTTGTAATGCACGTAAACATACACCGACATCTCCTTATATCCTCAGTCCTGCAGGTGATATACGGGGCACGCTCCTCTCTCATCTTTTGGCCAATGTAAAAAAATTAAAAACTCAACTATTTATGAAATCAGCAGTATATATAATTTCCCTGGAGTTGGGCAGCAGAAATGAATGCTTCGAAATTGTGTGCAGAGCATGTCCAAAGAACAATCACAGGATTGTTTGACGCACGTGATGGACTTAGTTCACAAATACTACATATGCCCTGTTGGTGGAGTAAGCTTACTTTTTATCCAATTCAGGCTCTGTGAGATGCCAATCAACCTGTTAGAAGCCATGGTAATGTTGCAAACCGTCCTAAGGGAACTGATTGTGAGACGATACCACAAAACTACAATGTACAAGCATCCTGTTGAACTAAGTCTGGACTCATGAGCTGAGAGTCAACAAGATGAGCATTCAACGAGTGTTGGGATGGGGCCATTATGTTTAGCTATACATCACAGATTATGAGGGTTAAAGTGCACTTACAGCCCAGGGCAAAGCAACGGGTCAAACTGCTTTGCTTGAGATAAACCTGGATTGTCTAACACTCTGCCGCACACGTGCATCTTACGTAATAGAAGCGATCGTGGATTTTAGACTTAACCTCTTAAATTCCCTGTAGTTTCAGCACTCGATTCCTACAGCAAGCGCTCCCGCCTGCCGCCCTTTAAAAGCATTGATGGCATTTCACCGTAGAGTCTGAGTGGACCCAATTCCAATCGACCAGACAGTCTGGAAACAACACAAGCCCAGCGGGCCACACACGGTGTTTTGGGTTCGTGCACATCGACTGACGGACAATCTGGAGAAGAGACTTAGACACAGGGGGTGAGAAGAAGAAGAGAAGAAAGAAAAATTAGGAAAGAAAGAGAGCCGGGAGATTGGGAGGGTGACAGAGAGAGAGAGGACAGAGACAGTGACAGAGAGACAGAGAGAGAGAGGTATAGCGAGAGAGAGGAAAGAGGGAGAGAGAGAGAGAGAGAGGAGGAGAGAGAGAGAGAAGAGAGAGAGAGACAGAGACAGAGACAGAGACAGAGACAGAGACAGAGAGAAGAGAGAGGAGAGAGAGAGAGGAGAGAGAGGGGAGAGAGAGGAGAGAGAGAGGAAGAGAAAGGTTTATAGCGAGAGAGAGGAAAGAGGGGGAGAGATAGAGAGAGAGAGAGAGAGAGAGAGAGAGAGAGAGAGAGAGAGAGAGAGACGAGCAGAGAGAGAGAGAGAATATAGCGAAAGAGGGAGAGAGGAGAGAGAGAGGAAGCGAGAAGAGGGAAAGAGGGGAGAGGGAAAGAGGGAGAGGAGAGGAGAGGTATAGCGAGAGAGAGAGGGAAAGAGGGGAGAGAGAGAGAGAGAGGTATAGCGAGAGAGAGAGGGAAAGGAGGGGAGAGAGAGAGAGGTAAGCGAGAGAGAGGGGAAGAGGGGAGAGGAGAGAAGAGAGAGAGAGAGAGAGGAGAGAGAGAGAGAGAGAGAGGAGAGAGAGAGGAGAAGAGAGAGGTATAGCGAGAGAGGGAAAGAGGGAGAGAGAGAGAGAGGGAGAGAGAGAGAGAGAGAGAGAGGGAGAGAGAGAGAGAGAGAGAGGAAGGAGCGAGAGAGGGGAGAGAGAGAGAGAGAGAGGTATAGCGAGAGAGAGGGAAAAGAGGGAGAGAGAGAGAGAGAGAGAGAGAGAGAGAGAGAGAGAGAGAGGTATAGCGAGAGAGGGGAGAGAGAGAGAGAGAGAGGTATAGCGAGAGAGAGGGAAAGAGGGGGAGAGGGGAAAGAGGGGGGAGAGAGAGAGAGAGAGAAAGAGTAGCGAGAGAGAGGGAAAGAGGGGGGAGGAGAGAGGAGAGAGAGAGAGAGAGAGAGAGAGAGAGAGAGAGAGAGAGAGAGAGAGAGAGAGAGAGAGAGAGAGAGAGAGAGAGAGAGAGGGAGAGAGATATCTACGAGCTATGT
Source organism: Eptatretus atami (assembly GCA_035128595.1). Taxonomy (NCBI): domain Eukaryota; kingdom Metazoa; phylum Chordata; class Myxini; order Myxiniformes; family Myxinidae; genus Eptatretus; species Eptatretus atami. Next base: position 64,427,902 of record CM068963.1, read on the forward strand.
TTACCGCAATAAGTTTGCCCGACCTTCACAGATCCGCTTCGCTCCTTTACAAGATCGCCCGTGGCCCTGTGTGGGTCGGTCGGCCCTTGATGTTCGTTTGTCAATAAGTAGTCTGGAAGACGGAGCGCCATCTACAGAATTGTTCCTCTTCAATTTCCTTGATGCCAGACGAGAGACGTATCGATTGCTGAAACCTCGAGCGATCTTGACTACAGATATAGAGCATCGCATCGCATCACTCGAACAGCGGACATGGAGTGGATCCACAAAAAAAAAGTGTAAAGTGATTATTGACAACTGCTTCATGTTACAAATTTCTCCAATTAGGTACACTTAATTCCACAGGTAAACAAAACTTAATATGTTGACCTTTTTGTGGATTAACTATATCATGATTAACTACATCACGCGTATATGCATCATCATTCATTTAACAGGAATTCCATTTTACCAATAGGTTAATATCATGGTGAAAGCTTCAAACATACTCCACCAGTGCTTTTGATAACACTGCAGTTAATGATTCTTAATTGAGAATATTGATCTGAGATTGGTATTATAACCTAGCAAACTTTCACAGCCAGTATGGTGAACTTTGATCGCAATGTAATATAGAATTGCCAAAGCCAAAATAACAACAGGCAATTGAATTAAATAATAAATAATGCACTTTATCGATCGAAAGCGTGTTTTTATACCGTACTGAACCTCAGCCGAGTCTGAAATTTATAGTAATGTGCTGTCAGCAACACTGCGATGAAACTAAACAGAAATCCTAATGATATCTTATCAGGCTTGGCCTATTACCTAAAACATGATTAGAATTGAAAACTCGCCGGTATAAAACTGTAAGGTAATTATTTTCATAATACATCTGCTTTTTTGTTATGCCATCCATTATTCAATTTGTTCTTTCTATTGGACAAAGCTGCGAGCTGTCATTAATAACACTACGCACATGAAACAGACCACGGTCCTGATGTAATTAGCTTCAGCAAATCGATAGACCACAAAGGAGATGGGAGCGAACATTTTTCTTTTTGTTTCTCTCTCTTCTTCCCTCTTGCTCTCACTTTCTTTTTCTCTTGCTGCTTGTGCTTGTGGAGTCACTCCAGAGCTGGATGGTGACATGTTGGCGCTTGTCGACACGAGATATGTCCTTCTTATCCAGGGTCTGATGTCAACTTTCTTTTCAATAGCTCGGTATTGAGGAGCACTTTATAAAAAGCACATTTGGAGCCATTATGTCAGTGTCAGGTTACTGGGTAAGGAAGCCGAGGCGCTCTAATGTGTTAGAGGTTGGATGGCCTCTAGCCAACGTGAGCTTGGCTTGACCTTTCTGGAGACCCTATGGCCCAATGGTCATGCATCAAACCCTGGTGGGGGTAACCTTAGCCCACTGTCAGCCGATATACTCTCTTTGCTTTATGTGCTGTCCACTCCACCCTATCCGACCCTTCCACACCAAAAACCTTTCATTGGACTACTTTCAAACCCATATGACCTTTGACTTCAAGGTAAAGCATCGTGTGATTGCTTGTCGACATCAAGGTCATGACTTGGATGAATAAGGTTGTGATCTTACCTTTTACCTGAAGGGAGAGCACAGCCAAGAGGTTATACTTTTGATTCAGTCACCTTTTTTTTCCTCTCCAAGCCCTTGGCGTTCTGACCTGGAGTTACAACAAAGCCCTAGAAATACTAAAACCCAAAGGTGAAGGCCAAAAATCGATGTACTTAGAACATCTCCATTTCAACCAACATTGACTAACCAAGGAAGGAAGGATGAATATATTCAGTGTGAATATCACTGAACATGACAGAGGATTAAAAACTTTTAAAAAAATGCTCCAGTACTATATAATTCACAAATCTTCTCATTATTCCCTTAACGGTTATGTCACAATCTGAATAAAAAATGCAGAAAGAACTAGACAGAAAGAATCATGCACAGGAAATGCTTGTGGCACAATCGAACCAGGTAGCCCTCCATAAAGTGGACCACATCCCAACAGTGAAAATGAAGATGAGGCAACCAGCAGATCTGCAGAGTAACAACATACACTGACAGGGGGACATCACAGAACACAGGACAAGATCACTTTTTCGATAGGAGTGCAGGGAAGAGGCGGAGGGGGGATTATGAGGTGGGAGACACTTTTATATGCAACATCGTGAAGAAAAAGCAGAAAAAACACCAGATACGCAGTTCATAAAACACCTTATCCCGCTCTGTCTTGAGAAACATGGACATGGGCTGGGTCTATGAGCGCCAAATTTGATTGGTCATGATGACGTAAAATTCCGTAATATTTTGTCCAAGTACTGCTAAACGGAAGGGTTTTGAAAGTGCTAAATAAGTGATTTGTGTAGTCCAGTGTTCAAGTGTATAATTGAATTGAAATAAAATAAAGATTTTAAAGGTTATAGAAAAATTCCAGAGGTTTACCATCATTGACGCAGTGTCTTTTACACCACCTGGTTTAACATGTCACATTAGGTCTTCGTGCCTGTTTTTTTTAATGCCGTGAAAAAAACTTTGGTAAATCACGGGTGATGAAGGTTGTGGTCAAGTTTCATCAAAATCATGTGTCTGGTTCAAGTGATAATTAACTGAAGTGTTTACGGACTGACTGACTCACTCACTCACTCAGCAACGGACACTGCTCAATCGCATCAGCTCACTTGACTAAAGTCCAGGTGAGTTAAAAAAATCATCTCACTCCTTTGTGAAAAAGTGCGATCGGGATTAATTCAGAGCCAAAGTACTGCTAAACTACAGGTTCGTTTTCAGATTCATGTTCAAAAGATAACATTCAAATGAAATTAAGTTTTTCCTCGATTATAAAGTGACGTTTTTAGACAGGACAGACAGACAGACAGAAGTGAACCAATTGTGGAACCCCGGTTTTCACTTCGCGCGCACGGGGTAAAAACCACCGGACCCATTTGAACACCTTGACGGACCAACAATTCGTTGAAATCTTTAGTTGTTGTTATTGTCACAACTTAATATGCAACACTTGTACAAAACCTTTTTGGGAATAATTGAGTCCATTAAGGTAGCAGCAGGATAGTAAATCTATATTGGCTGGTGACTGAATTAGTCCATGAGGCCGAGCCCAAAATTTTGGTCATTGGTACCAAACAAAGTGCCCTGTTCTATTCAAGTTTTTTGTAAAGATGGGTCCCCTGGGGTATCAAAATCACTTGATAGCAAGGAAATATCGGTAGCTTATATCGTGTAATGACACTGTTTATACGCGACCCCCTCTTGCACAAAATCGAAGATTTTCGATAATTTTTATACACCATGGATTTGAGTTGGGAGCGTTTTATACTGTTAATATACTTTAATGTGTATAATCTATATATCAAAAGAAAGCTCATGGAGTACAGTTTATAGTCGTTAAACATAAGAAGAAATAAAACACTCAAGACACCCGACATGAAATACTGCGGACCCCTTGATGCGAAAGAAATGTTTTTCTTCACTTAGAAAAAATGTGTCTTCCAACATGTAGAACGACATTAGAAACTTCAACTCAGGCACTATAATAACACTACCTTGAATACATCTTAATATAATTTGACCTTGTCAATAAATGACACCTTACATATATAGGAAAAAAATTCTATCATAGAAAATATGTAATTATGTGCTTTCGACATCAAGTTGATCATTTGGTCCAGATTTCAAATGTCGCAGCTGTAACAGCAACACAGAAATAAAATATAAGGCATGTTATAAGACAAACACATTATTATTGTTATTCAAACACAATAATGAAAGTACACAATCTTGGAATATTTGAACTAATAGTCTTCAGTTTCATAATCGTCTTCGCTGCTCAACTCCATTTCGCTGTCTGTACCGTCGTTCATTGGTTGGTTTTCACATGGGCTCAAACTACAAATGTCAGAACACTTCAATCCATTTGCAGCACAGGGACATTGAGGAACTCGACAGGACTTCCGACATTTGCAGGACAGCATCTCAAGAACAGCGCGGGGCGGTGCACCATCCACCCAGTCTACGGCTAAGTGTCTGTCATCACCATCGCCAACGAATTTCAGCATAGCCTGCAGGATTGGGCGTCTTGGGATCGTTCATCAAACTCTGTCTCCAAATTGCGGTTTGATAATTTGCTCGCCGTGCATGTTTTCCAAGACAATCTGCACATGGGGTAACTGGTAGGACTCTTTCTCACCTTTCTTTGCACAAAATAGTTTGTACCGAAACTCGTTGACTGAAGCATCTCCAGATGTAGCATCATACATGGCACAAACAAAACGTTCTAATCGAGCTTGAAGAGAAGAGAAAGACCCACTGTTGGCCAAGCTCCTTAAAGAGACTCTGGAAATTCTGATTTGCTTTGACCAGTTTGAATGCTTTCATTTTCCCACAACCTGCGAAGGCACTGACGGGGTCGCAACCAGTGAAAGCGTGCAATCCAATAACTGCCTCTGAGACATCAGATCCATTCATGTTGACAACAGCTGTGATGTCTATGTAATGTGTGCGAGTTTTAGTCCCACATTTCTGATAAAGAGGAGCAGTAATTTGTGTACAGAACGCCATGTTCAAAAGGAAGACATCTGTGTCGTCCGCCACAAAGATTACAGCTGCACTTCCGTGTCACTTGCGTGTTTTCCATGAAGCAGTACCCTCGTGTCTGCTTCTTCTTGCTGGCAGCAAAGCTCCGGTACATCTTCAACTGCTGAGTCAGTAATTTTGATGCACTTCTCCTTTGAGGTTACAAACATATGCTTTGACTGCAATAATGACCTTGAATGTGGTTGTTGCCATTCCTGAACAGAAATTCAATGAGTTCAGTCTTGTTGTCACTACTCTGCAGGTAACTTCTTCACTGACGGACAATTTGTTGGGAAGTTATATTCTTGAACTGTATGCCTGGATTCTTGCTTCGTCTCGCTCTTTCGTGGTGTTTTATGCTGTGTGGTTGATACACATCAACACGATGTCAATCCTAGTACTGTGTGCACCTTCTCTAATTGCAGAAAGAAGCAAGGGTGTTGCAATGTCTCCAAATGTTTTCTGGTCCCCCTTCATCTTTTGAACCAAAGCCATGCCATCAATAATCGTGGCTGATGGTGTGGAATGTTCTCTGCTTGTGCATCTTTTTGTAATGCTCTGGCCAACACAGCTTTGTTTGTCTTCCTGATACTCCCATCTTTACAGGCTAGAGACCATGGCAGCGGACCTAGGGATGTGCCAGGACATCTTTCATATCCAGGTTCTTTCTTGTTTGTGCAATGAGTACCATTTGCCCAAACAACTTTCGGTCTGCTTTCAGAATCATTTCTTTTCCATTTGAAGAAACTTTCTTCTGCTTCTTGGTCATATCTGAAAAGGTCTTGAGCCTCAGCTTAGACAATGGATCATGAAATTTCACGACTGGTGGACTTGATTCGAGTCTTTCAGACTTAAAGCTCTGATAAGCTGCCTCACCACGCTTTTCTGCTTCTAGCAACTTGTGGCAATCTGCCTTGTTGCAGCAGCAGCTGTAGACAGACTGACTAGTTCTGTTGATTTTTTCAAGGGATTAACCCAGTTTTGCAGGGTTTCTACAACAGCATTGACAGCCAGTTCATCCTTTTTAATTCTGCTGTTCTGTAACTCTACATGTCCATGATCAGATTTGCCTGTGACTAACACGTCTCGGAGATGATGCAAGAAGGATGACCGGTATTCTGCTGTCAGGAAGAACTGACTCACTGCACCAGGTTGAGACTATACTTGCGCACTCCTCCCGCAACTTTTGTGTCATGATTGGCTGTCTCTTCAATTGTCTGGTCCAAGGGTATCTTAGCAAAGGGGTTCTTTTCTCCTAGTTGGACAGAAAACTCTCCTTCAAGGAAGTGTTGAAGCACTTCTTGATGGTCATTTCTGAGCTGGGACATTTCAGCGTAGTATACTGGAAGGTACCGGGCATAATTCTGTCGGTCATAGGCGAAGCACCAGACAATCATGCCACGAACTGCAGCCATGTGCAAATTCCAATCACCTTCTCTGGAAGAGCGAATTAGGGCCAGCAATACTCCCCCAACCATGTCAAAGTATGACATCCATAACGCTGAAAGAGGTCCATTGGTGTGCCATAGATGTTCACAATATTTCTCAAAGTGTTTCAGCATCTGCAAGAACAATTCATGGTTCAGCGTCTCTTCATATTTGGAACTTTGACGAGAAGTGTCCAGAAGATCACTCAGTAATTCCAATAACTGATCGATCTGGTTCATCTGTGTAGGTTGTTGTTCCTTCAGCCTAGCAGAAATCCCGCCCATAGCAATCTGAAAAGGGCCTCATATATGTATTTGTGCGTTCGGAGAGACCTGTGTACTGTCTGCCTGCCATGACACTCGTTACAGACCCCTCTGCCACTATTCCTGCCTCAATGCAAAGGTCACGCAGGCCTGCATCCTCAAAACGTTTTCCAAGTATTCCCAGAAAGTTGCAGACCATATGAAAAGAGCCGAGGCAAATAATTACTCCGTGATATTGACATCTGTGTTTCCACAGAACTTCTGCCACTTTGGAATAAAGGGCCTGGTCGAATACCAGTACAACCTCTTGAAGATTAGGCTTTCTTTTACCTTCATTGACCTGTTCAAAATCTCAGCTGCTGTCACCATGCTGGTTGCTGGAAAATTGATTGGGTTAAGATAGCCTATGTTGTGCTGATGAACTGTCTGGTCCTGTCTCATAAAGATGTTGATTCCTGTCCATCCTGAATAATTTGGTTTTCCGGGTGCATTTGCCGTAGAAGAATCCAGATCAAGTCCTTTCTGTGGATGGATTTTGAGGAAGAGCGTGGTATTCTTCAGCAACTGTTTTGCTTCCAGGTCCTTCTCTTTTCCAGTGTTATAAATTGGAAGCTGTTGTTCTTCATATTTGATGGAACGTTGCTTTTTCTTTTCTATTACAGGTCGTGCCGATTCCAGCTAGGACCATACACCTTTTGTTGGACAATGATGCCATTGACCCTGTGGCTTGTTCCTGCTCCTGTTGCAGTTTCCTCGAGGAAATCTATATTGTCCAAACGAGAGCAGAATATATGTAGTGGTTAACACAATCAGGAAGTGGACAGAATCATCTGAGGATGAGGCTATTTTCTGAAGGCTCAAGGCAGTGTCGTTTTCCTCGAGAACAGTATATGAAACTCCATGCCCTAGTTTGTTCATTATCTGGATGATTTCCGAGTTTCCTGTCAGTGTTTTCACTGCATTTGATAGCAAGTGTGCTTCGGTGGTTTCACACGACCACAGGTGACACTTAGACCGGATCTTGCCATATGAATCCACTAACAGTTGAATTTTCTGCGAGGCACTGTGATAGCTTGGTTCACCTGAAAGGACACACGTTATGAAGATTTGCAGAAGTTCTGGTAATCGGAAGCCACTCCAGTTCACCAAAGCGGGCGTGAAAGGCCACACTTGATCCTGGCGGATCTCTTTTATGGAAGATCGAATTATTTGGCCAGCTTTGATAACGACAGAAGAATCACCAGCTGTTACTGCTGTAAGGGTTTCTATCTTGTCCTTGAGCTTCTGGTTCTCCTTCACAAGTTCGTAGATTGTGAGAGTGTGAGGGAATACGAGGTTTTTCCCTTTATCATCTTTACAGAAATGTAAAGTATCTGCAAATTCCTTTTCAATATTCGTCGAATATGCTTCTTGGTGGATTCTTTGGTCATGGTGATCCCTGTGTTTGACATCACCTCAACGACGATTGCTGTGAGATCAATCATCTTTAATACACGAGGATTCGTGAATAAATCATCACGGATAAATGTGTCGAGCGATTCGTTCGCATGTCTTTCAGCCTCGTTGTACAGGCATCTTCTTCGGCATCAGGAGACACATCATTGTTGCAGTTTCACCGCCTTTATTAGTGTACATGCGGTAACATGAGTGGTGGTAATGTGCCTCAGCGGCAACCAAGTCTCTTGACGCCACTGCTAAGATCTTCGGGTCGCTCTTTTGCATTGCGCACTCCCGTATTCTCTTGTCGCATCGCAGCTCTGTGCACTGTACAATTGATTCTCTTGTTCTTGATGTTTTTTTTTATACTTTTCTCTTTCACAGAATATGCATTTTGTTTCGTAAACCCTTGCTGTTGAAGGCTTTGACCTGGGAAGATGTTTACTGCTACCAAATACTGTGGTTTCACCATCATCACGCCTTTCTCGATGTTTTTTAAGAGCTGAAGGTCGCGTTTCAATGTAAAGCGTGACCGACACCACTGTCTATGGTAACTATGTCAGGCACCTGTCCTTCTGATAGATTTTGAGCTTTCTCCAGCAATGGCATGCTGACGTACACATGCAGCATTTAGCAATGTCTGCCATGATTAAACATCTTTTGGTGAAGTGAGCGGAGCTTGGGAATCTTCCTCTGGATAATGGATAACACAAAAAGGTTTAGATCTTTTGCTTGGGGGCGAATCTGTTTGAAAAGCAGTCTGTGAGGGCCCTTCACCACTGTTGGAGGATTGCATGCTATTATTCTTTATGCTTGATTGGGATACCTGAAATAAAGCAACAACAATCATTTGTTATAATGAAAACAAACGCAACTTTTGCATGATGCAGTGTCAAATTACTACATGAAGCAAAAAAGTGCATTGCAACAGTACAGATTTTTGCATTTCAAGCTACAGACAGACTAAGGAATGAACGATTTTGAATATATGCTATAATATGATTAGATATGTTAGAAAAACACATAATCTATTTCTATCTACCACCAGTACAATATTTTTAAAATGTTCAGGATAAGGCCACAACTCAAAACAATGGAGTGAATCATCACTTATACTCCAAACTGTAAGGAATTCCCTGTATAGATTACCAGACAAGTGATGGCCGAGTCCTGGTAGGCCTATTGAGTATCAAATTTCATCAATAGATGGATCAGCCACTGAATACTAACACCTATACTAAATATTCTTAAACATAACACAAGACACTAATATCGCTTTTTCATTTTGATGTATTCCACTTGTTTTGCTGCATGACAAGGAAGGGTTTGATTACATCAAGTATATGGTTTTTAATGGAATCCTCATATATATGAAAACATATATGTAGACAACAAAATCACTCCTTTATGTGGACTATTTCTAAAGTTATGACACATTTTGTATTTGCGGAATGTTGGATTTTACATTTTGAAAGAGTT
>CM068963.1:64437115-64462384 GCA_035128595.1 Eptatretus atami
CGGGCACTAATTTGGTACCGACAAAGTGGTCGGCCTCATGGACGAAATAACACGCTAACGCTAACCCAACCCCTCGCCTGCTCACCCTCACTTTCCCAACACTTGTAAATGCTTCTTAAAAACACTTTTAGAAAGGACAGGACTAAGAAAGAAATAACCACTACAAAATAATGAACAATGACGAAAGAAGGAATATCACTACAAAGGAAAGAACACGGCTATGAAGGAATGAACAAGACTAAAAAGGTAAGAACAAGACTAAAACGGTAAGCACAAGACTAATGAGAAAGTATAAGACTAAGAAGAAAAAAACAAGCAGTCATAAACTGGTACTTACGAAATCGTCAACTTGACCTCTGACCTTGTCTAATAAAAAGCTGTCTCTAGAGAAGGTAGCGACGCAAACCAGAAGTTTCTACGATGATTCTGTACCAAACCATCAAAATCGAAGTTTGAGTTTGACCTCACTGTGACCTTGACCTTGACCGATTTTGACCAAAATCTCATCAGCGCTAGCCATCACGCTCCTGAATCACGTGGTGTAATTTGACATTGGTAGCTTCTTCGTTCTCGAGTTATCATTTTTTGATGTTTGACCTCACTGTGACCTTGACCTTTGACCGATTTTGACCAAAATCTAATCAGCACTAGCCATCACCCTCCTGAATCACGTGGTGTAATTTGACATTGGTAGCTTCTTCCGTTCTCGAGTTATCTGTACCAAACCATCAAAAATCGAATATTTGACCTCACTGTGACCTTGACCTTTGACCGATTTCGACCAAAATCTAATCAGCACTTGCCATCACCCTCCTGAATCACTTGGTGTAATTTGACATTGGTAGCTTCTTCCGTTCTCGAGTTATCGTGCCTACAAAACAAACAACAAACAAACACAAACAAACAAACAAACAAACAGAAACGGAAGTCATCAATATACTTACGAAATCTTTAGTTGTAAGTAACAACACAAACAAACACACAAACAGAGGACGGAAGTCATCAATATACTTACGAAATCTTTAGATTTGGTAAGTAACAAGACGAAGAAAGAAAGAACATGATGAAGAAAGAAAGAACAACAGTAAGTTATGACGATCAGGTGATGAGTCAATTCAATGCCCATCTCAAGGTGTTCACACCGAAGTGGGATTTTCCACCCACATGAAGGCAAAGTATAAACGAGATAAAAGTGAAGCCAATAATCCATTTTTAATGGAGCAACTATATGTCCAACAACTAACCCACGTGACTGACTATATGTCAGTACTGTTTGAACGAACGTCAGTTTCACCATGCCCACGTCTATTACGTACTATTTGAATGTACATTTTAAACCTTGAGAACCTTCAGACTGCTGAGACCTATGAAGACCCTGAAGACACCTTTAGACTATTACACCCTTTCGACCCTTTAAAACATAAGACCCTTTCATACTCTTTCGACCTCATTATAACCTAAAGCCCCCCAAAACCCTCAATACCATTTAGAATCCGAAGACCCCGAGAACCTGAAGACCCTATAAACCCCATTCTTCTTCTTCTTCTTCTTCTTCTTGCATATGGCAGCTGAGCTGCCAGGGTAGCTATCATTTTTTGGAAGCACGACTGTGTCACTGATGCAGTGCCCCTCTACCAGTACACACTGGTACTCATTTCGCCGACCTCGGAAGGATGACAGGCTGAGTCAACCCCCTGGTGTATTAATGCAGCAGCCAACGGGGCTTGAACTCGGGACCCTAGGATCCCAAACCACCACTCTAACCACGAAGCCAACACCAGGCTTTATAAACCCCATTACACCCTTTAGAACCCAAAGACACCTAAGACCCTGTAAACCCCATTATACCCTTATGAGCCCGTAGACCCTGTTAAACTCTTTAGAACCCGAAGACCATGTAAGACTCTTTAGAACCCTTCGACCCTTCAGGCCTCCAAGATCCTTAAACCCCCTTTAGACCCTTTATATTCAATAGACCCCATGAGACCCCTTTTCCCTTTAAGTCCCTTTCAACACTTTAGAACCCTTCACCCTTTGTTTCCCTTTTCAGACCCCTAGACCATTTAGGCCCCACAGACCCTGAAGTGCCTTGAATTCATTTAGACCCCTTAGACCTTAACACTCTTTGGACCCTTACACCCTTCAGACCCTTTAGACATGTTAGATATCTTTAAACCTCTTGAGACTGCTTGGACCCTTGACCATTTAGAGCTTAAGACTTTTAGATCCGACAGACCACTTAGACTTTTTTTTAGATACTTTTGATCCCTTCACACACTTTTAGACCCTTAGACATTTACATAGTTTCGAGATTAGACCCTCTGGAACTTTTAGACCCTTTGGAACTTTTAGACCCTACCTACTATTGCAACGTATTCTTTACACCTTTAGACCCATTAGACCATCTAGAACCTTTTGGACGCACACCAAACAAGCATCTATAGTCTTCTTGCAAAACACAGACAATACTTTTTCAGCAAGTAATGCACAAACTGCACCCACCCAGAGGGTGGGTACTTTGTTAGTAAGCATCATAATTATTGGAGTGGAATTACACCATTATACATTTCATTTGATGAATCCGAACCGCTTATAGATCGTTATCAGCACTGTTGTTGAAATATCACGACAACATGAGACTTGTTTGTGCTTCACAAATGGAATGCATTTTGTGAGCTTTCACACCATTCTTTTTTACGATCTTCAATGCAATGCAATTGAAGACCTCCTTTGTTATATTGTCCAATATTTTGAAGCATCAATCTGAACTGTATATTCTCAGAGTATAGCTCATTTCAGTGTGAAGAGATACTTCCCAGAGGAGCATATTTGTTGACACAAATGTCAACTTTGAAGTTTGTGTGACCATCAAAGGAATGCAAGGATAAATTTCCTCTAACGCTCGAGATATAATATGGACCGTCGATCTTCTTGGCAAGAAAGGGCAACATCTTTTGATGTGAAAGTGAGGTCCTTGAATTAAATGAAAACCATCAATGAACTGAGAAAAGAGCCGAAAATGTTTGCCTCCGTATTTCACGGAGTAATTAAACACAATGCATTTGCCTGATACTGCAAAATCCATAGCTATTGATCGCTATTAAAGGCTCAGCTATTGAGATATCGATTTCCAGCTTCGCAGACCAGGCCGCAGGAGTTCAAGGTGAAAGTGGAGGGTCACGTTGGTGCTTCAAAAGCTTCCGGAAATAGAGGTCTTTAGGTCCACTTGCTCAATCCACTTGCCATCAGACACAGGAAGGGTAACACCCGGGGCTGTGACCCTTTTGCGGTAAGACTGAGCTTTGCTCAAGGGGAATTATCGCAAGTGCAATTTGCACAATCAGGAGACACACGTTTGCTTACTTTACTCAAGGTCTTCCACCAATGGATGGCTGCGAGGGCAAATTACAACAGTATCATCATTTTTATGCCTCCGCTGACAAAGTCGCAGTAGGCATTATGTTTTTGGGTTGTCTGTCCGTCCGTACATGTACGTATGCACGTACATCCGTCCATGATAATTATCTCAGTTTTCTATGCAACCGCTTATCCGATTGACACTAATTTTTCACCATATGTGTGAATACTCCTGTAGAACATGTTAATGATACATAGGATGCCATAGGTCACGTGGTGTGTGGCTGCTATGTTGGAAAAAAAGGAAAAAACTTTGGACCTCTGTATATCTGAAACCACTCGCTGGAAGAAAAGAAAATCGAAACTTAGCACATGTCAAATCCTCACCATAAGAAAGTATGATTTTTTGATGACGTCATAGGTGGCTTCGTTATGACGTCATAATTGCATACTTGGAAACGTCATAAACCTTGAAAAATCTTCTCCAGAATGGCTTGACAGATTGAGTGGAAACGTCACCCACATGTTCTCCAAGTCTTGGGGATAGCAAGATATATATAACTTCCACGTGTCCTGGACTATTTTGAGCCTCTCGTTTGCATAACTTTTTGAATACCCCACACAAGCTGCAGTCGGAGAATTGTTTTTAACATCAATTGTGCATTTTTTTTTCGGCAGTCCTTTCGAATTATGCACAACAAATTTTCTCAACCAAATTTAAACAGATGTATACTAACTGCCATGATAAAGAATCTGTGTTGACATTTTGGAAGTGAGCCCTTATTCAAAGCACGAGAGAGAGGCTTTCCTAGTTTCATTCAATCAAGGCGTATGTCATTGGGAGTAATGGAAATATATTTGCAATGAGAGAATTCACAAATAACTTGGGAATGAAACTTCAAATGGTTGAACTATTTCCACCTTCATTCCTGGAATTGGCATGCCCCGCTGGCTGATTCCTCACTTGGGATCCATAGTTTATCGGCTGTTTTGTCCATTTCACCTTATCAAGCCACAGGGACAAGCAGGCAATGCTTATACACCACCTCCAGGGAATGATGAAGAGGAATTTTGAAACCACATCTGTCAGACAGATCACCAAACAAGGCACATTGCCATGCCCATACACAGTCAAATTTATATGATATACAGTACTTCCCAAGAAAGGGGAAACTGATAAAATGTCCACATTCACCTTCAATCCTACAGATAATTGGTCCACTATTTTAGTCAAAATCAGCTACTCTCCCAACAAGCCAAACCACACCCATCTAATCCAACCACTTCTTAATATACAGGGTGTCCACAAATCAACATTCCATTCAAAAGGTGATTTAAGAAATGAACTGTGATACAACGATGCAGTTTGGTGCATGTGGAAGAACATTTATCAAAGTTTTATTGACTTTTTTTCGTTTCCAGGTGTCTCCTGTGACACGTGACGTTACATTTACTGCAAATGGTGTTCCCACAAGAAAAAGCCCAGTGTGATATCTGGTATATTGAGACCAAATCAGCTACACAGGTTCAACAAGCTGCAGGACGACTGATGGAAGATAGCCGCCATCGAGAAAAACGATTCGTGAGAGTGGAAAAAAAGTTTATGGAGACTTGCAGCATCCTGTAGTGGAATGGGGAAAACTGGCCAAGCACAAGTAGTGAGGATATTCAACATGTTCGTGAGTCATTCGAGCGTAATCCCTATCAGTCCATCCAGATTTGGATGATCTTATCAAACCTCGACAATAAAACTTTCATCAATGTTCTTTCACATGCAGCAAACTGCATCATTGTATACTATTTCTTTTATTATTATTAAGCCTCCCCCTATAATATAAGGGAAGGCTTATAGATGTTGTGGTGTGTGTTTCTACAATTAGTGCCCCAAATTTTTGATAGTACCAGAGAGTTTCTTATACGCCTAAGATAACTAAACCACCATTTAGAATTATTTTCTTCTTCCTGCACTCCCAATTTCCGAGCTGTATCCAGCTGGGACTTTCAGAATGAAATTTTGCATCAATAATAGAATAAAAAGTATGTGGGGTTCACAATATATATTCTTTTGACCTTGACCTAATTTTAAGGTCATGACCCAATTATAGGCATTTTTACATTTTTCACCAAAACTCGACTTAGGTTTGTCTGATCAGACCGAAATTGCCCTCTCTAGATAGCCAAAAGCAAGTCACATTTATGTTTCATTTCCATCATAGCCCTCCGGGATGGAGGTCAAGGACAAATGGTGGTCCAAAAAATAATGTGTTTTCTGTCATCGCTAAGTTTTGCCAATGCAAAATCTCAAAGACCGCTTGGCTTTCCAAGATGTTCTTGCATCATAATAGTGTAACTGCATCGAAGTTGTGTATCTCATATTGGCTTATTGTCCTTGACCTACTTTTTCGGATTGTGACCTAATTAATAAAAAAAAAACACCTTTTTGATCATAATGAATAATTTTTGTCCGATTTTCATGATATTGAGTTTTTTGGATAGATTGTATATGGGGACATATTTTCTTAATTTACGATCCATTCTGTAATGTTGAAAGTTAGTCATATAATGGTCCAAACAAAATATGCCATCATTGTATCGTGGGGCAAGGGTAAGCCATGAGCAATCGCTGTATGATCACAGATATCTAGTTATGATTTGAATTTGGAACAGTAATTTGTGGACACACTGTATTATAATGATCACCTGCCGGGACCTATCAGATTTTAACCTGGGGACGCCAAAGTTAACATCGTGCAAGATGTCCTGAGCATGAAGGCATTAATTTGAATTGGACGCTCCCCAAATTGTGGCTCGGGAAAACCTTATGATTCTCAATTTGATTGCATACGGTGACTTGCGTGTGCCACTGGCAATTTACTCGTGTCCAGAGAAGTGATCAATGCCATAAAACATGGGATTAATAAAGTTTAATAAAAATGTGATGAAGAAACCAGGGTCGGAAGCACAAAAAAGAACATCATTAACACATATATGTAGAAGATGAGGACATCTAAAATCGGAAAATAAATCCCGCTTGTAAAATATGAAGATCCTCGTCTTAACCTTTCCGTAATGATACATTATCTCAAGAGATAATCAAACACACAAAAGGAGACAAAGGAATGGAAGATGTGGGGAGAATAAAAGATGAAAGCGGAGGTTCAGACCTAGTCGAGCTGAATGAGGCACTCTCGCCTCGGAATTATGGCATAACCAGGCTTCAGTTTTCCCACACATGATGTGTTGTGAGTTTGATCTCCCCCCCCAGAATGGGAGAACTCAGTGATTGCATCGCCAGACTCACGGGACCAGTTCCTCCTTCTACTGGGGTGGGGGGAGGGGAGGAGGGATGTTCTGAAGAACCTCGGTGATGCTCTACTGGTGTTCTACAATCAAGGAGTTCTGGTGAGGGCTTCCATCAAAAGGCGGAGGAACTCCTTATGAGCCAACGGTCATATACATATATATATATATATATATATATATATATATATATATATATATATATATAGTGCCCAACTATGTCTGTGGACATCCTCCTGCAGTTGGGTTACTTTTTTTTGAGGAGGCTGGTGGTAGGATTTGCACTCTGGCCACTGTGAAACACTTCACTCCGCAAAACACAAAAACGCAAAGAAATCTGAAAACCCACTCCGTGGGAGTATCTCCTGTGCAGATGACCTCCAGAGGGCAGCTCACCAAATTACTGGATTGGGACAAAGCCTTCGGGACCCCCACTCTTTTATGATAGGAGGAAAACCACAGGGTAAACTTCCTTGGTCAGATTGCGGTAGTGTGTGACGGGGTGGTGCTGAGGTGTTGGCCACCAGCCGGCGGTCTCCTTGGGTTAACCTTGGAATGTCCTATCCCGAAGAGAGGATGATCACCTGTCACTGTTATCATCTGAGCTCCAGCATTTGAACTTCGGAATTGCAGCACTCTCTGAGGTTTGGAGACTGGATAGTGACGAGATCATGGTGGGTGGTTACATCTACTATTGGTCTGGTTACTCTGATTGTTTCAATGCCCAAGGAGTTGCTGTAGCTGTGTCCAATAAGCAGACTCTAATTATAATTAAGGAAACACCGGTCAATGAGCATATTATGAGACGAAGCATTTGTTACTCCTTTGGTGTCTTTTCCCTGGACTCTGGATATGCTACGACTGAGGTGGTATATCTCACCGTGTAGGACGCATTCTATGCCACGCTCGAGTCTGAGGTTGAACAGTGCCCATCAACCACAGACTGGAATTGGTATTCCAATGCTGGTGGTGTGGCAAACGAAATTGACCATGTGCTCGTTGATTGTCACTGGAGGATGATTCATAATTGAAGGGTCTACTGGAGTGCTCAGTTCCTCAATACCGACCACAGGCTGGTGGCAGCAACTCTGAAGTTGCAGCTAAAATTCGGGAGCATGGTACCATCCCAGCCTAGGCTGGATGTTCGCAAGCTTTAGGATGAGAGGTTAGCTGAGGAGTGTGGATTTGGGGGGTCTGGGTGCTTTGGATAATCCTGAAGAGTTGTGGAGTGACTTAAAGACCACCATCTTTGATGTTGCCGTTGGATGTCTTGGAACTCACTGGAGGGTGAAGAATAATTTTGTTTCTCAAGGGACACTGGATAGCATTGACCAGAGTCCCAGGGCTAGGCTTAATGGCAGAGCCGAGCTGTTCAGGAAGTTGAGGCATAAAACTGTAGATGCATTGAGGATGGACAAGGAGGCCTATGTGTGAGGAATCTGTGAAGGGTTAGAGCATCACCTGTGGTCAATCGATTCTCGTCCTGCGTACAGGGAAATTCACGCATTGCGTTACTACAAGTCTGTCCCTCCGTGTACTGCAGTTAGAGTGGAGGGTGGTGGGCTTTTGACAGAGGAGTCCGAAGTCAAGGCCGCTGGGCGGGTTACTTTGAGCGACTGTACCAGGCTGATCTACCAACCAGCTGTCGAGCTGGATGTTAGGGATGTTACTGTCCCTATTGCCTACCCTCCAATCAACTGTGATCCACCTTTGTTGTGGAAACACAGGCCACAGTGAACTGGTTGAAATGAGGTAAAGCTCCTGGGATTTGTGCCATCCATGCTGAACTTCTCAAGGCTGTTGGAAATGCTGTACTCATGTTGTTGCATGCAGTTCTGTGCTCTGCCTGGATAACAGGCATCATCCTAACTGACTGGAAGAGGGGCTTTGTTGTCCCTCTCTGAAAAGGGAAGGGTGATCGCCAGGACGGCATCAAATACCGAGGGGTGATGCCGCTCTCAGTGCCAGGCAAGATCTTTGCTCGGATAATTCTTGATCGGCTTCACCACCATCTGATTGAGCACAAGTGCCCAGAGCAGTCAGGCTATACACCAAAGAGATCAACGATTGACCGTGTCCTTGCCCTTCGGATCCTCACTGAACGCAAAGGAGAGTTTTGGCAGGGGCTCCTTGTAGCCTATGTCAATCTCTGCAAAGCGTTTGATTCAGTGAATCGAGATGCCTGCCCTCTGGAAGATTTTTGTTCTTCGTGTGGTGCCACCAAAACTGATCAATCTGATGTCTGAACTATACTCTGGTACTGAGAGTGCTATGAGATGTGGTGATACCATCTCTGACTCATTTCCAGTTGTTACTGAAGTTCATCAGGGGTGTGTCTTTGCCCCTACACTTTTCAGCTCTTGTATGGACTGCATTCTGGGGAGGATGTTGGAGAGATCAAGCTGCAGTGCATCGTTTGGGAATATCAATATATCTGACCTTGATTTCGCAGATGAAGCAGTCATCTTTGTGGAAACTCTAGATATCCTTTTGGGGGGCCCTTGAGGTGCTGAACGAGGAGTCGGAGCCACTGGGATTATGGGTTTCCGGGGTCAAAACTAAGATCCAGGCTTTCAATGACATCTTGGATGCTGCTATTCTGTCTATCCCTGTTGGTGGTGAGGATGTTGAGGTCATGGAGAGATTCACTTCCCTTGGCAGTGATATTCATGTCTGGCTGTGAGCCAAAGCAAGCCAATGACCTTTTGTCTGTGAGCCAAAGGTCAATATACGTCTGGGTCCGGTCTGGGGAATCATGGATTAACTGGATCATGGGGTGTGGCACTGTCGGTACCTTCTTCAGGACGACGAAAGTCCGAGTCTTAAGGTCCTTGGTGCTTCCAGTCTTGCTCTATGGATGTGAGATTTGAACTCTGACCAGGGATCTGAGATGGAGACTTAATTCTTTGGTTACAGGTCTCTTCGGAGAATCCTTGGCTATCACTGGTCGGATTTTATGTCCAACGAGCGGTTGTGAGAGAGACTCAAATGAGATTTGTTACCTGCATAGTCTGTGAGCGTCAGCTGCGGCTGTGTAGACATGTGGCTCGTTTTCCTGATGCTGATCCTGCTCACCAGATTCTCTCAGCGAGGGAGCCTCATGAGTGGAGGAGGCTAATGGCCGACCACATGCCTCGTGGTTGCAGCAGATTGGTCGGCATCTCAAGGAGATGGAGATGGTCAGGCATCTGCCTGGGGGATATCCAGACGGAGGTCCTGGAGTACCGGTGGAAAGTGACGCAGCCACACGCTGCTCCAGTGCATGCTCCCATACCTGACCTGACCTTCCATGAAGAAGCTGGGAGAAACTACACACACTCCTCTCTCTATGGATTCTCAACATGAACTGAATGTTCTTCAAAACACAGTTCAAAACCAACCCTTGTGTGACATCATCAGGCAGGCTCATTGGTTGCCCAACTAGAGCACACCATCGATTGGCCTTATTCAAAAGAGAATGAGTGGAGTTAGTCTGGAGGGTCATTGGTTGTGAGTCCGATGAAGAGAAAGGAAAAAGGTTATTAATCAAATAAATTCATGAGAAATAAAGCACATTTAACAGAGGGGAGACATGGCTCTGTAATCAGTCTGGGCAGATTTAAATTGTGGTTTACAATACATCTTTCTAAACATGCAAATACAATTTAATGAATTAGTTAATTAACCCTTTAACCCAAAGAGTACATTTTCGTTACACTATCCTTTGCACTTTGTAATGCAGGATGATTTCATTAAAACCACCATATTAATGTTTTAATGATTTCATTAATATCATTTGTTATTATTATTATTTTTATCACCATCATCACAAACTCCAGGCACGTCTATTAAATCAACAATAATTGAGCTTTTGAACAATATGTGACATCAAAAGTAATTTTCAGGCATTCTCAAAAGAGTGACAAGACCCAGCAGCCACCGTGCTTGCACCATGTCAGTAATCCCACATACCTGCCTCTCTTAAATTAATATACAACCTCAATGTTACCTGTTCCAGACCATTGTCAACATCAACCAACACCACCTGCTTTATTGCAACTGACCATATCATCACATCATGGTTCACATACACAAGAAAGAAAAGGTTCCACATTCCTACAGAAGCCCACACACTCTTGTCCTGTGACCATTACACTATGGCTGACATGATCACAGGCATGGTTTTTATTATTATGCTTTCTTTATCAACAGATAAGTTTGTTACATTGGGTGCTCTTAAATGTACCTGCCCGACATTTTCATGTCTGTATTTATGAAAATGCAAGAGCCCCGAGTGGGCTCCATGAAACATGATCTCACAACCTGTCTCTCACTTACCTTTGAGCTGCTTAGTCTGGGTTTGATTTCCAACCCGAAAATCAACAAATTATGGCCCTGGTGTTTTGCAGGCAGGGTGTTGCATCAACAATAGCACCATCCACCAGATGGGATGGTTTAAGCTGGGGACCAGTCCGCCAGCATTTGCTACTGGTGGACGTTAAAGATGCCAGTGTCCTTTGCAAAGAGTAAACAATTGTCACGAGCAATGTGAACAAATCAAATTCCTTCCATGACTATTGTAGTGGCAATAGTAAACCACCCAGTGTATTCACTTGCCCAGCAGCTGCTTTGGCAGTCCCTGACACCCTGGAAAGGGCATGGGATCCATCCCATGTTGGTCGTAGCACAACAATGTCCTGAACAACATGGACATGCTTTCAGGTATTTGTAATTAATGAGGCTGAAGTTAACCAGAGATAGGTACATCAGAAGTAAAAGAGTTAAACTCTCGAGTAGAAACTTTTACAACTTAAATAACTGCACAGGAGGGAATGTTACTTATTATCTGTAACCGAGCGAGTGTTTAGATATTCTCCAACCGAAAAAAAAGTGATCGATTTTACACTGATTTTTTTAACCACAGTTTATAACATCAGTGTTCCTTCGTTTTTCATTAATAACCGCATCTTCCTTGCCAGTTGCAAAATGCAATCTTTTCCTTGCTGTATCGTGACCTTGGGTATGCAGCCTAAAAGGCTTTTAGCTTCAGAAACACAGTAATGCCTTTAATCCAAGACTTACTCAATCAATAGCTGGATAAGATGTCTTTGTAACACACGATCCCTTTCCCAAGAAGACTACATCGAAGTGTAATTAATTGACTCAGGATCGTATATACACAAAGATAATGCTAACTCTACTTGCCATCGGTGCTTTGGTCTCCACTGCGAGGCACACGATCCACCCTCGATATAAACATGCTTTAATTATTATCAATTTAGTTAATGCAGATACCAGTAAGCTGGGAATACTTATTAAAATCTCTGGAATCCGCGGACTGAAGCAATTCGTAATTTGAGGAATTGATAAACATTCTCGATCAATTGAAGTTTTCTCATTGCAGTATTATTGGTACATCATTTGGTTGTACCAAAATCCATTTCATTTTTGCTTCTCGATAAATTGGTTGCAATTCTCGAATTCTATGAAACTCATTGTCGCATGTCCTGAACAGCATGTCTCCCACGACCTCGTCGTATGCAGAATCGGAACTTTAAATTATTATCAGTTTGAGAATAAATAATTACTTTTGTCATTGTCGAACATATTTGCATTCTTGCGCATCATGCGATTTTTTTTTTGTTTCCTTGCACATAAATCAAGGATTTATAAGATGACATCATTGGGCAATCTTCAAGTGTACGTCGTTTTTTTCACGTGTTGAGAAATCCAGAACTGAAAACGTGATGGTGTTCAAAACATGGCTGGTCTCAAAACTTTCATTCGTTCTCCTGAATATAGTGGATGAACATGCCAGGTTTTGTTGTTTGGGTGAACGTAGAGAGACACATCTGGTACATAATTCGATGGTGACCTCCGTGGTATTATTTTCGAACATCGCAACCATCATACTAAAGTACACAATTTGGTGTCTATATCTGTCTTTCTGACTGTCTGTCTGACTGAGATACATTCGATCATTACTTATCCAATCTCAACCAAACTTGCCAGGGGGATGAGAAGTCACACGACCGAGGTTGTCGCAACTTAACCCCCCCCCCCAACCCAAAAGGGGTTTTCCACCTAAGAGGAACTCCGTGTAAAGGTGTCTAGATAGCTTATCATGGCGTTTCATAGTTTCATGGAGCACACCTACAGGAAGTAAAAAATTATTATAACCACAAACTATTCAGTCAATTCTGTCCAACGTACGACTACCTTTTAAAACAGGCACTAATCAACTGGAAGAAGTTTGGAGGAAACCCGACGTGCTTAATGCATTTGATGCTTATCGCGTCCCCCACAAACAAACGGATCAAAACCATCTCAATTTGCTCGGCCTCTCGATAAGTGGCAATGACCTTCAGGTAATAAAGGTGCTTAAATGAGTCTTTATGCTTGAATGCCATTACCTGTCTGATTATTCGAGCCATGATCACATTATATGTGGACTGTATATGGATTGTTTATAACATATATTTTGGGGCCTCAGATGTGATTTATCCTAGCCATGGTTTCAAGTATGACCTGGGATATTGCCACTGACAACCCTTAAGGCCCAATTGTGACCTTTATTTGATGCATAACCCTATTCCTAAAGGTCATTAGTGTTGTTTAATAGTCTCCCGAGGGAAATTTGGAGAAAATTGGATGACCTGACACATGGGTGATGTATGGTCGGCACACCTATCGGAAGTAAAAATTATTGTAACCAGTTATCCAGTTCCGTCAAGTCGTGTCTGACTTCTGGTGACATCCATGATCAGATTTCTCCAAACACCCCTATTCTGCACTGATTTCCAAAGAAATAGATGACAAAGAGAGCTTTGGTACAGCCTTTACCCCATCCATCAGGTATATGCAAGATCTGCCTCTTCCTATTCTTCCTTCAACCATACCCAACACGATTGACTTCTCCAAACTTTCGCTTTTTTCATGCATGCATCCAAAGCATGACAATTTCTGTTTTAGCATCATAGTGGGGCAACTTAGCATAACAATTGTGCATTTTGTGAGGAAAGCACCAAATTTGGCAGCCTCTCATATTAATTGAAGATTTGGATATTGGGCCATCTCAAAATTTTTGATGGCAGTGGAAAATGGCTGCCACAGCCATCAGCGGCTGAATTTGAGATGGCCCAATATCCAAATCTGTTCATAATATGATAGGCTACTAGTGTGCCAAAATTTGGTGCTTTCCTCACAAAATGCACAATTGTTATGCTATATTTAGCTAAGTTGCCCCACTATCAGCACTTCTAATGTACAGGGTGGTATAATTTCTTCAAACACTGATGTGTTCTTCTTGCAATCTATGGAATTAAAATTCATCTCCATCGCCACATTTAAAAACTGTAAATCTCCTTCCTTCCTTTTTCACTGTCCATGACTCACATCCATACATTGCAACTGGAAATACCAGAGCATTCAGTAGCTTCCTCATGGTTAGTTTTGTCACATCTTTGGCTTTCCAGGTCCTTATCAATCCTGGCATTACTGTTCTTCCCAACACCATCTGTCAATTAATTTATCCTCCATATGCTCCAGTCACTTCAATCTTATCACCCATGAAGATGCAAATTTCCACACGATAGTCTCCCAATCTGAACACATTGATCTTCGCATATGAATTTTTTTTTTAGCCTTTTTTAAAGTTTAAATAATGACCAACTTTTTCACTTTCCTTCTTCACTGACTGCAGCAATTTCATCAAGTCCTCTTTACTTTCTGCCAACATAGTGGGATCATCAGCATACCTGAGGTTGTTCAAACATCTTCCGCCAATCCCAACTCTAGCATCTGCAGTGTCGATATAGAAAGTCCACACCCTATTTCAAAATTTTCACCTTTTGTTGCCTTCGAGCCTGGTATTAATTTTCATTAAATCAGACTTTTTCCACCTTTATTTACACATCATAACCCACATCTTCCAAGTGAAGAACAAATTCTACAAATTTCAGAAAATTAATTTAAAACATAAAACGAGAATATCTTGGTTGGATAAGTGTCCATTATAAAAGCAATTGTAAACTGGAAGGCCACTCGGTAGAGCGCATACCTCTGCCACGCAATGCCTGATCCACAAGAACATATCGGGCCCAATACATTTTTGAAATATCATGCTATATATCGTCATTGGAGCTGATCTCTCAATGGTGAAGAATCTCTTAAAAAATTAAATAATTCTCGCATCCAGATCCGGATTTGGATCTTCACAAAAATCGAATCAATTCGTCCTTGCCACCCACCCAACGTGTAAACCAAGTTTCGTCTGAATCCGTCCATAACTTTTTGAGATATCGTACTATATGTGGTTTTTGGCCCGATCTCTCAATTGTGAAGAATCACTTAAAAAATTATAGTAGTTGGATCTGGATCTGGATCTTCACCAACATCTAATCGGTTCGTCCTTGTCACACATCAAACCTTTCCACAAAATTTCATTTGAATCTGTTCACAACTTTTTGAGATATCCTGCACAAAATCAAACAAATGAAAAATCGCTCGGTGACAACTTGGCGAAATGGAATGGCACTCCATCGAGAACATACCTCCCCAGGCTGAATAGTTTACATTTTGTATGCCACTGATCGGTCCGATCTGATTCCGGACCTTAACCAAAACCAAATCGGCTTGTTCTTGTCACCTAACCAACTCTTCCACCTCGTTTTGTCACAAGTCGTCCACAACTTTTAGAGATAACATGTGATGCATCGTTTTTGGCCCCATCTCTCAATGGTGACGAATCGCTTGAAAAATTCTCGAATCCGGATCCGGATTCAGATCTTCACCAAAATTGAAGCAATTAGTCCTTGTCACACACCAAACCTGTCCACCAAGTTTCATGCAAACCCACCTTCAACTCTTTGAGATATCATGCAATTTAATTTTTAGCTCCGTCTCAATGGTGAAGAATCAGTTAAAAATTAAATAATTATTGTGTCCAGATTTGAATTTGGGTCTTCACCGAAATTGAATCAATTCTTCCTAGTGGCCCTCCCAACCTGTCCATCAAGTTTTGTGTGAATCCATCCATAACCTTTTGAGATATTGTGCTATATATCGTTTTTGGTTGTTTCAATGGTGAAGAATTACTTTAACATTCTCAGATCCGGATCTGGATTCCGATCTTCAGCAAAATTTATGGTTGCTGTCCTTGTGCAGTCACCTACAAATAAAAAAACTCAAAACGATTGGTTGAAGACTGTGGCCAAAAATCGTGTGACAAACAGACAAACAAACAAGACAGCGGTAGGCGGCCATGGGTCGCCGAGCATCCGATGACCTTGACCCCTGATCTGAGTTAATCTAGTACTAAGTACTTTCGAAATTGCAATCGAATCGGTTAAACGGTGTATGAGCAAGGGGGCTTTGAATGGTCATTTTGCCCGAACAATGCACTCATTGACCTTTGACCACTGACCTTGCCGAGATAGGTCAATATGTCCTGAAGCAAAGTTGTACTACTCATTGAGTACTCTGTACCTACAAACTTTCATTCGTATCGGTTAATCCGTGTAGGAGCAAGGGTGCCTTGAATGGTAATTTCGCCCGAAAAATGCACTTATTGACCTTTGACCCCTGAGCTACTCGAGATAGGTCATTATGCAAATGAGCAAAGTTGTATACTCATTATGGTCTATAAGCATGTAAAGATTCATTCGATTTGTTCAACGTCTTGGAGCTAGTGTACTTTGAATTTTCAGCGGGAATGCTCAATGGCCCTCGGAGACCCAAGTTGAGAGGGTGACCATTTGGAAACTATAAGATATCGAAAAAAATGGATGTCATATAGCGGATAGAGAATCACCTTAAGATTATACATACCAAATCTCATCGAGTTCCATCTACTGATAACTACTCGGTATCAATTTGAATGAAAAGTACGAAAATGCGGTTTGATATCGGAAATCCCCAAAGTTCGAGGGGTGCTGTGGGTGAACAAAGATATAAATCGAAAATCCGGCTCGATCGTTTGTGCACGATGCATTCCAGATGATTAGTGTGAATTTTCATGACCATCTGACCATAACCCTAGGAGGAGTAGCATTTGGCGCGAAGGCACCTCCAGCTCTCGCATATTATCGATTTTTGCCCTTTGACCCCTAATCTAAACAATATCGGTCAATATGTCTGAGACAAAGTTGTAGTACTCATTGTGTGCTATGAACCTGCAAAGTTTCATTCGGATCGATGCACTCACCTGGTCGCAGGGGGCCTTCAATTTTAGCCAATTTTCGGGCATACCCATTTGTGGGGGGCGCTGCGGGTAAACTATTCCATATATCACAAAAACCGGAATTATTTGGTAGAGCATCACCTGTAGATGATGCATGCCAAATTTCATAAGCCTACGTGGGATAATGGCTTTCGGAATTGATTTCTCGCGTGAACGGTACTGATTTTAAGGTTTTTGGCTGTTGCTAGGGAACCAAAGCGTCCCTAGCAACCATCAAATTTCCAAGCACTAGGTCATAAGATGTACCTACCACCCGAGTTTGGTCAAAATTCACCCACGTTTACTACCAATTATGCTGATGACAAACGAACAAACATCAAACAAACAGACAGAATTACTGACAATAAGGGTCACCTATTTCGGCGACCCAACAAACAGACAGACAATGCTATAGACCAACATACTTGGCAAAAAAAAATTTTGGGCAATTAATTAACAGACAAGCAGACAGAAGGGGTGAAAACATAACCTCCTTCACCTTCGGTGGCAGAGGTAATTAGCTCAGGTGTAACCAATCACCTTCAAAATCACACACCCAGTTATTGGCCTCCACCTGTGTTAAATTGGTGTGATACTGATTTTTCAGAATAAAATTAGCTGTTCCTGTGGGTTTCCTCTGCTGGGAAGTGCATTTCACAACAGACTTAACCATGAGCACCATGGAGCTTTAAAAATATCTGGGATAAAATGATGGAAAGGCACAGATCAGGGGATGGGTAAAAAATGTTTCAAAGGCCTTGAATATGCTTGCAGCACAGTCACGGCAATCTTAAGACGTGAAAGGCATATGGTACCACCAAGACCCTGCCTAGTCAGGCCGTCCCTCCAAAATGGATGACAAAGCAAGGAGGAGACTGATCAGAGAGGCTACCGAAGGCCAATGGCAACTTTGAAAGAGCTACATGCCTTTATGGCAAAGACTGGTCACTGTGTGCATGTGACAACAATATCCCAAGCACTCCACAAGTCTGGCCTGTCTGGTAGAGTGCCAAAAACGGAAGCCATTACTCAAAAAAAATCCCACCTTCAGTCCCGTTTTAGGTATACAAAAACCACTTCGGAGATTCTGAAGCCATGTGGAAAAACGTTTTGGTCTGATGAAACCAAAAGAAACCAAGATGGAACATAAACTTATACGATGACATTTCTAAAGAAGCGATCTTTTCACTGTTTGGTAATGATAACCACGATTATATCTGAAAGGTGAAAGAGCTGAGGTTTAATTGACATTACCATATCTACACTTACACAAGTCCTGAATGCAATAAAGACACAAAGAGAAGAATGACACAAAAGTGTTCTGAGATAACAAACATTTCCTTTTTAGCTCAGCTGGACGTCAGTCAGGTGAGCTTATGTGATTGAGCAGTGTCCATAGGTGAGGGAATGAATGAGTGAGTCAATCAGTTCCTAAACACTTCGGTCATTATTGCTTGAACCAAACACACAATTGTGATGAACTTGGCCAAAAGCTTCATATCTGATGACTAACGAAGGTATATTGACCGCATCAAAATCTGTGCTGATTAAGAGATTCCACTGTGGGGGGGGGGGGAGTTGGGAGGAGAGTTGACCCCCCCCCCCCCCCAAAAATAGGGATTTGCTCTCTCTTCGAAACCACACACACAATTTCGATGAAACTTGAACACAACCTTCATCACCCATGATGTACCAAGGTTTGTTCATGGCATTAAAAAAAATCACGGTCGAAGGGGGGTTTGAGTGACTTGCTTGTGATCCAGGTGTGCTTCAGGACGTGCGTTCCTATATTTTTTTTTTATAAACCCTCTTGGGAAGGTACAGCACATCTTCAGCTGTTTTCTGAATAACTAGCAAGATGAGGTGGGAAAGTTCACTTTCTGCTGTGGTTCTAATATTCTGCTCCAATTCTGATCTGTCAATCTGCTTCTGATCTGTCAACCAGATTCTGATGTTCTGCCTCTATTCTGATGTTAATATAATACCATGTATAATGCATATACGGATCATTAATGATTTGAGAGATTGCGGCAGGCTGGAACACTTTAACACAAGCCTCCCTTTGTGTCTCTTTTATACACGGTATCCGTTCCCTCACCCAGGGATGCACCACACTTCTGCGGCATTGAGAGGCCACATGTGCACTTGCGCTCTTTCAAGAGAACAAATGATCCACGCGCACAGGCATGAGCAATTCCACCATAATATGCATTAAGACTCATCTTTGGAGCCTCATTCAATGCTGCACTTTCCCCCTGGAGTGTCGAATGGAAGCAGTGAGTGGGTAAAATGCAGTCATAAACACATTGGCAGAATTATTTCTTCTGGAGTGATACATCAGAACCGGAGCAGAAAGAGAACTCTTTTCCTCCTCCTTTAACCAGTTCTTCAATAGCCAGCCACCAAAGATGTAATGGACCTTCACAAAATGGTCATAAAAGGAAAATGTTCAGCATCTCGGAGCAGTTTTGTGGTTTTTTTCCTCTTTGTGTCTCCTCCTCCTCCTCCTCCCACCCCTCTTTCCCACTCCTCAGCCGATTGTGTAAGTGTAGTAATAAAAAAAGTTAATTTATGCTTTGTTCCCCTTTTTTAGGATCATACTCTTGGTGTACTGAGATGTTGCTTTGAAAAGTATCTCCTCCACCTCGACAAGGATCCTGCATGTTAATATTTTCATTGTCAGTCACGTTAATTCGATCCACAAAGCACATCAAACTGCTCATGATAGCTAAGGCCTGTGACTGGTACTTTCTGACAAACATCAGCAAAACATTTCACAGCTACAGCTCTCAGTGCACCTGTTTCTTTGTGTATTTTCAGTCAATGTAGACTGTTCAGAAAGTTGGCACGGTGTTTCTAGGCAGGTGCAACCACAAGGCGAACTAGGCAGTCGCCGAGAGTGACAAAGTTTTGGGGGCGGCAAAAAACCTGAATGAATGAGAAGGGCACTCGGTAGAACGCATACCTCCACCCTGTAATACCTGATCCACGAGAACATAACTGGCCCAATACATTTTTGAGATATTGTGCTATATATCGGTTTAGCCCGATCTCTCAATGGAGAAGAATCACTTAAAAAATGCTAGTTGTCGAATCCAGATCCGCATCCGGATCTTCACCAAAATCTAATCAGTTCGTCCTTGTCACACACCGAACCTGTCCACAAAATTTTATCCGGATCCATCCAAAACCTTTTGAGATATCCTGTACACAGACAAACAAACAAACAGACAGAAAGGGGTGAAAACATAACATCCTTCACCTTCGGTGCGGAGGTAATTATTCATGAAATTACATCAATAAACAAGCAGACGCCAGCAGTGGGAAATGAAAAGTGTAGATCTACTGATATACATCCCCGACATCTATGGAGGACACGATAGATGTAAGTGTTGGGGCCTCGGTTCAAATAATAGCTCATGTTGAAGGAATTTTTATTTTGTTCATATTAATGTTGGAAGCATTCAGGCTCATGTTGTTGAGTGCTGTGGGCAGGACGGCATGGCTGGCTTTGGCAGTTATGACACAAAATAGATGGCACACAGGCCAGTGGTCATGGTTGGTAACGCAGGCAGGTGATGATTGTACAGGACGACAAGGCCGTCACAGCCTGGCAGTTAGGTTATACAGGCCAGCAGGCCGATGATGTGGCCAGCAGGTTGATGATATGGCCGGCAAGTAGGGGCCTTCAAGCAGGCAAGACAGCCGGCTTCACCCAAATCTGTCCTAACCTAATTTATCTCCCCACCTGATCTATTTATTTGCCCACATACTCTCGGTCCCTCTAAACAAGTGATTCTCAACCAGGGGTAAATTTACCCCCTGGGGGTAAAAATTTAACACGCAGGTGGTAAATATATCACACATGAAAATTAAGTTATGACGTTTTTTTTTTTTAGCAAATTCAGACAAAATCAATAACACTTATCGTTGTGATGTGAGACAGACAACACATAATACATTATAACATTCAGACTCTCACATTCTATACAAATTATCTTTATACAGACTCAAAAATCAATCCCCCCCCCACCACAATTTTCTCCCTTTTTTTCTTTTTCTTATGAAAAATATCTTTTTGGGGTTTTTGAGGGTCAGGAATTGATTTTTAGCTTTATTTTTTCGTTTTAACTAAGTTTTTACCTATTTTTTTTGCACCTGGCCAACAATGGATATTTTTTGGACAAAATTGAGTAATATGTATTTGTATTATAATTATTATAATATATATATAATTATTCATTTAAAATTTAAGTTAGGGGTTAGGGTTAAATACTCACTCAAATGTATTTTTTTTTTTATTTAAGTTAGGGTGAAATACTCACTCAAATGCATTTTTTTAAAATTTAAGTTAGGTGAAATGCTCACTCAAATGTATTTTTTTTTAATTTAAGTTAGGGTGAAATGCTCACTCAAATGCATTTTTTTTTTATTTTTGTTAGGGTGAAATACTCACTCAAATGCATTTTTTTATTTAATGTTAGGTGAAATACTCACGCAAATGTATTTTTTTAAATATTTAAGTTAGGGTGAAATACTCACTCAAATGCATTTTTTAAAAATTTAAGTTAGGGTGAAATATTCACTCAAATGTATTTTTTTTAATACTTAAGTTAGGGTGAAATACTCACTCAAATGCATTTTTTAAAATTTAAGTTAGGTGAAATACTCACTCAAATGCATTTTTTTTAAAATTTAAGTTAGGGTGAAATACCACTCAAATGCATTTTTTAAAATTTAAGTTAGGTGAAATACTCACTCAATGTAAGAGGATTAAATATTCACTTAAATGCATTTATTTAAAATTTAGGTTAGGGTTAAATATTCAAAAAAATACAAATACGTGTGTATGTATTTTGAAAATTGATAAACCTCAGAGAGAGAGCACGAGAGAGAGAGAGAGAGAGAGAGAGAGAGAGAGAGAGAGAGAGAAGGTAGAGAGGGTAGAGAGGGTAGAGAGGGGTAGAGAGAGGTAGAGAGAGGTAGAGAGAGGTAGAGAGAGGTAGTCTGATCCCGTCCGGTTTTCGTTCTGGACGTGTACACTCAGACCTAATCAATGTCCGTAGGCGTGTGTGTGTGTGTTTGTGCCTCAGTGTCTGCTTGTGTGTATCCAATTCATTATTATTTAAAAAATCACTTTCATTTTTCAGTGAATGGAAAAATGTTATATTATATTTAATTCATGATTATTTCTTTTCAGATTTTTGCATGTCTAAAAAGCATACATATCTGGATTCATATGTACAATATGGCTTTGACTTCATTGCTGAAGATGGTGGGATGAGCCTCAGTGTCTGCTGTGCTCAAAAGTTATTGGAAAGGCTCATTGAAACCTTCAATACTAAAACAGCACTGGAAGCTCACATCCTGCCATGCATCTGATGACCCGCTACCTTTGAGGCAAAGAGAGCTAGGTTTAGGGCTGCAGGAACACTGCCCAAACACGGCTTCGTATCTAACAAAAACCAATGCTTGCAGCTTCCGATCACGTAGCACAGCGAATAACAAAGGCAAAGAAACCTCACGACCTTGCCGAGAAGTTGATTAAACCTTGTGCCTTAGACATGGTTGAACATGTATGTGGGAAAGAAGCAAAACAGAAGATTCAAGACATTCCCCTTTCTAATGACACAATTCATCGACGTATTAGTGAAATGTCTCAAGATATTTGTCAAGTTATTGAACAGATCAATCTAGCCCAGAAAAAATTTCTTTTCAACTTGATGAATCTTGTGATGTTGCTAATTTTTCACAACTGCTTGTTTTTGGCCGGTACATATGTGGAAAAGCTGAACGATGAATTTCTCTTCTGTGAAGCTCTCCAACAAACCACAAAGGCTGCTGACATAATGCAGAAAATAGAAGACTTCTTTGAAAGGACAATCTCACATGGGACATAGTTTGTCAATTTGTACTGATGGAGCTCCAGCCATGATGGGAGTTAGATCAGGCTTCACTGCACTTGAAAAAAAAAGCACCCCATGTATAACGCATTGTGTTCTTCACAGATTGCATTAGCTGCGAAAACCCTTCCTGAAAATCTGAAAATGGTTTTGCAGAAAGTTATTGAGGCTGTTAATTTCATTTGTGCCCGAGCACTGAATCACCGCTTGTTCAAAGCTTTTTGTGTTTTTGTGATGATAATCAAAACGCTGAGCATTCAATTATTTTGCTTCATACTGAGATGAGGTGGCTCTCACGTGGACTTAGTGTTAACTGTGTGTTTGAGCTCCGTACTGAGGAAGAGATTTTTCTTCGTGACCGGGATTCAAAGCTGTGGGAGAAGTTTGCTGATTCAAAGTTCTTTTGGGGTACCTCTCACATATATTTACCCATCTTAACCAAGTCAACAAACAACTCGCAAGGGAAATCAGTAACCATTGTTGAAAGCAGGTAAAAGATGAAAGCATTGCAGACAAAGCTGGATTTATGGGCACGAAGAGTTCATCAAAAAATATTTGCAACTTTTCCAAACTTGGATGAGGCCATTAGAGAAGAACCTGGTGCGTTACCTGAAATAAATGAAGACATCACAGTTAATAATTCAAAAAAAAACATACGTCGTGATGTATTTTGAAAATTGATAAACTCAGAGAGAGAGCACGAGAGAGAGAGAGAGAGAGGAGGAGAGAGAGAGAGGGGGTAGAGGAGAGGTAGAGAGAGGGTAGAGGAGGGTAGTAGAGAGGGTAGAGAGAGGTAGAGAGAGGTAGAGAGAGGTAGAGAGAGGTAGTCTTGATCCCGTCGGTTTTTCGTTCTGCGTGGTACACTCAGACTAATCAATGTCCGTGAGGCGTGTGTGTGTGTGTTTGTGCCTCAGTGTCTGCTGTGTGTGTATCCAATTCATTATTATTTAAAAAATCAATTTTCATTTTTCAGTGAATGGAAAAATGCTTATATTATATTTAATTATGATTAATTTCTTTTCAGATTTTGGCATGTCTAAAAAGCATACATATCTGGATTCATATGTACAATATGGCTTTGACTTCACATTGCTGAAGATGGTGGATGAGCCCTCAGTGTCTGCTGTGCTCAAAAGTTATTGGAAATGGGCTCATTGAAACCTTCCAATCTAAAACAGCACCTGGAAGCTCATCCTGCCCAGCATCTGATGACCCGCTACCTTTGAGGCAAAGAGAGCTAGGTTAGGGCTGCAGGAAACCTGCCCAAACACGGCTTCGTATCTAACAAACCAATGCTTGCAGCTTCCGATCACGTAGCACAGCGAATAACAAGGCAAAGAAACCTCAGACCTTGCGAGAAGTTGATTAAACTTTGTGCCTTAGACATGGGTTGAACATGTATGTGGGAAAGAAGCAAAACAGAAGATTCAAGACATTCCCTTTCTAATGACACAATTCATCGACGTATTAGTGAAATGTCTCAAGATATTTGTCAGTTATTGAACAGATCAAATCTAGCCCAAGAAAATTTCTTTTCAACTTGATGAATCTTGTGATGTTGCTAATTTTTTCACAACTGCTTGTTTTTGTCCGGTACATATGTGGAAAAGAACTGAACGATGAATTTCTCTTCTGTGAAGCTCTCCAACAAACCACAAAGGCTGCTGACATAATGCAGAAAATAGAAGACTTCTTTGAAAGGAACAATCTCACATGGGAATAGTTTGTTCAATTTGTACTGATGGAGCTCCAGCCATGATGGGAGTTGATCAGGCTTCACTGCACTTGTAAAACAAAAGGCACCCCATGTCATAACAAGGCATTGTGTTCTTCACAGATTTGCATTAGCTGCGAAAACCTTCCTGAAAATCTGAAAATGGTTTTGCAGAAAGTTATTGAGGCTGTTAATTTCATTGTGCCGAGCACTGAAATCACCGCTTGTTCAAAGCTTTTGTGTTTTTGTGATGATATGGGCTCTAAGCATTCAATTTTTTGCTTCATACTGGATGAGGTGGCTCTCACGTGGACTTAGTGTTAACTGTGTGTTTGAGCTCCGTACTGAGGAGAGAATTTTGCTTCGTGACCGGGATTCAAAGCTGTGGGAGAAGTTTGCTGATTCAAAGTTCATCGCCTCTTGGGGTACCTCTCACATATATTTACCCATCTTAACCAAGTCAACAACAACTCCAGGGAAATCAGTACACATTGTTGAAAGCAGGTGAAAAGATGAAAGCATTGCAGACAAAGCTGGATTTTATGGGCACGAAGAGTTCATCAAAAAATATTTGCAACTTTTCCAAAACTTGGATGAGGCCATTAGAGAAGAACCTGGTGCGTTACCTGAAATAAATGAAGACATCACACGCACATTTGAACATCTTGAAGCATCACTTCACTGGCCACTTTCCAGAAGAGATACCTACGGAAAGATGGATATTAAGACCTTTTACCACTGATCTGTCAGAAATGAGAATGACAACCGAGCAAAGGAGGAGCTGATTGATCTTCAGT
>CM068963.1:64471968-64486426 GCA_035128595.1 Eptatretus atami
AGCCAAAATACTTTATCGTACATCGTACACTTATTACACTTATCACTTATCGTACACTTATTGTGGACCGTACAAAAAAATCAATACCTCCGAAACTGGACCTCCGAGGGACCTGTTTCGAGAGAGAATGGAGTATGCCCATCGTGTGCGAGACTTTTTCAAGAAAACGACTGTCAACTAATGATTGTTGCATATTCCAGTTAGATTCCAATCAGGAACTTCAAACAGGGAGGCTTAGGTCCCATCAAAGCTGTGTTATTATGCAACCATAAGGTGTCTTGTTGTACCTGTCCTTTGAATTTATCATCAAAGCAAGGAAGCAGCACATACCATGTTAGAAAAGTCTGGTATGATCGGCCATGGTTCGAACGTCGACTCCAGATATAGGAGGGGGCACAACCATTCAACCAAACGAATGATGTGAAGATGTGATGTGAATCGAGCAACCTACATAAATGACTCCAACTGTCACCACACATCAAACATTATTAATGTCATGCTGTGTAAGCATATATATATCCAAAAATCCCACCAAAAACAACTGTTGAAAAAAGCGTGGGATTGTGTAATGGAGGTTCTATCTGACTGTCGGTGCGTACCTATCATCTAAACGCTGTGCGAATTCACCAATTGGTAGTTAGATACCAACATGGCACAGGTGCAAAGGAGAGTGTCCATTGTTGACCATGTCCCTTGGGGTGGGGGAAAAGGTAAATTCAAAGCTGCACTTATGGGCACATTTTAAAACTTTAAATTAAACTTTGTTTTCATAATATCAGGGTAGCGATGAATTGTTGTGACTTTTTGTTTGTTTTTTTTTGTTTTGTTTTTTTGGAAGGTGACCACGGGATTATGCCAGGGTGGTCTAAGGGATCAAACGGAAGAATTTTGACAATTTATTTGATTCAGTCTGTGGCTTTTTGCCATTGTCAGTCTGCTTTGTGGGAAGCGTGGGCATTCTGGATGGTTGCCTCCATGATTCGCTCTAATTATTATGCGTATTAACCTCCGCATCAAAGATGGAATGAGGTTACTGTTTTCACCCTTCGGTATGTTTGTTTGTTTGTGACAGATTATGAAACTCTTGACGATTTCGACGGAAAACTTGGTGGGGGGGTAGGTATGGTCAAGACATGCCATTAAGATTTTGGACTTGGTCACCCCAAAAAAAAATTGTAGAGAAATTTTTTTTTTGCATTTTTAACATGTTTTAAGTGATTTCACAACTCCCCCCCCACAAAAAAAATTGTTTGGAAAAATTGTTGTGGGATTGGGGGGGGTTGGTGAACGTTCTGTAAAACATAACTAGTTTCTGGTAATCAACATACACGCTTGGTCTTGTTCAAGCGGGTTGAAGAAATTCTCAATTCTGTGCATTTGGAGTCATTAAACAGGACAATACAAATAACCATGGATATGGAGAAATGCGGGGAACCCAAGAACAACTCTTCCCCACCCTGCAGTTTAATGATTTTATCTATAAGTTTTCAGTGAGACGAGGTCTTGTTACCTCAAACATGCGACGCCATAGCTGACATTTGAGGGTCAGGGAAGAATCATCACAGCTTTGTTGAAGCAGCCAGTGGGAGGTGAAGTTAATTTCGAGGGATAAAGAATATTTAGAATGTGAAGTTATAGGGAGTTCAGAGGGGGTGAGATCATCAACATGTGTTGATCAATCTGGACAGAATGGGTCAAGACTTGCAGCCTTGGGTGCGGGATGGTACACTATTGCTTCTGGTCGGAGGTCGGAAAGGTCAGCCGCATTGAAAGGCGAGGGAAAGATACTAATTCTGTTTCGTGGCAGTTATTCCTTGATTGTGTCTTGTGGCCCCAGCTAGGATTGATTTTGGTTATGTTACCGCATGTTATATCCATGAATGTGGGACATGTAAAAGCTTCTTTAGTAGTTCCTACCCAGGTGGTGGTGACAATTTGGTCTTCGTACATTTTTGACATTTTCAGTAAGGTTGTCATTCGTGGTGGTGCCTTTGTTCCTCAGCCTAAAAACACTCCTTAGTTGGGTTGGTGATGGAACGTATTTATGTATGATTCTGTTGGAAGTTTGTGTGTTGTTGGACGACATGTTATTTGCGCCGCTATTTGTTGAGGAAGTTGGGTTTCTTAGGATTTAGATGAGATGTTTCTTCTACGAACATCATAATTCTTGTCCCTTCTCATCAGTTGTTTGAATGTCCTGGTGCGTGATAGTGAAGCATGAAGTAGGTTTCAGGCCAAGTATGAATGTATCTGGGCACTGGTATGTTAAGAGTTTGGTTGATTTTTGAGTTGGTTTAATTATTTATTTCTTCATATAATCACTGGGGACATTCCTCTAACTAATCGGTGCTTCTCCTTTTCAAGTCCACGATCCTTCTGCTTCATTGCTATGTTCTTTCGATTCCAAGAATTCCTTCGAAATGGTGTCATCTTTCTTTTTCAGGGGATCGACAATTCTGCTTTGTTTCCTATTGTGGAAGAATCTCTTCGTTTTCTCTCAACATGTATTTGGTTTTCTCCTGTTTTTTGCTCCTATGCGGGAGTGTTGTTTTTTTTTGTTAAATCTTTCACTGCTATCATCTAGATTGAGTTTGTTTTCACACAGCACCCGAGAGTTGTCTCCAATTTTTATATTTGTTTTACATTTGAACTTTTTTCGTTTGGGTTCTCTTTCTTCCGACTGTTGATTTGTCCAATGTGTTCGGTGTGTCTGTGTGCGTTTGTGGTCTGCTGTTATGTGTCCAGTCTATTTCACTTAAAAATTGTCTACCACTGTCCATTGTATGCAAATTTAACAGAGGAGAACCGATGGAGATGTTTATTAATTAACTTGTCGTCATATGTACATGGTGACCAATTGAATTAAAAGGGAAATTGTTTCTTTCTCTGAGAACTATACTCAACGAAATATTGAAACTTGCATTGTTATAACTCTCATGGGGGTAAAAGGGTGAAATGATGAGTCATCAGTGGTCTTATTCCAGCAGTGATGGTTGAATGGAAATCTTCTCTGAAATAATTGAAACTTCTTATCAATACTTTGACAGCTGAGTGGATTAATTTTAGACATTTGCTGAAAGTGAGAAGACAAACAATTTTGCTGTTACGGAACAAGACTTCACTTCCTTCGTGTTGTAAAAGGGATGTGGTTGAAAATTGCACAGGTGAGACGTCACCAGGTGCACGGTGTGTCAAATAGGATTTGGCTTCTTCTTCAGTTGTTTGACACAATAAACGTTGCCACGGTGAGAACCCATGGTATGTTCGACAATGGGATAGGCTTTTGTTCTTGCATCAAATTAATATGGTCACAATAATGCATTCGGGGAAGTAACTTCATGTTCGTTGTGTCACAAGGTTGCTCGTTCACAACTGCCAATCAACACATCAAAGATTACAACGGAGAGAAACCAACAAGTGTCCTGTGAAACAAGAGCGTGTGATATTCTACACGGAGAAAACGCCGGAGATGACCTGGGGGAGAGGGGTTATGGAAGCCGGGACACACACGAGGGTAAAAGGGCTTGGAACGCCTGACTCCCCCGTGGGGGGAAATAGGGGCTTGGCAACCCGGGACCTGTGGGAATGAGGGGCTTGGAACCCGGGACCCCGTGGCGGAAAAGGCGCTTGGTATCCGGGACGCTATGGGGGAAAAAGGGCTTGGGAACCCGGGACTGCCCGTTGGGGGAAAGGGTTGGACCGGACCCACGTAGGGGGAAAAGTGGTCGGAACGGCCCGTGGGGAAAAAGGGGTTTGAACGGGACCCCGTGGGGAACAGCGGGTTATGGAACCGGACCCTGGGGGGAAAAGGGGTTTTTAGGAACGCCGCGACCTCCGTGGGGAAGAGGGGTTTGAACCCGGTGACGAAAAAGGGTTTTGGAAACCCTGGACCCCATGGGGGAGAAAGGGGTGTTTGGAACCGGAGTACCCCGTGGGGAACAAGGGAAGTCCTGGCATTGGTATCGAGGCCAATGTGTATTATGAGGAACTGATGCGAAAAACAGGATCCGTTGCTTGACAGTTTGAAAAAATAGTGTGGTTGGATTGAATTAAGATAGAGAGTGAGAAGGCATGTACTGGCCAGGATAGACAACATAAATTCAATGTTTTGATTTTTTATTATTAAATTGGTTCTGATGTTATATTAAATCATATGTGTTGTATTACAATCATTACATGTTATACTTTTTAGAATTTATTAAAATAAATTAGTGAAAATAATAAATCTGAATCCTATTCAGCTCATCTCCATACCTTGTTCGGCATTGATGTCTTTATGACAGACGTAACGCTATGACGTAGGGTAGACGGACAATTGAAAAGGAGACTGTGAACGTAGGGTAGAACAGACAGGACAGCCAAAATTTTGCCCTCACCCAGTGCTTAGTGATACTCGACAACGCAAGAAGTGGCTTGGAAGTGTTTCCTAGTCTGACAGCATTGTAAGTGTGTTTTGGAGTCATACCAATTTTAATTGAGATTCTGGTATATTAGATATACTAACTCAAATCGAGTGATGCCACTGTGTATCGCTTGAGCAATTTTTTTAGAGCAAATTGCAAATGGCACGCATAAAACAGTTTTATGGCGTAACTACGGCAAGTAATCGAGATATGAAACCGTTACAGTGACAGATCAGAACCTTACGAGAGATTTGCAGCAGGTATTGAAACTTTGCCTCTAAAGAAGAATCACCCGGTTGGGCTTGTGACATTGTAATTGGAAGAATGAGTACACTTGTACGCTGCATTCTGTTGCATTAGGGAGTGCAAGCGATGAAGGAGTGAGGGAGCAATGGGCAGACAGCTTCCAAGACACGCTCAGCAGACAGTTACAGATGGAGTCGTCGAAAGCAGATAAAGGTGACAAACATCTGATATGACACGGGGCTATATTTCAAGATGGTTGGGCTTCAGGCAGTGTGGGGACAATAACTGAAAGATACCTGAAGTTTTGGAGCTCGCCCAGTACCTTCTATAGTTTGAAGAATAACGTGAAGGGCGAATCCAAAAAATCGAGCAGTCTTGAGCAGAAATTCAGGTAGAGGTGTCTGACAGATATGTTCAGTGATAGAGCAATCATTGTATGAATGGTTTTGCTATGCGTGGGTGATGTCAATGGCCATTCAAAGACATAGAGGTTCTATGTGCAGACATCTTTTTCTTATCAGGAGAGATAGCTGAAGATATTGTGATACGTATTGGTCTTTGACCGTATATGACAAAGCCACAAGAAAGTCACGGCGAACCGCGTCGTGAGCAGGCAAGATGCATCGACACCAATGAATGCGACGCACCCCAAAAGATCGGTGTT
Organism: Eptatretus atami; assembly: GCA_035128595.1. Classification (NCBI taxonomy): domain Eukaryota; kingdom Metazoa; phylum Chordata; class Myxini; order Myxiniformes; family Myxinidae; genus Eptatretus; species Eptatretus atami. The sequence continues at coordinate 64,477,282 of CM068963.1, forward strand.
TGACAGGGAAAGAGGGAACAAAGTCCAGTTAAGAAATAGATATTTGCAGTACATCGACATCTGAAGCATTTTTACAACACAGAACCATATTGACTGACCTAACAATAACTATTGAAAGTGCAGAATACCAAGTGTAGAAGGCCTGACTAAACACACTCAGAAGAAGCGATGTAGTTTATGGTACAAAAAGTTTCTAGTCATAAGGAGTTCGAGTATAGGGTAATTTAGACGACAAGAGTGTATTCATATTGCTGTTGATTTTTAATCCCTGAAGGAACGGCATGCAACTGTGATGGTAGGTAAAGTGTGACAGATGTGATCTGTTAATCAGCGCGCAGTGAGAGCAGCAGCAAATGACAGCAAGTTCGGCGCACATGTGGTCTGGAGTTACAAGTTCCTACCTGTGGGGTTAAGCGGAAATGGCACAATTGGTGAAACACTCAAAGAGTCGTAAGTAAGATTATCTTGTGATTTGAGCAGAATTAAGAATTATATTGAAGCAACTGCCTCTTTGGTGCTTCTATGGATCAGAAACAGAAGACATGTCAGCGATTCGATTGATTGTCTGGTCTTCAAGATGGAACAAGAAGTGAATCAGACCATGAGTTAAAAAACCTACACCGAAACTGTGCGTTCATGTCAAAACGTTTAGGGCGCACTTGCAGGCAGGAATGGCGGGTGCCATTAGATCAGCCACATTGATGGATCCACGAGTCATGGTGGTCAATAAGAAGTGTCGAGATGTGCTCCTGTTGCTCATGCCCTCACGGATGTCATCAGAGTTCTGATAAGTTCTCAAGATGATAGGTGTGGATGCAGCTCAGTGAGACCTGGCAGACGAATGATGTCGTTGCTCTGGGCGGCCAGGTCTCCTGTTAATTGTTTCTGTGGCTGCCATGGTATGGAAGGAATGCAGACACGCCAACAAAGTCGTTATAGCAAGCGAAGCTGTGGAACTTGAGTGAACACTAGTATTTGATTATTCAGCTGTCTGTATGTGAGATTGAGTGAAAGAAGATGATGAAAGCAGGAATGAAAGAAGTTATCAGAAACGAATCAGTGTATTCATGGTTGATAGCAGGACAGACCTTTTAGGTCTATTTACGAGAGACAATAAATGATCGGACAAAAATTCCGTCGATCCGTAGTTCGTCGTCCGTCGGTCGTACGTCCGTCCCTCCGTGTGCTCCGTCGTACGCGTAACAATTTTTCTTTCCGTATTTTGTGAAATTACGTATGTGGGTAGAGTAGATGAGTGGTTGCACACGATAATAACTTTTGTCGGGTTAAAGTAGGGAAGAGGTACGAGGTCAGTAGTTTAAATCGCATTATTCAAAACCTATCTATGTCTGGGCCATGCTACAGATATTCCGTACACTGTTTATTGATATAGATGAGTAAAAATAATTGTATCTAACCGGAGACAGTTTTATGATTTCCTTCCGTTTGGCCGCACGTAACCGAAGATGGTCAATCAAACTCACGGTAAAAGAAACTTTTACTTCGATTTGGATGAAATTGTATGTGGGTAAAGGTCGAATGAGTGATACCCAGACTATTTTTTCCCGGATTCGAGGTCAGGGTCAAGGTTCACGAGGTCCAAAAGTTGTGAAGTCGCCATTTTCAAAACTATTCTCGTTGTCATTTAGGAGATATTGTCAACGGTGTTGTATTATGAGAGTAAAACATTATAGAGAGACGCGTACCCCCCCACACGGGGGTAATTTTGGGATTTGATTTGTGGTAAAATCTGTGTAAACCTTGCTTATTAACGTTTATTGGTATGTTGGTTAATATATTATTATAGTTTGTAGTTACCTAATCATTGTATTACTCACTGTAACTGGGGGATTAGATTACATACCATACAATATACTGTTACAATACAAAAATATAATCGTTTTACGGTATAAATCAGGTTCATATAGATTTTGGGCAATAGTTACGGCTGAAAAAGTTTGTGATTTTTTTTTACAGTCAAAATATTTATCTGAATTGAAGATGCAATAATAAGACTATATTATGAGTGTATGGATTATATTTAAACATAATCAGTGATTCTTGACGCCAAAACATCGGGTTGCAACTGAAGATGGGTTCCATATCTCGATTTTTGGCGAGTTAAGGCAAACGTTTTGATGGGGCATTTGAATTTCTCCCTAAAAAAGAATTGCTCACGTGACAAAGTGCATCACTTCGAATTTGAGTTTAGTATAGTCTATGTTACACTAGAATCTCAATAAATGTTGTATGTATGACCAACACACGGGAAATTCCAGTTCTGCGTACAGACTACCCCAATCCTTGTTGTGTTTCGCTGAAATACCCGATAAGCATTGCTTATGTGGTCTCTTTGCTGGCATTGTTATTGATATTGATTTAAACATTTTCGTTATTTACGTCATAATAAAAAACTTATTTTACTTATATTTATTATTAATGATATTTGTACACGCCGCACAGATAATTCCCATACGTACCACATTCCTAATACCACTACCGACATTCTAATACCCATTCTACATACATTACAGAATACCGGACATACCACACACTACATACTTAATACCGACATCAACATACCCTTCGTCACATACTACATTCAATACCACCTAATACTACATACACAACCTAAATTCCGAATACCAACCCTACATACCTTCATACCACATTCTATCATCCCACCCTACAGTACCTAACATACTCTGATACTACATACCGCCGATACCAACTATTCCACATACCCACAATACTACATACCCAATACCACACTATTCCCCATATCCACACAGCTGCATTCCCACAGATACCACATACCTATAACCACAGTACATTCATCAATACCCATACTACAACACCACATTCCCACATACCAGACACTAACATTCTACATACCCAATACTAATACACACATAATACCAATACCAACACATAATTCTCAACATTACCAACACTACCACCACACACACATACCAAACTCACAACCCATATATAACCAGTTTATTGAGGGAAGCTTGTAGATAAATAAAAACAGCAATAAAGAAGTTGATTCGTATCGAGGAATAATCTCGCGAACTCGGATCATTTTTTCCAACTTTCACAACAAATCTGAAACATCAAACAATCCGTTAAACGAACGTTCATCGTTTGTATTTTTTAATCATGGACATTGATTGGGGAACCAATCAGAACCCGCGATCTGCCGGTTCGCTTTCCCAACAATCTGCGCTTTCAACGGTAACAAGCGTCGTCCTTCCACCGAGTCGACGTAGGTCACAATGACAGGTTCAGAGCGGAACAGCCCGGGATCCACGAGCGGCTCCGAGGAGGATACGTGGTCGGTTCATGGTGGTTACCCGAGGAAAGGAGTCCAGACCCGGACGTGACGTTCACCTCCGTACGCGAATTGGTTCCGTGTGAAATCTTTGCTTTACTAACACAGAGAACTATTGATTTAGTGAATGTCACGATGTCTGGAGCGGGACCGGAATTGATTGTGAATGGAATCCCACTAGAAATAGTTACCCTCCCCTGTACAATGGGACAGTATTCAACCTCGTCCTTATTCACATTCGATTCTCTTTAATGGCTCGTTACAAAAATCAGATGAAGATTTACTTGTGATGGCCTTGCACGGCAAACCAAGGCTGTTATATGAGGACTAGCAGTGGCAGCTTTACCAGTCCGCAGAGGAATCACTGGATGAGAAGACAAGACAGTTACTTTGCTTTCGGAGGAAGGTATGCTCCTATGCACACACTTCCCTGTGGCTCACAGGTTGGGAGTTGAAATAGCTGTCGTCCAACTTATTTTGAAGTGCCAATTATGTCAATATAATTTAAACATGCGAAGGGTGAACAATTCCACAAACCAGTCGGCTGTTGTAAAGCAGAGTTTGGTGAAGTTTCCAGGAAACTAATTAATTCGCCAATGGATGGAAGTCAAGTTCAGGTCAACGTTGACCAAAAGATATTGTTCAACGAAATTTTGAACCTGAAGCTGGTGACATGACTTTTGAACCTCTGTAAGAACTGTAGTGAACATTGTCATGGGATAAGGTGTGTTTATACCGACTTAAGGGATACCAGTGTTGGTTAATTTTGGTGGTGGGCTTGGTAATGTGGGTCTGAGTTAAATCCCAATGGCTGTTGAATTAATATACCAGGTGGAGGTTGACTCAGCTTGTTCATCAGCCTGAGGTGGCAAAGTGTACCAGCTTGCTGGAGGATGTGAGCCGTTTGAGTAAATCCTGTGTCAGAGTGGCCAGCTGTCAGGATGTGTGTAATAACCAGAGACTGCTGTAGCAGCACTGATGCTGCTCTGCTGTACAGAGTGGGTCTCATGGGATGATCATAAAGGACACGTTACAACATTACCTTCAGCGAAGGGTCGGGAACGTGAATCTTCATGAGACCGTGGATAATTAAATAATTTAAGTTAATAACATAACTCTTTAATTGAGCGAAAGCGTGAAATGTAAATGTTAGAGCTTAATTCGTGTGTTTACAGATACTACTGTTGCTTGCGATGGGAATATTCAAGGGAAGAGGGAGAGGAGTAGGGGAGGAGGGAAGGAGGGGGGACGAAGGGAAAGGAGGGATGGGAAGATAGAGGAGAGGAGGGAGTGAGCCGGGGATGGAGGTGAGAGGTGAAAGGGAGAGAGGGAGGAGGGGAAGGATGAGGGAAGAGGGGTATGAGGAGAAGGATAGGGTGATGGAGAGGGGATGGATCGGAAGAGGACCAAAGGGTGAGGGAGAGGGATAGGATAGAGAGATGGTACGGGTGGAAGAGGGGAGAAGGGGGAGGGGAGGGGGGATGCAGGAAGATGAGGAGTTTTAACACTCATCCTGGGAGACAATAACCTTATTATGAATCACCGTACTGTGAAACACCGGGATGACAGTTTTTTAGTGGGTCGGGATTCCAAACCAGGCGAGACAGTGAGGAGATCATGGCGTACTCTTGGCTGTCCGCGTGATCTGGTAATTGATTGTGTGAGGAGAGGGGAGGGCGGTGTGAGGGTGGAAGGGGCACGTGAAGGAGGGAGCAGCTTGAGAGGAGAAGGCCGCAGATGGGAAGGGAATGTTTCATTTCACTCATTTCAAGCGGGGTTTTCAAACAAAGCAAACAACATGAGCTTCACAGCGAACGGAGGTGGATTTTGCCTCACGGTTGTGAACATATGCAGTATGGAAGCAGCAAGGGATGGTGATGAAGTATGATGAGACTGATTCAAACAGAGGGAAAATGACCCGGAATGATAGAGTGAATGGGAGCAGAATGTTTGTAAGCAAAGTGCGTCGTTTGTTTAAATCCGTAAAGGCCCAGTCAAACTGTTGACTTAGCCAACGTATGCCGATTTTGAAAATTTGTCTAAAACGCTGGCACAGTTGAATAGTTATGGTAAGTGTTGATAATTGACGAGCACGCTGGAACACACTGCATACTGGTTGCAAACGCTGGCTTTAAACGTTGTACTTTTCGGTTGCCTTCAATATTTTGCTGCTTGAAATTTCACTGCGTATGGCGTATGATCACACGTCACTACACTGGCCATTAATTGGTAGGCAGTTATGCTGGATCGTTGACAGATCGTCAACACATGTTACTGTAAGTTGATCATAGTTGAGAACAACGCGAGTAATTTTAGCGTTACCGAAACTTATCTAGGCTATGAGTAACGTGTTGTAGGAAGTTACGCTCGTGACCACACCGTCGAAACACGTTATTTTAAGTTACTTATAGGCGAAAACGTCGGTATATGATCTTAGCGTCCTGAAACTTATTTGATACTCTATCAGTGACATGTCTAGAACGCTACGCAATCTTGAAACACTTCAACCTCGTTGCTGAAAGTTACTGATCGTCGAATCATGCACGAGTTATTGTTGGAAAGAGGCTTTTTTCTAACCTAAGAGTGACGTGCTTGCACCGTGTGTGAACGACCTCCGCGATACTGGTATGTAGAGTATTTGACGTTAAAGACGACTCAGAACTTACGAAGCGAGTTCACCTACAGATACCAGATAATGATGTAATGGCAAGCGATTAGGGGAATTGGTAAATAAAAGGGGTTTCACAGGAGAACCGTAGTGTTGCAGACAATAGGGTACATGTCCATAATTACGAGAGATGGGTATCGGAACGAGAACTACAATACTACTGTCTCCAACATCAATAACCTCCATCGATTTGGAAGCTGCACCGTTGCGTGCAATAGAAACGAGAGAAGAAGAATGAACGGAGGAGAAGGTACTGGGTGACACATGGATCGATTTTGATTTGCACGATAATTTGCACCGATCGACACAGTTGATTTGCACGATAAGACGTTAAGTGTAACATTGTGCGATTGTTTTGGCGCAAGCGTCATTTCATAGTGGAGTGAGCGATTAGGCACGTCAAGTAGAAACGCTTCAATTTCCGAGCCAGCGTCCAAAAAAACAAAGGCGAGTGACAGAATTTAAATCGTTCATGTAAACAATTAAAATAGTGAGTGGACAGTTTAAAAGTGTTGAGTGTAAAAAAATCCAATTGTTGAGCGAGCGCTAGCTTTCAATAGTAGGAGTTGCACATTTAAATCTTGAGTGGCAGCCGTATGAATAGTGCAAACCCCACGTCACCGGCAAAGATAAACTGCGCCGATATGGATAAGTTAGGCATTCGTTGGCATAGGTTGTTAACGCCGGCACACGATAATTATTCGTTGGTAATACTGTAGCTAAAGGTATCGAAGCGCCTATGTACTTTTAGTAACTTGAGCATATTGTTCCAACTCGTTATGCATACACCTAAAACGTAAAAACAAGCATAGCTCATTGGTTTGAAAAACCCCAAAAATTAGCGCGCGAAGAACTCGAACAATTGGTGAAAGATGTTCTCGTGAACACGCGGTACGCAGGAGGAACATCATTCACACACCCTCCCCATCAACTCACTACTATCTTTGCAAATGACAAACTACTAATATGATACGATACGTACTGTTACTGGTTGACATCGACATCGACTAAAAAGGAGTCGAAAACACTGATGGTTCCCCTTGTGAGACCATTTTTATAATACCAATTACCAAAAGCTGGGAGAGTCTTATATTGGCAGTTGTATGAGTTAGAAACACGTATTTTATTTTTTTTTGTCGATTCACGGAAGACGTAGTGGAATACGTCTACATACGTCAAATTGTGCGTTGGATGACGTAAGAATTGTTCAGAAGCACTGTCAACATAAGTTAGAAATAAGTTTCGCGGTAAGAAAAGACATTACGCGACGTGTTTCGATTATGAGTAGCGTACAGTAGCTTTGTCGCGTGTGTAAGGTCACATATCGGTGTACAACTTTATTCCCATCGCATGCGGAACTGTGTGTATACGCAAGTAAACGTGTAAATTGGAACATGTTAAAATTACTTTGACTATCCACTTACTACACGTATTGATAGGAGCTTTAGCGTTCGATTCACGGTATCAAAGTTACCCATATGACCGTGATTCGACGTGGCGCAGCGTTTTAGACACATTTTCTTAGGCTGGCATAACGGCTGGCAAGAATCGCCAAGGTGTGGTACTGCGAGTTGACACATCTTCTGCGGCGGTTATGATTGAATGTGTGCGTGCAGCTTTAATAGGCTAGTCACAGTCATCGTCGGAGATAGCGTGCGCGTCTATGCATAAAGTTAGACTAGTTGGGCATAGGTGGTGAGGGCCGACAAAGGTTCAGCTACGTTGTATAAGTTAGCTATAACACAAGAAGTTCTGTGTCCATATCTGAATAGTTATAAAGAAGACAAGTGTTATGAATACTGAATCCTTTTAAAAAAACATCAAAGTTCAACGTTAGCCAGCGTTTAACATACATTTTAATACGTGCCATCGTGGTAAAACTCGAGGTGGTGACTCTGGGCTTAAGGGAAGCGACGGGTACTTCTACTGTGGAATGACATAAGCTCAATTATTTTGTTATTTTGTTTTTTTTTGTTGCGGCTGCGCAACGAAGCTGAAAGGTGGAGTTAGCAGTTTGTTCACTTTGTCTGGTCCGTCAGTACTGTCGACAACATCAGTTTATCGTTCGAGGAACATCTCATTTAGTTGACAGTTATATTTGTGAAACATTTAATTGGGAAAACAATCCATGTAGTTTATCAATACTTTTGATGGACCGTCCCGGTGTTCGCTGCACAGAGAGGGAAGGAAGATAATCGTTTTCTAATCTTCTCGCAGAATTGAAACAAAATTGAAAACATGTCAAACAGTGAAAGCATACTGTTTTTACGGAAGTTATGAAAGACACAAACGACAGTGTTTCGTCTCCACCGTCGAGGCACGAAGCGAGTGCACCAGTTACACACCGGAGGTGTCAACGGAGAAAGAAAATAAAGACAGCAATGTGCCTTGTGGTGTTTATGGTGAAACCTGCAATGCCTTCAGGTCAAGTATTCACACCCTCTGACTTTTTCACATTTGTTGTGTTGGAAGCTGACTTCCAAAATGGATTAAATTTAAATTTGTTCTTGTCACTGATGAACGAAAAATACCCCAACGACAAAGGGAAGGACATTTTAAAATTTTTTAAATGTAATGAAAATGAAAACTGAAATGTTTTCTCAATGTGTATTCAACATTCAAGTCTAAAGACTAGACAGTTGTCGTGAGCCCAGCTGACACAGCCGGTGCCCTTGTGGTCTCCACTAGGGAATACACTTTTTTTGCAAACTCCATACGTTGTATCAAATATTCTGATGAGCTTTGTAGAAAACATGAAAATCAATGTTTTTGTATGTTGTTTTAAAAAAGTCACCATGATACCTGAAATTTTTATACTCGTTGCAGTTGGGTGGATTTCCAAAAACAAGAACCCTGTTTATTATTTATTTAAACTTTAAAGAAAACTTACTACCGACTGCAAGAGACTGTTTGAAAATCCTTGAAAATCACTCGGAAGCAAGAGCATCAAAGACTAAACATCAAGAATGAATAAATGCTGTGATGCGGCAATTAGGTATGCAAGTCAACTCGCAAATTTAAAGTATCCAGGGTGAACTTTTTCTGAACAAATACAAAAAAAAAATTGAATTTCATTGTTTTCTAGCAAAAGCTCATCAACTATGATACAGGGATTGGAGTTGCATAAAAAGTTGTATCCCTAG
>CM068963.1:64491868-64504545 GCA_035128595.1 Eptatretus atami
TATTTCACAGCTCCTTGGTTTAGCTTTGGCAGTGCAATTGTTGAAAAATGACAAAAACCAAGATCTAGATTTAATCAGTGATGTAATATTGCTTTGATGATTGAGAAGTCTAAGAGAGTGGAATATCACAAGTATGTTCAAAAGATTATGCTAAAGCAAATAATAATATCTTTCAAATTTTATGATAGTGAAAAGTAGTAATTATTTGATGTATTTTGATGCTAATAATTTGTATGGATGGGCCAATGTTTCTCAATCTCTAACCTTTATGGTAAATTAGAGTGGGTGGAGAAAAGGATTATGAAAAGGGCTTTTGATGAATATTGTTATTTTCTTCTCAAGAGGAATTGAATGAGAAGAAGAAGTTATTATTTTGAGTTGATTTGAGGACCCGAGTGATCTTCATTAAATAAGCATTGAAGACCTCCTTTTGCATGTGAGAAAGAAAAAACCCCAAAGAAAGAATGGTTAATGATTATTAATAAAAGTTTTAATATTAAAGGCAAATTCAACAGAAAAGTTATAACAACATTCTATGATAAAAGGGAATGTTTTGCATCAGAGAGTTAAACAGTTTTTGAGAGGAAAGGATTGAGAGGGTAGGCTAAAATTCATAGGTTTTAAATTTAAACAAAGTCCTTGGATGAAAAAAGTTATATTAAATTCAATACAGCATATGAGAGCAATACAAAAGTAAAATTGTGTAAGGGGATTTCTATTAAATTGTTGAATAATGCTGTCTTTTTGGAAAGACAATGGAGAATGTGTTAGAAAACAGGCCAAACATTAGATTTTGCAACATCCTTGGAAAGAAGCTTCGAGATTGCATAATAAACCAAGTTTTAACAGAGAAGAGGTTTTTTCAGAGAACTTTTCTGCTATTCATATGCGAAAAAAGAAAGTATGTAATGGATAAACCAATTTATATTGGAACAAGCAGTTCTTTGATTTATCCAAAGATATGATGTATGGATTATTTGTATAATGGCTTAAAGAAAGTATGGTGAAAATGTTTCATTTGTATATGGAACACTGATAGTTTTATTCCTAGATATAAAAACTGATGTGTTTATAAAGATAATGAAGAAAAATATTGGAGTATATGATACAAGTAATTTAGTAAGAAGACGTCGACGTTATTTTCCAAAAAGAAGGAAAAGGTTATTTGGTAGTTTAAGATGAGTTGGGCCGTGGCAAAGTAATGAGGTGAGTTTATTGGATTGAGAGCAAAGGCATATGCTTATAAGTAGGTGATTCAGGATCAGATTGATAGAGGTTTAAAGGGAATAAAGAAATAATGTAATAAAGAAATCAATACTATTTAGAAATTATTATAAATTTGTTTGATGAATTAAGAAAGAAGAATATAGCGAAAATGAATACAATACGAAGTTATTAAACATAAACATATATAGTTTGAAGAAGTAAATTAAAAAGGCGATTAGGAGCCTTTGATGATTAAGAGATTTATTTTAATAATCGGAAAGATTTGTGTTCCATATGGATATGTATGAAAGATGTATAAGAATAGATTGTGTTTTAAACAATGGAAGATGGGTTAGGGTTTTTTAAGGGCTACCGCCGCGTTTTTTCACAATATTATAAATGTTTAAACCAAGTATTAATCAACTAAAGAGTGGAGAAATCTCAGTCTTGGTATATAAATGGAAACATAATGAATGTGAAAAATATCAATAAGTCTATTGAAAAATAACCGAAAACAAAGGTAAAATAAACAAATAAGCGAAATCAATTTTAAAAAACTAGTAAGTTTTAGAGGATGTAAAGAAAACAAAAAACAATATCCTTCAATGGACTGAAAACTTCGATGTGGTTATCAATTGAACAATGGAAAAACCAATTTAATATAATCTCAAAATGATATGTGGCATCAGGAGGTTGGTCAGATGAGGATCATTAAGAGAAGTTTATCATTCGTAATAGCACAAAAGGGGTATCTTGAAAAATATTAAAGATTTCAAATTTTTGTTTTAAATATTTTAGATTGGGGATTTTTGTGCAAAGAAAATTAAAACATATGAAGGAATTTGAGAATGACCAATCTTTATAGGTTCAATGTGTGAGCTAACATATTGCATGGTTATTTGAAAAAGATTGTCCCGAGGCTTAAAGGGGAGACAAAATAAATATAAGCCTGGTTAATATATATATATATATATATATATATATACATTATATATATATATATATAATATATATATATATAAATATATATATATATATATATATATAGTATATTATATAATTATATTATATATATATATAAAAGCCTGGTGTTTGCACTTAGTGGTTAGTGATGGCAGCTTGGGATCCCAAAGGTCCTCGAGTTCAATCCGCTCAGCTGGCATAATTAACACCAGGGGGTTGACTCAGCCTGTATCCATCCGAGTGTCGGCGAATGAGTACCGTATACCTTGCGGCGGTGTATGACCCCAGTAAATAGGTGTACATATCCCTGTTGTGTAAGAGGCGTCCAGGAAAGGGCATGCCGGCCATAAAACATTATCTCACAAAAAGCCAAACCCCTGCCACCAGCAGGGAAAAAACGATTAAAAAGTGGGTTTATTTTTAGGGAAAAAAAAAGTGAATCGCTGAAAATCCCCCATTTCATTTACATGGGGGGAAAAAGTGAGCCAGAATCAGTAATCCACCACTACTCACCCTTATTATCAGTATTTAAAATGGCGATTTCAGTTAATACAATGGCGATTTCGATGAAACTTGGTTGGTAGGTTCATACCATGACCTAGTTGTGTACAAATGAGAACCGTTGCTATGGACACCCCCGTTGCCAGCAACGGGATTTGAAATTTTTGAAAAAATCATAAAAATTATTTTTCGAAAATAAAAAATCGGGCCACGAGCGACTGTGGGCATACATTCAGCCATATTGTCAAAAATGTTCCAGCCGGATCCTATGAAAACTGTCGGAGAAGATAGACTTTGAATGAACCTGGTCGAAAACAATAAAAAAAACGAAATTCGTTATATCTCAGAGACTATGAGTCAGATATACATGAAACTGGTATGGTAGGTTCATGGTATGTCCTATTATGTGTGAGAAAGAACCGTTGCTATGGACCTCCGTTGCTTAGCAACGGCGAAAAACCTCTAAATGTGGGTATTTTAACGAAAAAACAATCTGCAAGCATTAACCCTTGAAGCTGAATCATGAATTTTTTGTGCTTAATCCTCAGGTCATTCCCCATCGAAACGGCCCATCGCGTCAAGGTTCTATTGGGTAGTCGACTACCCATGTCCGCCTACCGCTTATGTGCCGTAGTCGATCTTAGTCGGAAAAAAATTTCAAAAAAATTTTTGAAATTTGTTCTACTCTTATTATCAGTATTTCCGTCCATATGTTGGGTAGTCGATCAGTCGAAAAAATTTTTCTTTTAAAAAAAATATTTTGTTAAATTTTCTACCCTTATTATCAGTATTTCTTGTCGATATGTTGGGTAGTCGATCGTCGAAAAAATTTTTTTTAAAAATTTTGAATGTTCTACCCTTTATTATCAGTATTCCGTTCAATGTGTTGGGTAGTCGATCCAGTCGAAAAAAAAAATTTATAAAAAATTTTTTGAATTTTTTCTACCCTTATCAGTTTTTCCATCGATATGTTGGGTAGTCGATCGTCGTAAAAAAAAATTTTCAAAAAAATCATTTTGAAATTTTTCTACCCTATTATCAGTATTTCCGTCAATTGTTGGGTAGTCGATCTTAGTCGAAAAAAAATTCAAAAAAATTTTTTTGAAATTATTCTACTCTTATTATCAGTATTTCGTTCGGTGTTGGGTAGCGATCACAGTCGAAAAAATTTTTTTTTTTTAATTTTGAAATTTTCTACCCTTAATTATTTCACTTTTTCCACGATATGTTTGTCTGTCGTCTGTCTGTCCCTTGTTCGGTCAACAGTGCTCCGTTAATTACAATGGCGATTTCGATGAAACTTGGTGGAGGTTCAATACCATGACCTAGTTGTTGCAAATGAGAACCGTTGCTATGGACACCCCCGTTGCCAGCAACGGGACTTTGAAATATTTGAAAAATCATAAAAAAATTATTTTTTCGAAAATCAAAAATCGGGCCACGAGCGACTGTGCCGTACATTCAGCCATATTGTCAAAAATTTCCAGCCGGATCCTATGAAAACTGTCGGAGAAGATAGACTTTGAATGAACCCTGGTCGAAAACAATAAAAAAACGAAGTTCGTTATATCTCAAGGACTATGAGTCAGATATACATGAAACTGGTATGGATAGGTTCATGGTATGTCCTAGTTTGTGAGAGAAGAACCGTTGCTATGGACCCCTCCGTTGCCTTGCAACGGGACTTTGAAATTTTGAAAATCATAAAAAAATTATTTTTTCGAAAATCAAAATCGGCAGAGCGACTGTGGGCAGTACATTCAGATATTGTAAAAAATTTCAGACGGATCCTATGAAAACTGTCGGAGAAGATAGACTTTGAATGAACCCTGGCGAAAAACAATAAAAAACGAAGTTCGTTATTCAGAGACTATGAGTCAGATATACATGAAACTGGTATGGTAGGTTCATGGTAGTCCTAGTTTATGTGTGAGAAAGAACCTTGCTATGGACCCTCCGTGCCTAGCACGCCGAAAACCTCTAAATGTGGGGTATTTAACAAAAAAACAATCTGCAGCATTAACCCTTGAAGGTGAATCATGAATTTTCTTTGCTTAATTCAGGTCATTCCCCATCGAACGGGCCATCGCGTCAGGTTCTATTGGGTAGTCGACTACCCATGTCCGCCTACCTGTTGGGTAGACTTTAATGATTTTGTTCTACTTATTATCGTATTCGTCGTATGTTGGGTAGTCGATCGTCGAAAAAAAAATTTTTCAAAAAGATAATTTTTTTTTCTCCCTTATTATCAGTATTTCCGTCGTATGTGTGGGGTAGTCGATCAGTCGAAAAAAAAAATATTTTTTTTTAATTTTGATTTTTCTTCCCTTATTCAGTTTTCCTCGATATGTTGTGGGTAGTCGATCCGTCGAAAAAAATTTAATTTTTTTTTAAAATTTTGAATTTGTTCTACCCTTATTCAGTATTTCGTCGATATGTGTGTTGGTAGTCGATCAGTCGAAAAAAAAATATATTTTTTTAATTGAAATTTGTCTCCCTTATTATCATTTTCCGTCGATATGTTTGTCTGTCTGTCTGTCTGTTCTGTCCCCTGTTCGGTCAGTGCTCCGTTAATACAATGGCGATTTCGATGAAACTTGGTTGGTAGGTTCATACCATGACCTAGTTGTGTGCAAATGAGAACCGTTGCTATGGACACCACCTTGCCTTAGCAACGGGACTTTGAAATTTTTGAAAAATCATAAAAATTATTTTTCGAAAATCAAAAATCGGGCCACGAGCGACTGTGGCAGTACATTCAGCCATATTGTCAAAAATTCAGCCGGATCCTATGAAAACTGTCGGAGAAGATAGACTTTGAATGAACCCTGGTCGAAAACAATAAAAAAACGAAGTTCGTTATATTCAGAGACTATGAGTCAGATATACATGAAACTGGGATGGTAGGTTCATGGTATGTCCTAGTTTATGTGTGAAGAAGAACCGTTGCTATGGACCCCTCCGTGCCTAGCAACGGCCAAAAACCTCTAAATGTGGGGTATTTTAACGAAAAAACAAATCTGCAGCATTAACCCTTGAAGTGGAATCATGAATTTTTTGTGCTTAATCCTCAGGTCATTCCCATCGAACGGGCCCATCGCGTCAGGTTCTATTGGTAGTCGACTACCCATGTCCGCCTACCGGCTTGTTGCGTAGTCGATTCTAGTCGAAAAAAAAAAATTTTTGAATTTGTTCTTTCTTATTATCAGTATTTCGTCGATATGTTGGGTGAGTCGATCGTCGAAAAATTTTTTCAAAAAAAAATATTTTTATTTGTTCTACCCTTATTATCAGTATTGTCTGTCGTTGTTGGGTAGTCGATCTAGTCGAAAAATTTTTTAACTTGAAATTTGTTCTACCCTTATTATCAGTATTTCGTCGATGTGTTGGGTAAGTCGTCCAGTCGATTTTTTAAAACAATTTTTGAACCTGTGGTATTCTACCCTAATCATGTTTTTTCCATCGTATGATGTTGGGTAGTGATCGTCCGAAAAAAAAATTTTCAAAAAAAATTCATTTTAATTTGTTTCTAACCCTTATTATCAGTATTTCTTGTCGAGATGATGTTGGGTAGTCGATCAGTCGAAAAAATATTTCAAAAAAAATTTTGAAATTGTTCTACCCTTATTATCAGTATTTCCGTCGATATATGTGGGTAGTCGATCAGTCGAAAATTTTTTAAAAAAAATAATTTTGAAATTTGTTCTACCCTTATTATCAGTATTTCCGTCGAATATGTCGGTAGTCGATTCTAGTCAAAAAAAATTTTTTCAAAAAAAATGAATTTTGAAATTTGTTTCTACCCTTATTATCAGTATTTTCCGTCGATGTTGGGTAGTCGATCCAGTCGAAAAAATTTTTTTTTTAATTTTGAAATTTGTTCTACCCTTTATCACTTTTTCCGTCGAATATGTTTGTCTGTCGTCTGTCTGTCCTGTTCGGGTCCAGTGCTCCGTTAATACAATGGCGATTTCGATGAAACTTGGGTTGAGGTTCATACCATGACCAAGTTGTGTGCAAATGAGAACGTTGCTATGGACACCACCGTTGCTAGCAACGGGACTTTTGAAATTTTTTGAAAAATCATAAAAATTATTTTTTCGAAAATCAAAAATCGGGCCACGAGCGACTGTGGGCAGTACATTCAGCCATATTGTCAAAAAATTCACGCCGGATCCTATGAAAACTGTCGGAGAAGATAGACTTTGAATGAACCCTGGTCGAAAACAATAAAAAAAAACGAAGATTCGTTATATCTCAGAGACTATGAGTCAGATATACATGAAACTGGTTATGGTAGGTTCATGGTATGTCCTAGTTATGTGTGAGAAAGAACCGTTGCTATGGACCCCTCCGTTGCCTAGCAACGGCCGAAAAACCTCAAATGTGGGGTATTTTAATGAAAAAACAATCTGCCAGCATTAACCCTTGAAGCTGCGAATCATGAATTTTTTCTGTGCTTAATCCTCAGGTCATTCCCCATCGAACGGGCCCATCGCGTCAGTTCTATTGGGTAGTCGACTACCCATGGTCCGCCTACCGGCTTGTTGGGTATCGATCTAGGTCGAAAAAATTTTTTAAAAAAAAACATTTTTTGAAATTTGTTCTACTCTTATTAATTATTCAGTATTTCGTCGATATGCTTGGGTAGTCTATCGTCGAAAAAATAATTTTGTTCAAAAAAAATAAATTTTGAAATTTGTTCTACCCCTTATTATCAGTTATTCCAGTCGCAATGTGTTGGGTTGTCGATTCCAGTCGAAAAAAATATATATTTTTTTTAATGTTTTGAAATTTGTGCTACCCTTAATATCAGTTTTTCCGTCAATATGTTTGTCTGTCTGTTGGGGTAGTCGATCTAGTCGAAAAAAATTTTTGACATTTTTTTTCTACCCTTATTATCAGTATTTCCGTCGATATGTTTGTCTGTCTGTCTGTGTGTTGGGTAGTCGATCGAGTCGCAAAAAAAATATTTTTTTTTGATCCAACCTTATTATCATTATTTCCGTCGATATGTTTGTCTGTCTGTCTGTCTGTCCCTCTGTTCGGTCCAGTGCTCCGTTAATACAATGGCAATTTCGATGAAACTTGGTTGGTATGTTCATTCCATGACTTAGTTGTGTGCAAATGAGAACCGTTGCTATGGACACCACCGTTGCCTAGCAACGGGACTTTGAAATTTTTGAAAAATCATAAAAAATTTATTTTTTTGAAAATCAAAAATCGGGCCATGAGCGACTGTGGGCAGTACATTCATCCATATTGTCAAAAATTTCCAGCCGGATCCTATGAAAACTCTCGGAGAAGATAGACTTTGAATGAACCCTGGTCGAAAACAATAAAAAAACGAAGTTCGTTATATCTCAGAGACTATGAGTCAGATATACATGAAACTGGTATGGTCGGTTCATGGTATGTCCTAGTTATGTGTGAGAAAGAACCGTTGCTATGGACTCCTCCGTTGCCTAGCAACGGCCGAAAAACCTAAATGTGGGGGTATTTTAACGAAAAAACAATCTGCATCATTAACCCTTGAAGCTGGAATCATGAATTTTCTTGTGCTTAATCCTCAGGTCATTCCCCATCGAACGGGCCCCATCGTGTCAGGTTATATTGGGTACTCGACTACCCATGTCCGCCTACCGGCTTGTCTGTTGGGGTAGTCGATCGAGTCCCAAAATTTTTTTTGAGATTTTTTTCTACCCTTATCAGTATTTCCGTCGATATGTTTGTCTGTCTGTCTGTGTTGGGTAGTCGATCGAGTCGAAAAAAAAATGTTTTTTTTGATCTACCCTTATAATTATCAGTATTTCCGTCGATATGCTTGTTGGGTAGTCGATGTTGTCGAAAAAAAAATTTTTCAAAAATTTTTTGTTTGAAATTTGTTCTACCCTTATCACTTTTTCCGACGATATGTTTGTCTGTTGGGTAGTCGATCCAGTCGAAAAAAAAAATAATTTTTTTTAAAATTTTTTTTGAAATTTGTTCTACCCTTATTATCACTTTTTCCGTCGATATGTTGGGTAGTCGATGTCGTCGAATTTTTTTTTTCAAAAGAAACATTTTTTGAAATTTGTTCTCCCCTTATTATCACTTTTTCCGTCGATATGTTTGTCTGTCTGTCTGTCTGTCCCTCTGTTTGGTCCAGTGCTCCCTTATTACAATGGCGATTTCGATGAAACTTGGTTGCTAGGTTCATACCATGACCTAGTTGTGTGCAAATGAGAACCGTTGCTATGGACACCACCGTTGCCCAGCAACGGGACTTTGAAATTTTGAAAAATCATAAAAAATTTATTTTTTCGAAAATCAAAAATCGGGCCAAGAGCAACTGTGGGCAGTACATTCAGCCATATTGTCAAAAATTTCCAGCCGAATCCTATGAAAACTGTCGGAGAAAATAGGCTTTGAATGAACCCTGGTCGAAAACAATAATAATACGAAGTTCGTTATATCTCAGAGACTATGAGTCAGATATACATGAATGGAACCGTTGCTATGGACACACCGTTGCCTAGCAACGGGACTTTGAAATTTTGAAAAATCATAAAAAATTTTTTTTCGAAAATCAAAAATCGGCCAGAGCGATGTGGGCAGTACATTCAGCCATATTGTCAAAATTTCCAGCCGGTCCTATGAAAACTGTCGGAGAAGATAGACTTTGAATGAACCCTGGTCGAAAACAATAAAAAAACGAAGTTCGTATATCTCAGAGACTATGAGTCAGATAATCATGAAACTGGTATGGTAGGTTCATGGTATGTCCTAGTTATGTGTGAGAAAGAACCGTTGCTTGGACCCCTCCGTTGCCTAGCAACGGCCGAAAACCTCTAAATGTGGGGGTATTTTAACGAAAAAACAATCTGCAGCATTAACCTTGAGGAAATACAAATTTCAAATGTGCCCTGGGTCATTCCCCATCAAACGGTCATTGTTTGGTCGATAACAAGCCAAATGTTGCAACATTTGTCAAATATATCATACCTAGTTACGTACAAAAAGTGAAAACTTGAGAAGTTGCTGAACATATGAATGTATCAATACTAGTGATAATCCGTAACAAAAACACCAATCCGAATTAATGTGCGAATGGCTACACATTTTACTAATTAATTTTTTTACACAGAAAGCAGCCAGCATAACATACAAAACTAAATAGGCAGTTTCCATCAAATGAAAAGAAATATGATTCATTTTTCATTGTAGTGTCTAATTTTTGAGTTCATTGTTTATTAGCTTCGCAATTTGTACAAGTAGTAAAGTGGTTGAATGAGTCACAAACATATTGTTGTAAACAATTTGAGGCGTACAGTTGAGGCTTTTTGTCCTGTGGCCCTCGCTAATTGGCATCGTTTCCTGGCAAGGATTTCTAGCCTGACGTGGTCTCTGGATTGCTGCAGCAACAATTTCCAAGTTGATGTAATGCGGTCACTAACAGCCGGCTGGAGAACACATGAACTTCTGAGTGCCAATCAATCCAGTGTTGGTGAGGCCGTATGCCAACTGCTTGAGGTATTTACGACGTCGAACCCTTTCTGTCATTTGCGCCCATTCAGGATTAGAGACATCATATGACAAATCCAGCAACTCCAGCCACATCCACCAGGTTGCAAACAGACCATAGGCCATCGGTTTGATTTTGCTTTGCAGGACAGTAATGTACCAGGTGAGTCGCATTTATCCACGCAGCTCTTTTTGGCATTAAGTGAGGATGATGGAAGGCTTCTGTTTTTCCCCTTCCGTTAGTTTAATCGTGATGTCATGGTGATAATGCCAGAACAGCCTTACCTTTAGCAGAAACATTGATGTGATTGTCAGATTACCAGCAAATCCAACAAGACGAACGTCTCGGGTCTATATTTGCAGGCTCATTTCAGGTGGTATTATCCGCTTTGGGGTTAGCGGCAGAGTTCAACAATTGTGGGTATTTGTGAATGCAATTTTCTGCAAGAGGAATGGAAGTAAACAAGTTATCACATACACATTTTTTTCTGCACTGCGAAGCCAAGGGCCAGTAGTATTCAACACCTTACAGTTGACCGAGACCACTTGTCTGGCTCAAACCTGGTTGTCGACCAAGCTATACCTCGGCCCTTTAGTGGATAAGGGTTGTCTGCGTCACAGTTCCAGCCATTTTTTATAGCCAAATTTTGCAGGCTTGCTTGGTATGTTTGCCTAAAACGGACACTACCTCTAAAGGGACAAGTTGCTCATCGACCGTCATAATCTTGTCCGAGGAATGTAAAACATAACTTCAGACGATCCCTGGAATAATTCCCATATATCACGGAATGCGGCCAACTTATTCTGTTGCTCTCCTTAACAGCTGTGGGGGGGGGGGGGGGGGGGGGGGGGGGGGGGGTGTTTTTGTTCTTATTCAGAATGCAGAAATCTCAAACAGACTTTGAAGGCGATTTAGGAGACATGTCGGCAGCAAAAATGGGTCTTCGACAGTCTCAGGGAGACCATTAATTCAACGTTCGGTTCCATAGTGCCGGTTAATGACAAGCAACGAGTAACAGCCCAATGAAAGGCCTTCAACTCAGGGATTGAAAGAGGCGTCCACTGTTTCAACGTTATTGGGGGTTTGCAGCATTCCATTCAGCATAAATCGAGTTGCTTCCCATTAGTTTCTCTCGATGATGATATCCAAGAATAGTTGGTGTTATGAAAATCATATGATGCCTCCATTTCCTGGATGGTACCTGCTCTCGTAACACCAGGTGGGTTGCTAATAATGTCTTGCAATTCTCGTCTATGTGGTTGCAGGTGGATTGACATTCCCATACCTGAAAATACCATAATTATCACATTCAATAGACACAAGATTCGACTACAAATGTCCAATCAAACTTATTCCGCAAACCAAATTAACACAATTAGGCTCAGATGCCTTAGCTAGACAACACGGTACACTAAGCCTTGCCAATTTTTTCCTGTAAAATGGTTATGCAGTGGGCAGCTGGTTGAACAATATGACGCCTCAGCCGACCAGGAACACTACCTCTGCCCACAGCTCACCCCTGGCAGCGACCGCGACCACTGCTTTCTGCTATGGCCGGCTTGCTGCAATCTCTTATCAGACTGATTGTAAGAATGTCCAGAATCAGCAGATATTTCATCTGGCTGTTCAATCCGCTCAGAACCTGACTTCTACTGAATTATCACGACTGCAGCTGATCGGGATGTAGGAATCATCATCGCTTGGAATTCAGATAAGACGCACTGTCACTTTCATCTTCTAATATTTGTCTAAGAAATACAACGATCGGCACCGTTGGTTGGCCATGGTTTGAAGGAAATGCTAATACACAGCGTTAGAACTGCACGTTCGAGTTCTGGAATATCCATTTCCAGGAAAGAGCCAATTCCCGAGAACCGTATCGCAATCCTTTTTGTCACACGAATGATACAGGATTATAACAGTAATGAAAACAATTGGGAAACACCTTTTATTGTTATTCGAGAAATAATTCAATCCAGAAAAGAAAACGGGATAAAGTGTTCATAGTTATGAAAATGTAAATGTTTTTTGGAGTTCTCCAGCGTGGGTCCAATATAGACCCCCACTATTTTCTCCTGCAAATATCTCCCATAATGTGTTACGCTATATTCGTCGCTAAAATTTACAGCGATAACATACATATTCCGGGTGAGGATAAACAGAGACCATGGCTGATATCAGGCTAATATTTTTTTTTACACACAAAACCGACATGTTGGTCAAATTGACCGCCAGGTGTGCCGTTGAGGGTTAACCCTTGAAGGAGGGGGGGGGCGAGAATCATGAATTTTTTGTTGCTTAATCCTCAGGTCATTCCCCATCAAACGGCCATCGCTCAGGTTCTATTGGGTAGTCGACTACCCCATGTCCCCTACCGGCTTGCTGTGATTTGTTCCACCCTTATTGTCAGTATTTAAAATGGCGATTTCAGTGAATACAATGGCGATTTCGATTAAACTTGGTTGGTAGGTTCATACCATGACCTAGTTGTGTGCAAATGAGA
>CM068963.1:64513468-64528443 GCA_035128595.1 Eptatretus atami
ACTTTCTACAGCGAATTTAGAGTTTCTCTAGCATTTGTGGTGCAAGACTTTGAATAACTGTTCATTAGTGTCTCTTGTACAGAAGAAACACAGGTCCTTGTTCCAGCAGCACCGTACATGGACTTGTGATGTTGGAAGGCCGGACCAGAATTGGCTTGGTTCATCCATATCAGTCTTCTCTGTTCTGTCCACATCTTTTGGCAGTATGACCAATGGCATGTTCATACGTCTCGGCTCGCTGAATGTGTGCCTTGTTAGTCGCGACTAGGTACAGGCTGTGATTCCAAAATGCATGCCTCTTCACATGGTTTTCTTTTTGATGTGTAAGATGACAATGATCCCTAACTTTGACCTCCCTTTAATTTTCTCCCTACAAATATGACAGATACTTTTTTTCTAAATTCCTTTTTTCTCTCCTTTGTTTAATGACATTGTTTATTGGTTTATTTAACCATTATTTATCTTAGTCTTATACAGTCTTTTTCCAATCATCTTACCAAAACTCCTCTGAGGCATCTTCTCCTCTATAAAGTTGCTAACTTGTTGTATTCATCAGCCAACAGATGATTTAATATAATAACAGAGACCACAAGGAGTATGTTTTTGAAATTTATTTGTGTATGATTTATTTGGATTTGGAAAACGTATCTATCTTTCAAAGGATACTTTCAAAATCAGCATATATCACAAATGGATGTTTTATAGATTTGTAAAAATATTTGAATGAATGTTTGAACCGGCATTTTGGTAAATTGATTATGGTTGATTCATGATTACTACAAATTTGAATGTGATTTAATCGTTCTTTTGTGTGAAGGAGTTGAGACATCTCTACAAGGATATTTACTTTCTCTTGTATTAAGTTGTGTTTGGTTAATCTTGATAAATTTTTGATGAAGCATAATGTGATTTTTTGTTGAGTAAAATTAGAGAAGGTCAATGTTGTGTTTCATCATTTTATAGTTGTTTGAAATTTTATAATATCTGAAAATTTGTTTTATTCGTTAATCCATATACATAACAGATAGATTATTCATTTCTCAAATTAGGAATATCTCTCAATTGACATGAAACTTTAAATCTTTAACAATTAATGTATTCTCGTATTTCTTATTAATGTCAACCTTCAGGTTTTCCATTGTGGAGCTGGTTAAGTGAGCAAGAACAGACCATATAAAACATTTATTATCTTTTGTTTTTGAATACAAGAACCACTTTTTAAGTTTTACCTCTTTTGGTAAAGATCAATATAAGAGAAAGCTTTTGGAAAAAAAAGGAGGGGGGGGAATTCCTTTTTTGAATTTTTAAAGAATGTGATATCTAAAAAGAATTTTTGTATAGCAAATCCATAGCCTACTACAGCTGCGTGTTGGCTCGGTGTTAGGTGGCGGCTGGATCCTAGGGTCCTGAGTCAAGCCCCATTGGCCGGCTGAATAATATACACCAGGAAGGTGGACTCAGCTGTCATCCTCGAGGTCGGGCAAAATGAGCACCAGTGTACTGTTAAGGGGGACACTGCATCACGGCATAGCCACGTCCCAACCAGTGATGCAACTAGCAGCCAACAGGCTTGCACCGATAGAGAAGAGACGCCACTACAGTTGATTCAACATGTTGTTCTGTCTCTGGAGTTCAGCGTAAACATCACATCTTACAAAATCTTGAAATGAGGAGATAAGTGAGGTTTTGTCCTCATATAGGGAAGTAGTTTCATTGCCTTCTCTTCCCATATTCAATTTACTCCCATATTAAAACTTAAAAAGTTTTCATTTCACTTAATGTGTTTTTAAATTATAGTTTCAATACTTTGTTAAACCATATCAAACAAGCTTCATGATTGAAGATGTCCAGCGGTCTTGGAAAGCGAAACAATCTTATTTTTATATTGGCTTTAAATGCCCCATCAGTGTTTTCAATGGAAAAATTTAGCGCAACCCTTCCCTTTCTCATCGTTCTTGTGTTTGCGTGATGAAGGTGTTTATTAGAAAAAAAATTTAACAAATCATTATCACCATCTATCACAATGTTTTGTTTTTGGTCAATGGAGAAATTTTGTCTGTAAAGAGTTGATGTGTGTTTGTTGTTTGAAGGTGTTTTTTTATAAACATTTATATCATTGATTGACAAACATCGCAGTACGTTTGTATTCATCCATATTTATATACCAAGAACTTGCTTAAAATAAAATTTTCGTGATGGAAAATCTGGTTAATTATATGGAAACTGTCTGAAAAACCATTTTATCCTACAAGCGTTCTCACTTAATAAATACAACGTATCAAGACACAAAAGACAAGTTAACAATCTCTTCATTTGTAAAGATAGAGAAATAGTGTCGAGGATGTAAAATTGAATAAAGATAAATATAACAACTATTGGTAAAAACAATTTATGGTAATAATATGATCTTCAATTCCTCTGGATGGCTTTTCAGTATATCGGAAGAACATCAATTAAAGTTAGCTCTAACAAAAGTTTCTTCCTCCTTCTGGCAATATAGTTCAAAACTAGAAAAAGGCAATGAAACAAGAAAAAGTATCAAAAAGAAAACCTATGGATGAAGCTTCAGGAAAGAAAAAGAGAAACCAATCTGTTATACGCAAGGAGAAAATTGTATTTTTTCAAACAACCCTAAGATTTAAATCCTGATGAAATAAAGATGTTTAATATATCAGGTGAAATGACATTTCGTTCAATAGTATTAAGGACATTTAAAATACCTTTAATATAAAAAAATGTAGTAGTTGAATCTGTAATGAAAAAAAGTATAAGATATAATGGTAATGTTTTTTTCTACTAATTAAATATGAGTCATTATTCAATAAAAGATTTTGAATAGTATGAGAGTGATGATTAGTATCTGCTGTTGAACAGAAGACAGTTATGATACCGAGAGTTTATGTAATAACAAAACGATAGTTATGAAAGTGTTTTATAGAATGATTGTTGAAAGCACCATGAAGTACTGAAGATGATACGAAGATATTTTATGTGAAGTAAAGTTTTACTTTATTAAATATTCAATAGTTTACTATATTTAGCCTCTTGGAATTTCCTGATTCTCCACATACAAATTTGGAGAATGTCCTGGCATTTGAAAGAGGGGATTAAACAGGAGTCAAAAGCCTATAAACAATGATGTTCTGTGATTACCTTCTAATTAATGATGAAAAAAATACAAGCAGCATAGACTGGTACTACGGAAAATCCGGTCAACTTGACCTCTGACCTTGTCTAATGAAATCTGTCTCTAAAAGTAGCGACGCAAACCAGAAGTTTCTACGATGATTCTGCTACCAAACCATTCAACTTCTTCCGTTCTCGAGTTACCGCGAATTAACGTAACGTAAAGTCACACTCGACCGCCGCCCCCCCCCCAACTCGAAAGACGCCGGGGCGAGCACGATGATGTCAGCGCGCACACGCAAAACCTTTACGTGACTCAACGACACATCTGGCTCAAGCGCGCTTGCACCACGTGACTAGCCGGATGCGTGCGGGTGAATATTTTTATACAATTCTAAAAACGTCTCCAAAACACCATTTTTCCCAGAATTTCGACAACCGCTAGTGTTAAGCGTCCTAAGCGATCGGTCTAAGAGGATAACAACAACACACACCAACATACACACCACAACACACCAACATGCACACACATACACTACACACACACACGCCACAAACACAAATACCCACATGCACACACATACACATACACACATACACATATACACACACACACACACACACACCACACTCGGAGACAGAGAAGAGTTGATAATTCCTCACCTTAACTCGGGTTATTCAGATCAAAAGGACGTTCGAGAGAATTTCTTCCATCAAAAAAATACCATGTTCAAATCTTTCCGAAAAAAAATAAAATTGTCTTCAGAAATCGTTCATTTTATCCACTCGTCGTGTAATTCATAACTCATTTTCAACATCAGTCATGAACGATGTTCTTATTGGGACAACCTGTTAGAAAAAAAAAACACAATAATATTAGTCGTTATAGTGATTTTAATCTGTTTTAAGCCACAAATAATGAATGGGTTGAGATCTCACCAGTAATCTTGTCAAAACGATTGATCTGCAAGTTTGTAGTTAATAATCTGAACGCTCCATTTTCAAAATGAAAAACACACTGCGGCACACAAGTTGTTTAAATAATCAACTTGATGACGTAAGGGAGATTACAAACAATGGTTTTTTCAGGTGTGGCCCCACATAGAAATGACTGGAATTTTTTTGCTGGTTCGGGCGAGGCACTGCCTTGACTTCAAAACTGAATTATTTTAACACGAAAAAATGAAACATCTTGCTATGAATGATTTTGATGAAACCTACGTTTTTAAATTCTGTTTTTAGATAAACTTTGCTCTGTTGTGTTCTGATGATTTAAGATATAACCATGAGGAACGTGGGCACAGAATACTCCTCATTTCACAGACGACTGTGCTCTTAAAAACACTTCCCCATTTTACAAAAACCGAATGCAGGGATTACATTTTACAAAACCGAATGAGGATAAAGTGAAAAAGGTGAGGGAATGTAATAGAAAATAAGTTTATTCCCCAAAAGTCGAACATGGACAAATATTTCATTGGTTCGCTCTTTGAGTGGGAATGAAAATATGAAGGAAAGAAGTGCTTTAATCAGTAAGTCTCAATTTTACATTTGCTTGTATGGGAGGGAGAAATCAGTTCTCCTATTTTGGCTTTTTGCGACTGAGTTATGTCTCAATTTTACATTGCTTGTATGGGAGGGGAGGAAATCGGTCTCCTCTTTTGGGCTTTTGGGGCTTGAGTCAGAAAGTTTTTCCCTTTCCCCCATTCATTTAATGGCGTTCTCAAACCCATTAATCCTCTACATATATATACACATATATAGTATATGTACCATATTGGGTGTATAATACATATATACATTATATATAATTTCTGCATAACATACCAACATATATATAATATATATACTATTATATATTATATTTATAGTATATGATTTATATATATATTACATGTTAAAATTATATATATAATATATATATATATATATATTATATTGTTACGGCTGTGGAATCGCAATACACCATAAAAGGTTCCTTAGATTAGCTATGCCGTAGTGAGTGTTCAGACAGTTCCCACCGTTTTAAAGGTAATTCGTTGTATAAACATCGGCTGCCGACGCTTTGAGATAGCCGTTTTCTTTCTGTCGTATTTTGAAGCAACCACGTCTCAAACACCATTACAACAACCACCTTAACCACAACGCCAAACCACGCCACCACACAACACCACGATCCCATCAAACCACAAACCGAACCACCACCACCAAGCGTCGCTCTCAACAACCGCGTCCGATGGCAGAACAAAAGCACTTGGAAGCCTGTGGTTTATTGTCCCGCCGTGATTTCTCCCGCTGTCTTCCCCGCACTGGTGTGGGGAGGGCGATCGAGCGGGGTCAAAGGTCAGTGAAGGAGCGGGTCTGATTTTGGGGGAATAATTCCCTGGCCCCGAGCGCAAAAACTGACTTTCCTCGGCCCCGCACAGGCGCGGGAGGCGGAGGGAGAGGGGCACGCGCTTTTTGGAAAGTCCAAGAAGGGAGGGAGCCAGAAACGGGCGGGGCAAAGGGCGGAAAGCCCGCGTTACAAGGCGAGACAGACGCGAGGCTCTGGGGGTCTCTCTCTGGTTATGCTGGCTCGTTCGTTCTAGCGGGTCAGCTTGGGCTTCTCTTCTCCTCCTTCGTTTGGACACGATCTTCGTGGCCTTGCATTTTGGGTTCTTCTCTCTGGCCTGAGCCTCTCCCTTCAGTCTTTGCTTGTTTGGTCCGTGGTCGGGAGCACATGCAGTGCACGCGGAGAGACTCGCTGAACCCGCCAGGGGCCCGAGTCAGGCGCGGCTACGCAGGCGTGGGGAAGTCGACGTCGCGACCTGCTCACGTCGGCCACGAGGGCGCGGTAAGACCTTCGGTTCACGGGACCCTTCGGTCCTTCCAGGTCCCGTGCCATAAGGTCGCGACTGTCTGCACCCTCGTCTTGGGGTGGCCTTCTCTTGTTTTGATGCATGCTGTGGCGCCATGCCTGCCAAGTAGGAACTGTGTAAGTAACTGTGCATTTAAATTGTCCTTGTTTATAGTCGGTCGCTATTGCTTTTTTTTCTATTTCTTGCCTTGTAATTGCATGACGATCCGCGACGGACAAAAGTAGGCTTGGGAAATGAGATTCGGACCGGACGGGTCTCTCCACGCGAGCGTGTGTGAAGCTCCGACGAGCAGAGCACTGTGTTCGAGTGGGGACCCCTCGAAACGCGGGCTTCCTTTTGTTATGCGCGGAGTGACTTCATGGTGACGTGTGGTTGGAAATCCGGCAGGAGGGTGAAATCCCTGCCGGTGTGCGTGCAGAGGAACGAGGGACGCGGTACAGCTGCCTTGACGTCACGCCAAAAGGTGCGGCTGTGATTGCCGGCTGGTGCCAAGCTGCATATGCCGCGCTGGTGATGCACAGTTGAAAAAAAAAAAAACAGCCTCGCTTCGGTGTGAACAGGATTCCGGCAAGGTGGAAGACCCCCCTGCCAGGGCACAGAGGAACTAGTAGGGGAAGGTTAGCATAGCTAGACCGAAGCTTCATGGGGCAGGGTAAGTCCTCAGGGCCCGTGGAGTGATTAGTAGAGGGATTGTAGTCGTTTAGGAGGGAAATGATTTTTGAGGACAGTGACGACTTTGGTGTGAGAGGGCGACGTAGCTTACTAGTAGGTAAATGGTAACGGGTGTAGTTATAAGGGACAGACGTGGAGACGAGTAGTTAGGATGTAGTAGCAGGATGGCCAGAAATTCAGCGGATGTGATTGAAGAGCGGAAGGAAAATGTTGTGAGTGAGGCCCCGGGCGGAGTGTATGGAGTGAAGGTGGTATGGCATGGTGCATGAGTGAATGGGGGAGGAGTTTGATTCCCACCCAAGGACCCGGGGTCAGAATAGGTAGTAGAGGGTTAGTAATTGACGGAAATGGAGCGTTTGCTGTTGTGGGGGAAGTAGCTCGTCCCGTTGGAGGGGTGCAGGAGCCTCGTTGATGGGCTCGGAGCGTGGCTGCGAAGGTGGAGTATCGTGATGGGACCCGGCACCGCGTCGTAGTCGGCCGTGGTAGCCAAGGCGCCATGGTGGGCCGGCGATAAAAAAATTGTATGGGCACGGGTGCACCGCATGATGTGGGGGCCCGGCGCGCCATATGCCACGGGGGCAAGTGTACTGGGCACGGGCGACCCTCGGAAAGGATCCGGGCGCCAACTCGCCATGCGAGGGCATTGAGGGGGAGCGCAGAGAGGGCACTCCAATTTTTTAGGAGACTTGGTAGGCTCGGACGGCAGTGTGTGCCGGCGGGTGCCATCGTTAGAGATCGCAGAGGGTAGTTCCTGCCAAGGGAGCCACGCATCCCAGCATGAGACTGTGTGAGGGCACGAAAAGAAAATTGCGGGGGCATGGCCCGAAATTTGAGAGACACCGAACAAGGCGACGGGATCTTGGTTGCTTTAGAACGATAGTTAAGCGGAAGACGCTTGTGAAAGCCCGGGTGTTTAAGAATAAGTGTTAGGTAGATTAGGCAATGACCCCCCGACACACCATCGCCTTCGCTCTCATTGTGGGCCGCTGACCACTTTGGTGTTAAGAATCGTGAGTCTGAGGGAGGCCAATTCTGAGCTCATTGGGACAGGACGCTAGCTCTCCTTTTCCCTCCAGAAGGGAACGTAGGGGTGTGGAGTAGGCTTGGAGCGATAGTTAGCCGAAACAGAGACAAAAGGGGTTAGGAGACAAATTATAGTGGGGAATAAAAATAAATAAAACAAAAAAATGTGGGCTAAATAGTTGTTGACAATTAAGGAGTGGGTTGACGGAGACTGCAAAGGCGATAGGTTGAGGGAGACCGTTTAGGGTAGGTCGGCCCGCCTTCCGAGTGGCCAGCACCACCGCACTCCTCCACAACTCTCTCATTACGGCTTGTGCCGGCCACCTTCATCGGTCTGGCTGTTTTGCTTGCAAGGCCTGTTGGGCACTTCATCGGCTGGGCTGGTTTTGCACAAGCGCGTGTGCCGGCACTCATCTGTCTGGTGTTTGCTGCAAGGCCTGTTGCGTGCGGATCGTCTGCTGGCTGTTGCTGCAAGGCCTGTGCCGGTCAGATTGTCTGCTGGCTGTGCTGCAAGGCTGGCCGGGTCGGATCGTCTGCTGCGGTGCTGCAAGGCCTGTAGCCGGTCAGATCTCTGCTGGCTGTGCTGCAAGGCCTGTTGCCGGTGGATGTCTGCTGGCGCTTGCTTCAAGGGCTGTGCCGGCCACTTCACGCCGCTCTGTTGTTACAACGCTTTTCCTCATGCTATGCTTATGCCTTCCTGCCCAGTTGCCATTGATCTCATGCAGGTCTGCCCTCGGTCCAGTTGCCCCGTTCTGTTTTGGCATTCCCCCCCCGCTGTTCAATTGCCATGTCGCCAGGATCCTCGCGTAAGTTTGCAGGGGACTGCCTATGGCAGCTGCAACGCGGCGAGCTGCATCACAAGCCGTGTGCACTGTGTTTGTTCATCATCCATCCATCCACCGTCATTGCGTGTGTCGGCTTGAGTCGCACGGTTCGTAAGTGCCGCAGGGACTGCCCGTAGGCAGACGCCACGGAGACTGCGTTTGGAACGTGCACCTTATTGTGTTCACCTGCGCCATTTTCAAAAGGGGAGGACTGGAGCGTATGAGCAGCCGGCAATTCCCTGCACCGCGGGTTCATGTACCAGAGACTGCGATTGAGCACTCGCTCCCTGTGAACTCGTGCTTTTGTCTTTTTTCCGCAAGTCATCGTCTGGCCATGGGGTCAGTTAAAATTGTAAATTAAGTGTTAAGTGTAATTGTAAATGTTTTGGCACCCCGCATGGTTGTCTTTAGCGCCGCAATTTATTAAGTCGTCTGTATGAGTGGTGTTGTTAGTTATTACTCAGCCGTAGGTTATTATATTTGGGGGACACGAATCACTGAATGTCATCAGGATCCGAAGGTAAATTATAGGGGAGAATACACATGATTGGCATACGAAAATTCGACGACTCGGACGAGTCTGTAAAAAGGGAGGGTTGTACGCTGTGGATATTCGCAATACACATAAGGTCCTAGATTAGCTATTTTTCGGCGTAAGCGCTAGTCACATTTGCACGGCGGCCGTGGGTCTCAAATCTATGGCCACTAGCAATTATACGGCGGCCGCGATATTCACGGTAACAATTGTAGAGTCTCACATATGTTTTGATATTTTTGGGGAGCCGCACGCGTATTTAGGCCTAACTCACATTTTGCCACGGCGCCGTGGGTCTCAAAATCTCGGCACTACAATTATAACGGGCAGCTGCAGTATTTCCACAGTCAACAAATGTAGCAGTCACATATGTTTTTATTTTTCGGGAGCTGCAGGGGTATTAATAATTGTGGAGCCGAAAACGTGGGGTTGCCGTACGGATCTTGATTTGAATGTCGCAACGTGATTAGGGCGTTCTGCGGCGGTCCATAGAATTTCAAGGCAGACGAAGCGACGCAGGGGACGCAGGGGGCCCTAAGGCGAGTCGGCCATGACGACGGTAACGAAGGGTTATTTTATTTATTTTTTTACCAGTTTGTTTTTTTTCGGCTTGTTCGGATTGCGACAGCGAAGTAGGAAATGAAAAAAGTTTAAACTCCGCGTTATAATTCCACGGCGCCTTACGGCTGTAAATATAGCCCATACGGCGTAGGGCCACCTGAGAGCCATCAGAAATCTCTGGCCGCCGCACGTTCTGTCAATCAGAGGGCGTAACGCCACCGTCCTCGCCGTTAGAGGCAAATGTGACTGAGGCCTTAGATCTTAGAAATTGTGGAGACCGAAACTGGGATTGCCGTACGGTCTTGATTTGATGTCGACGGTGACCTTAAGGGGGCCCTGCGGCGGCATAGATTTTCAAGGCAGACGCAAGGTACCTCAAGGTCCGCAAGGCGACCGCAGGGGCCTAAGGCGAACGTGGCGCAGACGGACGGTAAACGAATGGGTTAATTTTATTTATTTTTTTTACCAGTTTTTTTTTTTCGGTTAGTCGAGTGCTACGCGAACGTACAATGAAAAAGTTATAACTCCGCGTTATAATTCACGGGCGACTTATGGCCTTAAAATATAGCCATACGCGTAGGGCACCCGTGAGCCACTCAAAAACTCGCGCGCGCACGTTTCTGTCAAGTAGAGGGCGTCACGCCGCCGTATCCTCGCGTAGAGCAAATTGTGATAGGTCTAAGTGAGTGTTCAGATAGGTCCCACCATGTATAAAGGGAATTCATAGTATTATCGGGCTGCGAGACCTTTGAAGATAGCCGTTTTTCTTTCTGTCGTTATTTAACCAACCACGTCTCAGACCACTACAAACAACCACTTAACCACAACGCCAACAGCACCATCAACAACAACCCCGATCGCATTCAAACCACAACCGAACCACCACACCAACGTCGTCTCCAACAAACCGCGTTCCGATGGCAGAACAAAAGCACTTGGAAGCCTGGTGGGGTTTTTCCCTGCCTGATTCTGCCCACCTGTTTCCCCCGCATTGGTGTGGGGGAGGGGCATCCGAAGCGGGGGTCAAGGTCAGGTAAAGCAGGGGTCTGATTTTGGGGAATAATTCCTGTGGGGCCCCCCGAGCCAAAATGACTTTCCTCGCCCCCACGGCTTTGGGGAGGGGGGACGGACGAGCAGGCCCTTTTGGAGCTTCAGAAGGGAGGTGGAGCCCAGAAACAGGGCGGGAAAAGGGCGGAAGCCCCGTTTTACAAAGAGCCGAACAGACGCGAGGCTCGGTCTCTTTCTCGGTCATGCTGGTGTTCGTTCTTGTGTCAGTGGGCTGGTCACCTTGGCGCTTCTCTTCTCCCTCCTCTTGGACTTTCGTTTGGCACTCGTCTTTTGGCTTCTCTGTTCTGGTCTGAAGCCCCTTGCCCTTCGAGCTTTGCTGTTGGTTGTGGGTGTGGAAGACAGCCGACGCCGAGAAGCTTCGTGACCACGCAGGGGCCGGTCTGGCTACGGTAGCAAGGCCGTGGGAGTCAGCGTCGCGACCTGCACGTCGCGCCCAAGGGCGCTGGGTAGACTCTCGGTCTACGGAACCCGTTTGGTCCTCACCAGGTCCCGTGCCATAGAAGAGTCCGCTGGACCTGTCGCCACCCTCGCTGTGGGTGCATCTTTGTTTTTTGTATCTCTGTGGCGCCGTGTCTGCCAAGTAAGAAAACTGTGTAGTAACTGGATGTAAATTGATTCCTTGCTTTAGTCGGTCGTATGCTTTTGTTTTCTATTCTTTTGTATTATGCATGACTGCCTGCTTATGAATACGTGTGTGTATGAATAAACCTTGCTGTGAAACGTATCCGGTTCGTTGCGTCATTTCCTTGGAAGGCCATCTTCGTACTGTGAATGAGTAGTGTGGTTTGAATGCCCGGTAACAGAATCACATCAAGTCGAGTCGGCGATAACACGTCGGGTTATCACTTTAGCACGGAACGGCCGCTTAAGCGTTCGTGTCTAGGCCGACCTGCGGCGAGGTTACAGTATCGCCTGGTCTGACTACTCGCGCAGTACTTAGGTAGGGTCGAATTTGGCGAGCAACCCTATCTGCGCGGGTGGGCAAATTGGCACGATCGCTGGTGAGGTTTAAACCCCACTTCGTGACTAGGTCCTGTCGGCAGTTTCCCACCGAGGGTACGACTGAATTGTTCCGGTAGGCGCCGGCTGCGCATAAGAGTAAGCGGCCGCTCGCACGCCGGGCGGGCCAGAATTCGTAACAATTATATATATATATATATATATTATATTATATATAATATATTATATGCAGTGGTCACGACCTTTGAGGTATTTACCATTTAGAAACTTCACCATCTATCTTCTCAATTATCCTTGAAGAAGTCCTTTCATTCAAGCTTCTGGGTCTCACTATGTGTCATGATCTTTCCTAGTTAAGCCACATTTCCAAGCTGGCCACCAAAGCCAGTCACCGACTGGGAAGACTCCGTCGGTACAATGAAAAATAAAATGCAGGTGACGACCCGACAATGGGGAAGCACGGTCTATGTTCGTATCCTCCACAGTGTGTCAGCACACTCTGCTAGTGGATATATATTAATTATTATATATATATAATAATATAATTATATACTATAATATATAAATAATCTGCTATGATATATATAATATTAATAAATAATTATTATATGTATATATATATATATATATATATATATATATATATAGTGCTAGTGTTATATATAGAATTATATATCTGTCTATATTACAGCAACACTCTGCTAGTATAATATATATATATATATATAATATATATATATATAATATATATATATATACTATATATAATACAGGGTGTCCCAAAAAATGTACTCACTCTTTAAAATGATAATAAAATGCGTTGTTTATTGACTTAGAAACAAGATCAATGGTTAAATGTATAAATGGATAAATGCATGTTTACAAATTTCAAACTGACGACCATACGTTCCAACACAGCGATAACGCGGAACAATGAGTCAACAACATTACGATCATTTCATTGGAACTGCAACACATTGTCTTTCAGTTCTCTTTCAGCTCATCGACTGTTGCTGGTTTTGAGCCGTAAACTTTATCTTTGAGATATCCCATAAAAAGAAGTCACTTGGAGTAAGACTGGGAACGTGCAGGAATTCAACACTACTCTTCTACAAATCATCTGTTCGGAAAAGTTTGCTTCGAGATAGGCCCTTACTCAAGTGTAGTGGGGAGTGCTCCATCTTGCTGAAAGTAAATCTGTTCGTCACCAAATATCTCTTCGACACGTGGACCGACGGATCCTGCAGCAAGTTTAAGTAAGCATCCCCATTTGAGAGTTTGGTCAAAAAAAGAATGGCCCGTAGGATGCCCAATGCTGATATCCCACACCACACATAACCCCTGGTAGTTTAAATGGTGTTCCATAGTAACATCGGATTTTCAGGAGCCCAGTAGGTGCAATTGTTCGGCTAATTGAGCCATTTAACTTGAAGCTGGCCTCATCGCTCCAAACAATTTTGATGGAAATGCTGCATCTAATTCGCATTTGCCCAGGTACCACTCACAAAATTCAGCTCTCCGGTCAGGATCGTCTTCATTTTAGAGCGTGGATTAATTTTGGAATGTAACTTTCCAATTAATTCGGCTTCAAATGCGATGGGCGCTTGATTTTGGATTCCTGTCTCACGAGCCATTTGTCATACAGATTTCCGTGGGGATCGGTGGAGGTTTCCAGCAATTGATTTTCCTTTCTGGGTGGTTGATGACCGTGGTCTTCCTGAATGCTCCTTAGGACGTCATGCACAGTTCCATCTGTTTCAAACTTATCTCGGATGTGAGCAATGGTGCGTCGCGTTGGTGGATCTTTGTGAAAATGTCGTCAAATTGTCTTTGCACTTCCATGAGTGTTTTCGTGCTTCCAGTAGCACTTTATGATAAATTTTCTTTCTTCAAAACCCAGTCGTACTTCTGCCATTGATTTGGTCAATTTGATGCTGAAAATAAATGAAAAAATCAATGAGTTATGAGGAGCTAAAATGTGAAGACTTTTTGGGACAACCCTGTGTATAATACATATATATATCCATAATATAATATATGTATATATATATATCTTACAGTATATATATATATACTATATATGATATATAATATATATATATATATATATATATATATATAATATATATATCTCAAGACCTTTGAGGTTTTTACCATTAGAAAACTTCACCATCTACTTTTCTCAACCTCCTCTGAAGAAGTCCTTTCATTCAGCTTCTGGGTCTCACTATGTGCCATGATCTTTCCTAGTTAAGCCACATTTCCAACCTGGCCCAAAGCCAGTCACCGACTGGAAACTCTGTCGTACAAATCTTCCTTGGCCCATCTGAGCTCCTGACCACATACAAAGCTTCCGTCCACAGTCTGATGGTGTACTGCTCTCCCCTATGGTCCGATGCTCCTGCCTCTCACCTTTCTTGGTTTCACGCTGTGGAAACCAATGTATTTAGGATCACTTGTATCTCCCATGATGAGGCTGAGTCTTTCGGCCTCTCACTCTCTCACCGCAGGCAGGTCGGTGGCCTTTCTGTCTTCTACCGTCTCCTGTCTGGTCTCGACCCCCTGCTTTGTCTGCGATATGTCCCCACTGTATTTCCACAGGGCGCTCAAGGTACACCAACAACCCCCTTCTGGTAAAACTACCAAAATCACGAATCACTGCTCACCTTCACTCTTTCATTCCTCTTTTTCCCGCCTTTGGAATAAACTCCCTCACTCTATTCAATCCCATTCTTCCCTTCAGGCCTTCAAAACAGCTGTTCACCACCACCTCTTATCCAAATCCAAATCCCCATTCAAATCCTCGATCTTTTCTACCCCGTTAATCCACCCCAAATGCACCTCTTTCAAATTCCCTGCTTTCTTTTCTGAAAGTCCCGAAAATATACATCTTGTATTCCCCGTGTTCCCTCCTCCATCCCTCTCCCTTCCACAGAACTCCTGATGTGTCTGTTCCCCACTGTTTTGTTCTCCCCTCTCCCGCTTCTCTCCCTTCATGCCCCCCCCCCGCTGTGCGTTGTGTGTTAGCTCTCATAAGAGCCTCGACAATGTGTATAAAAAATAATCTGTATATATATATACATACACACATGTATCGGGAGTTTCAAAAGTCCGGAATCAGAGGGATATGTATATTTACAATTTTATTGTAATAATTGCTCAAAATGTCAGTCACTGACATGTACACACATTAATTATTGTATGTCGGTTTCTTTGAACGTTTCGTAACATTGACATATCGACTTTAACACGTTGGTTTCTGATTTCATTTTTCAGATCTTCAATAGTAGGTCGACTCACGGCATAAACTCAAATAAAAAGTCAAGTGGCGTTAAATCCAGATTACGT
>CM068963.1:64528770-64539077 GCA_035128595.1 Eptatretus atami
TGAGCGTTCCGTTTTATCGGTTCATGACTTCCTTTCCAACTCAAAGACATCGTCTCAAAAATATTTCAAATATAACAGTATATACATATATATATTATATATATATATATATATATATATAGTATATATATAGAATATAGATATTTTACGGCGGGCCGGGCGTCGTCTTGAACCGACCGCTCTGACGGAGCCGCAAATCGAGTCGCTCGACCGATCTCTCTCTTTTTAACAATTGGGGTATTTATTAATAATAATGGGGAACTAGGGAAGCACGTAAGAGCAGAACTAGACCGACTTCACAAAATGCGATGCAAACATTTACAGCACACAAAGCACTTAACAATTTCCTACTTATTAGATGGGCCCACGACACACGTACGCACACAACAGACACCCAAGAAATTGTGGTTGAGGCCTTTAATAACGAGCTCAGCTCGGAGGGACAGGTGAGCTGAAACCCAGAGCTATCTCGAACCTCCACCTCGTGTGGTCTTCAAGTTGTTCGGACCCGCGGCTCAGCGAGAGCGAGCTGGATCCAATCGCCGTGAGCCGCAATCCTTCCCGAGCTCCTGCGAATCCTCCCGCGTTCTCAACACGTGCTGGTGAGACGAGGCGCGATCCTTCCCGTCGATGCGTCGCTTCCCCGAGGAACCCTCCAAGAAGAGGTCGATGAGTCGCACCAAGCCGGGACCAAATCGGAGTACAAAGAGCTCCAGAACCAAGAAGAAGAAGAAGCCACCATTCGCAGTCGAGCGAGCAACCGGCTCCACTTTCTCCAAAACAAAGCAGCTCTCCAAAAGCCGACCGAGCCAAGCAGGACCCGAAGCTCTGCTGAACAAACTCCTCTGCAGAAGCAAAAAGCTTCCGAAAAACTCAACCCTAACCCAAGCCAAACAGGACGAAGGTCTGCTGAACGACTACTCTCTGCGAAGCAAAAGCTTACTACTCAAGAACAAAAGAAAGATCTCGTCCTTTCCTTCTCCCCCCTCCCCGGCGCCCTGCGTGACTCATGCCCTCGTGTCCATCCCCCGCTCAACCACGGGTGGGAGGGAGTTGTTGAATCATGAATCACGGGACGGCAGGGTTCTTCTTCCTCTTCGCAGAAGAGGGGAGGACGTCTCCATTGTTTCTTTCCCTAACTATTAAATCGATCCGCAGCGCATGAATCGATTTCTAAACATTTTAAACAATGGAAGGTGAGATATCTAGGGAACAAGCACTTATCGACATAGCTGACTAAAGGAACCTGTATGTTGTGTGCAATCGAATTCCAAATTCGAGTATATATATTATATATATATATATATATATATATATCCTGATTCAGGACTTTTGGAACACCCTTATAATGAATAATAAAAACATTTATGAGCACACTGAATGAATAATTGAACGGAATTAAAAAACAACACCCAGGAAATATTAACACAAAAATATTTAATAAATATTAACACCCAGGGAATATTAAATAAACCTGTCAATGTTCTGCACATTTTTTAATCCCGTGGTTGTCAGTAACACAATAACTCTGTGTATTCAAGGTGAAATGATTTAATTCATTCCCGGTCCATCAGACAGGTGCACGCCACGCTGTTTGTGCCGCATAGTTCGTCCTAATGGCGTAATTGCACTAATTCGTTTCGCTGACCGTGCTTAAAAGGGAAGCTGGCATTAAATTATTATATTAAGTGAACACAGTTTCTCTAATGTTTCTATGAATGTCCCCAAAGCGAAGAGGAGTTTTTTTCAATACCCTGAATATTATTCAGTCATTTTGTTAGACGTTGTTTCTAATTCCCTGGTAATGCTTAGTAATTATACATAATGGTACAATCATTCTCTTTTTGATGGCAGTTTCACATAATACGTCTCGCCAGTTTTCAGGCACCTAATTGGCCTTCATCGCAACTGCTTCAATGTGATTCATGGAAAATGGCAAATTGCTGTATTTCTGGCCATTTTGACTGCCAGCTTAAATTAGAATATTATCCGCGGGCTGCCTTTATGGGCTCTGATGGCTGTGGGGTAGATGGAGCTAAGCAGCAGGCTCCTGGGGAGAAAGCTTTTTCACTTCTGTATTTCGTCTTTAAAATGATGTACTTACGCTAAGCGGGTTATTTGCCGAGGTTTTTATTGGATTAGAGGCCGTTATGCTTTTCTGTAGGCTTTGTGCCACTTTTGAAAGGTGCATATAACTGGAAATACAGCGGGAGCTTGTTATAAGAATGATCCCAAACCGGTGAAAGGATTTGAGAAGTTAATCCAGGTGAGGGAAGATTCAAGGGCAGATAAGAATGTGACTGTGCATAAAAGTCGAAAGATAAAGAACAAATGCATAATTAAAGCAAAAACGTATTCATCAGCAACTCCTACTACAACGATTGCTACCATTGCAGTGCTACTGTAACATCCCCAATAATTTCCACATGATTGTGATGTCAGTCAGAGAACCTTTTTGGACCAAGACTCTCACGAACAAACTTGCCAGATCCGACATTCAGGAATTTGAAACTTATTCAGTTTGCTGGTGAACACTTGCCGACTCTTAATGAAAGACACCGTGCTATCTTTAATGTCCACCATCTAACACTTGTAGACAAGTTATGATGAGGTGCAATGCCATGCCTGTGAGTATGTATATATATATATATAGTTATAATATATATTGTCTATATTTGTATAATGTATATATATATATAATTATATATTATGTATATGTGTGTATAAGTTTATATATTATATATATTATAATATATATATATATAATACATATATGTATAAGTATATTATAGTATATATTATGTTATATAATGTGTACATATATATATATATGTATATTTTTATAGTACATGTGTACGTATATATAGTGTGTATATAATAATATATTATATAATATATATATATATATGTATATTGTGTACGTATATATAGGTGTATATATATATTTTATTATGTTATATGTTACCTATATATATATATACTGTATATATATATAGGTGTATATATATAGTATGTATATATATATTTATAGTGTACGTATATATAGGGTTGTATATATATTGTATATATATAGTGTATATATATGTGTGTACGTATATATAGGTCGTATATAATATAATATATACACCTATATATACGTACACATATACTATATAATATATACTAAATATTAACACCTATTTATACTACTACATATACATAAATATAATATACTACCTATATATACGTACACATATACTAAATATATATATTATATATATACATATATATATACACTATATATACGTACACATATACATAAATGTATATATTATATATTATATATATAATTTACAATTTATGTATATGTGTACGTATATATAGGTGTATATAATATATTTATATATGTGTTACGTTATAGGTGTAATATATATTATATATATATATATATTTTATGTATTGTGTACGTATATATAGGTGTATATGTATATTATATGTATATATAATATATTGTTACGGCTGTGGAAATTCGGAATACACCATAAAGGGTCCTTAGATCAGTAATGCCGCTAAGTTTATGTGCAGATAGTTCCCACCGTTGTTTAAAGGGAATTATTCGTGTTCACCGGGCTGGACTCTTTGAGATAGTCGTTTTTCTTTAATATCGTTATTTTGGACCGTCCGAAAACGTCGAACGAAGGCTCCGTGGAAGACCTGCAGCAACGCACGAGTTTTCCCGCCGTTTTCCGCCACCAACACTGGCACGAGAAGCGGCGAAGAGCTCGCTCACGATTGGTGGACACGGGGCGTGAGGCGGTCGGGAGGGGAACGCCCCTTTGTGAGGAGCTTCTCGAAAGAGCTCGAAGGGAGGCGGAGCCGAAAAGGGGGTGGAGCGAAGGACGGAGCCCCGCGCTATATAAGGCGGACCGCCCGCGGGGCTCGCTCTCTCTTCTTCTTCGTGCTGGATTGCTCTGCTTCCTCTTCGTCGACGCTCTCTGCTCTTCTTCGTCGACGTCATCCGCTCTCTTCTGGTGGTCGAGGTCGAACTCGGATCACTCTCATCGTTTTAGCTTCCTCTCTCTTGGTGGTCCTCGGAGGTTCGCGCTTCGTCGTCTCTTGGTGGTCGAGGTCGACCTCGACCACTAAATACCCACACGGGTATTTAGGTATATCGATTCGGTGATTCACCCTATTTCGCGCGCGGTAGAATGCGGACTGGGTTGTGGTGAGGTTAAACCCCACCCGTGACTGGCTCCTGGCGTAGTTCCAGGAGGGTCCGACTGAATTGTCCGTCCGGTGGGCGACGCGGCTGCCATTAGAGTATGCGGCCGATCGCACGCAGGCGGGCCAGAATTCGTAACAATATATAATATTATATATATATATATATATATATATATATATATATATATATATATATATACAAGCTGGTAGGCGACGAGGGATCCGCTAGGATCGAAGTGCTGGATACGATGCTTTTCATTCTGACCGATCCACCGACGAAGATTCATTGCCAAGAGTATTGGTTCACATACAATTGTTCCTCTGCCTGGCAAGATTTTTCCTATTGCGTATTTTGCCAACTGGCACTCCTCATAAATAATGACGGTAAATAGACACCCTATTTTTGAAGGACTACCATTTGAAAAATAAAACCTAAATCAAAAATCGGCTCGAGTAAAATTTTCTAAATATCTCGAAGTGTTTAATTCCGAAGTCTCGTTTCTCCACATTCAAAACTGTAGGACAAGTATTGAAATAGTGAACGTGGTTTTTCGGCCGCTGCATAGCAACGGGTGGTTGCTAGCAACGAAACGCAAACGCGCACATCCCAGCTCATATGGCACCTGTCGCCAAGTTTCATCAAATGGTTTGCTGGTTTGTGCTGTGGAGCCTCGCGTTGCAGACACACACACACACCACACCACACAACACACACACACACACACACACCAACACACACCACACACATACACGACGAAACCCCGACAATAAGGGATATCTAGCGAATCGACAACAGTCACACACCCACAACGAATATAGAGGTCACTTACTGACTCGTGAACCAATATTGGTCTCAGGGGTGAATTCTGTCTGGGGAGGCTGCTTCATTTGGTAGTTTTATGAAGACCCATTAAGTGATGATTGGCTGTAGTCCACACCACGAGCAAGACCGCATCACGTGGCTCAGGATGCTCGGATAGGAAGGAAATGGCAAACCACCCAGTCTAACCCTCGCTAAGAAACTGCTTCGGTAGAACTGATGTTCTGTAACGAGATTATGGTAAACCAGAAATATACATAAAGTGTGTGTAGGTATACGTATTTGTATGTGAAAACGTGTACGCTCAACAAACAAACAAACACACACACACACACCTGGCAAGAATGCTGAGACATATACACAGTCTCTTCTTAGCTGTCTTGCCTGGGTTCAAATCTTGGCCCAGCTATAAACTGTCATCCCGGTGGTTCACAGGCAGGGTGATTCATCAATGTGTGTGTTGTCCCTCGGATGGACGTTAAAATGGCTGTCCCATCTGCCGGTATTAATTCGTGGACATTAAAAAAATCCCACTGTCATTTGTTTGTGAAGGGTTGACAAGTTATCGCCGGCACCTTGATCCTAAACAAATTGCAAATTCTTGCCATAACTAGTGCCGGAAGGCAATTGCAAACCACCCAGTGTAACCCTTTGGCAATTAACGGCTTTGGCAGCATGGACACTCTGTAACAGAGTATGGTACATGACGATTCATACACACACAACCTCAGGATTATGTACAGTGTCGTGTGCACACATAAATACCCAGTGTCGGGTTGATGAAACATCCTTTCATTTACAGCTTCACAAGGAGAGTTGTATTGCGTGTCGTGGTGGCGAGAAAAATGGCAGATCCCGTTCGATGTGCCGTGCGTTTTCCACG
This sequence comes from Eptatretus atami, assembly GCA_035128595.1. Lineage (NCBI taxonomy): Eukaryota > Metazoa > Chordata > Myxini > Myxiniformes > Myxinidae > Eptatretus > Eptatretus atami. The sequence goes on from CM068963.1 coordinate 64,534,677, forward strand.
ACAACAGCGAATAAATAGGAGGCTTTGTGTGAATAAAGCATGTGCGGTGCTCTTTCATTCTTCATTCCAGCCGTCACGGGAAAACGCTTAATAACGAGACTCTTTCCAATGCTGCTTGTCGTCAGGATTTGTTATCATTCGGATATGGTTACAGATCTGCAGCCTCGGACGGGCTTCAAAAGCTTCGAGATGCGCTTGATAAGTCTTCCTTTTTACAATGCATCAAGCTTTTGGGAAATTCTGTACACGTGTTGCACACAGCAAAAGAAACAAGTTATCCGAGAGTAGGGGATTTCAAGTTATGGTCGCAGCGCCGTGAGCCATGTAATTACGTGCTCAGATGGGAATACCAAAGAGGTCAACTTAATAATGGCATAAATTATATGAACGAAAGGATTATCATTTTCAATTGTACTTTAACAACAATTTCAAACTTTTAACTGATCACTCGCTATTTTCTCCCTCTCTGTTAGGCCACGGATTTACTGATCACGTTTTGTAAACGACACGGATGCAATGCTCTACTTTGCACTTGTTAGCTCGAATCTGCCTGTACTCACCTTCACTCACACCTGCTTCACAACACTCACCATAATTGCAGTTCTCAGAAGACTCAAAATTATCTCTTTTGATCCACAATGCCGTCGCGGAAGAGGTTTGTAACTTGGGGCTTTCTTTGTTAAAAGGAACCCTGAACTTAACCAGTTTTTATTCACCCCTTCCCAACCGATCTTGCTCTTGACACACTTGAATGAGAAGCCGAAAATGGTTCGACCAAAGAAGCTACCATGAGGAATTCCAGAAACAATGGCGGTCGATCTTCATCATTTCCTCGTCCACGTTCGTGAAAGCAACGATCATTCAATAAGTGTTGAAGATTTTATAATCCCCCTCCCCCCTTCCATCCTCCCATCCAACACCTACCCCTTTCCCACATCTTGAATGACATGACATCTTTCCCACCTCTGGAATTGGCATATTTGGTGGGTTGTACCAAGTGCTACCTTCGTATTAATACAATGAACACTACACTCATCTTACGGCGAAACCTCATTCGATTTCACCTCTTTGTCCTCTTATATATTCATGGTCTATGACGTACTAGTGTAAAACCGAATGATTTTTGTGGAACTTTAACCAAATAATTTTCTGGAAGAGTTATTAATACATGAATGACCACATCGTAGTGAATATAGAGGAGCGGAGGCTTTTTATCCTTAAGACACTACATGTAATCAAACAAAGCCTGTCTGGAATAGTTTGGTGAAGATAATAAAAACAACTTGTGGAAATGACTAGAAAAAATATTTAGCGTCAAGTTCTGACTTTGGGCACACATTCCATGAAGGACAAGGACACCAGTGTACTTAAACAAAAATACAAGGGGGATTTAAAGAGTTGCATAGGAATGACATCCTCACAGTATTCAAAGAAATGCCAAAAAATTGTTTCCAATTATAATAGTCTTGTGTTTCTTGAGGAAGAAAATATTTTTGTTATTAAGCCTCCTCCTAGCAGAGGGGAAGGCTTATAATAGCTGTTGTAGGGTTTGTTCCTACAATTAGAGGTCCCCATTTTTAATGGTACCTCGGCGTTTCTTCTACCACAAGGAGTACTAAAGCAATATTTAGAAAAATATTTTATATTATTTTATTTTTTTCTTCCTGCACTTTCAACACTCAAAATTTTCAAACTGCATCAATTTCCGAGCTGTATCTCTTTCTCGACGTTCGTGAAGTATCTGGGACTTTCTGAATGCTTACACAATATATTGTATTCGGAGTATCCGGGACTTTCAAATGTAATTTCTTTTTTTAAAATCAATAACGTGAATAAAAAGTACGTGTGGTTGGCAAATTTTTTGACCTCGACCTAATTTTAAGGTCATGACATAATTAGACATTTTAACATTTTTCACCATAATACGACAAAAGTTTGTCGGATTGCAACTAAATTGCTCTCTCGATAGCCTTGAGCAAGGCACATTAATTTTACACTTAATTTACATAATTCCCATCTGGGTTAAAGGTCAATGTCTTACATCCCTCGGTGTATGAAACCACCATTTAGGTTTTTGTCCTTGTTTATTTTTTCTGCCAATTTCCGAGGACTTTCGGAACTATATTTTGCATCGATAATGGGAATAAAAAGTATGTGGAGTTCAAATGATTGTTTTTTTTTAAAATGTTGACCTAATTTTTAAGCTCATGACCCAATTAGACATTTTAACATTTTTCCAACAAAACTCGACTAAGGTTTGTCCAATCAGAACGAAATTGCCCTCACTAGATCGATGCGAGCTGCATTTACGCTTAATTTACATCATACCCCTCTGGGTCAAATGTCAAGGTCAAATGGCGATCTGAAAAAGATAAAACACTTTTTTGTCATCACTCAATTTTGCCAATGTGGAATCTCAAGGACTGCTTGACTTTCCAAGATGTTTTTACATCACAATAGTGTGCACTAAAGTTGTACATCTGACATTTAATTCGCGTCCTTGACCTACTTTTTTCGGATTGTGACCTAATTAACAAAAAAAACAACACCTTTTTGATTGTAACTTGAATAATTTTCCTTCGATTTTCATGATGTTGAGTTGTTTGGATGCACTATAGATGGGGACACATTTTCTTAATTCACACTCTTATCCATAAATGTCGAAGGTCATATGATGATCCGAAGAAAATTTGGCCATTATTGGATTGCAGACCAATGGTAAGTCATTGCAGACCTTCCCCAGTCGGGGGAGGCTTACCCTTGGCGATCACTTTTGTGATCGCTGATATCTAGTTAATGAAATATGATTTCATTTTGAAAAAAATAAAACATAATGAAGTTGTCACCTCTTGGATCATTTTTTCTCGTTCCTCAAGTTATTGAGATGACCGACAACCAACTGGTGGGAAACCTTTCCATCGCTGAGAATCTAAACATAGGCACGAGGATGTCCATCTCAGTGAGCTGCCCAATCTCTCCATATGTAAGACAGGGATTTCGAAATTGGTGGAAGTATCAGCACACAATGCCTTGTTATTTCACTTAATTTCCTTTGTTATTTTGTAGGTGCATTAAGAAATACATTGCACCCCTGCAGGATTGCGAAAAATTGAACCGAATCACTATCTAGCAGCTCTCCTAGTTCTCGAAGCTACTTGTTAAAAGGTACCATGTGATCTTCAGCATCCATCAACTAATGTTCGCAGATGGGACACCCAGCTTAACATCTGTCGAAGAGGAGGATGCACTTTTTGATGCAATGCCCTGTCTGTGAAGCACCAATTAGACAGTCGATACTCGGGTAGCAAATCGAACTCAGACTAAACTGCTTAAAGTGAGGTATGCCATCCCTGCAACGTCATGTCAGAACTGCTGTTAGATATTATTAATTATAATTGGAGGCCTGTACTCTTTCCAGAATTCTGGAGCATGTAACGAAAGTTGAGAAACGTTTCTTGGTGAGATCCAATCCTGGACGGGTTGGTAATAGGACGCCAAGCACTCGACTGACGGTGATTTGGGCAGGAATTTGTAATTTGTTCAGGGTGCGGGCGATAGCTCACTCGTCTACTCTTCGCAAAGGGCACGATGAGATTTTTAACGTCCACAAACCAATGCCGACAGACGGGAGGGCAGTTTAACGTCCATCCGAGGGACAGCATGCACATTGATGTGTCGCCCTGCCTGTGAAACACCAGGGTGGCCGTTTATAGCTAGGTCGAGATTTGAATTGAGGCTAGACAGCTGACAGGGGAAAGTACATACCACCATGAGACCTTGAGGGCATGTGCTATCCCTCCAGTGCACTCTGGGGTATATAAGAACCTGGACCATACTCCTTACAGGGGACTTGGTGCTGTCGAAGCAGTTTCTTGATAAGGGATATACTGGTTGGTTTGCCATTGCCTCTCCAGTGCTGTTTGTCCGTGTTCTATCATTTTTTACGCTGACCGTCAAGCAAGGAAGCAGCAAGTACCATTTGGGGTCGAGACTCCTTTAATTGAATTTAAAAAGGGAAAATATTCACGAGGAATAAGACCTGTGGGTGCAAAACAGTCGTGACGAGGGGAGCGAGGAGTACTGGAGGAGGGGGAGAGGAGAGGTGAGGAGGTAGGGAGGACCGGAGGAGGGGAGAGGGCGGGGGTGGTGAGGACCAGAGGAGGGGGAGAGGGGAGGTGTCACCAACACATTATAAGATGTTTCATGGAAAGAGACTTGAAACGTCATGCCGATTATTATTATTGAAATGTTCATTGTGTTAATTAGACAATGGAATATATCTACTGCAATTGTGTTGATATTTTAGGTGAAAATTTCAATCAAACCGTTAGAAGAGTCGAGGTAATGTTGCAAGGACACCAATAACATCTCTGGAATGTTGATGGGGAATGTTGATAACAA
>CM068963.1:64539087-64563901 GCA_035128595.1 Eptatretus atami
CTCTCTGAACCCCATTCCCTCTCCCACCCTCTCCCCAATCCTAAATCTGGAAAAGGTTGATTCACTCGTTATAATATCAGACAGTGTTTACTTGAGGTGGTGTTTATAACCATCCAAATTTTTGGATGGTTATCAATGATTCTCATGTTAATACACAATACTGTACATGATAAACACGACCTAAAGTATTGCAACGACGACCTATCCAATGGCACCGATTATTCCCAACACTTTGTGGTGTCTCCTGGGGAATGTTTTTGGCTCATGCTTTGACGAACCGCCTAACATGACCTGACGTTCGATTGAAGGTGATTTGGCCAGAAATTAGGAAAAAGTTCAGGGTGCCGGAGATAACTCGCTTACTATTTCGGGGAAGACACCGTAGGGTCTTGAACGTCCATCAGCTAATGCTATCAGATTGGGACACTCAGCATAATGTCCATCCAAAGGAGGGAGCACCTTGCTATGTTGCACCCTGCATACGAACCCCCAAACCGACAGTTTATAGTTGCGAACGGGAATTTAAGCCAGAGGAGCCAGCTCAAACGTAAGCGCGCTACCTCTGTACTATCCTGCCAGACCGATACAGCCTTGCGAACGTTTCAGCAAAGCCGAGAAAGCGGACAAATTGAGTGATTGGGCTCACCGTTAATCACAGCATGTAATGACCTCACAAACATCTCTGTTGGGAGCCTCAAGACACGGAGGTCAAAAGAGGCGTATTGAGTCCATCCGTCCGGTTCTGACGTCACGTGTTTTGGCAACAGTAGTGCGTTCTCAATGAGAGGATGAAGGCTTTGGGTGGGGACAATGAAACGACCTGTCTGTCCCTCCAAAACACCGGCTACCTCCCCTCAAGACCCCCACTCCCCTCAGGCTTTGTTTGAGGTCGGGAATCATTTCAGTCTTTCAGCAACCCGACCCCCCCCCAACCCCTTCCCAGGCCAAGCAGCGACACAGCCCCCCTACCCTCTCCAAACTATGGTAAAACTTTGATGAGAGTGTTCCAAATACGCGTCTCTCCATGATGACGCTCACAACGCTGAATCGATGTTTTTCCAATTTGGAGAGGCATCTCGGCTCGGCGTTACTGTCTGATCTGGTACTGTTCCGTGGGTGTCATTATCTCAGAATCGATCATTCTTTTGCATGGACCTTTTCTCCAATTTTAATCTCAACAAATAAACACCACATTATATGAAGTGCAGTGTGCGGAGTTGCAGATGTAATCACCGGTTAATGTTCACAATCCTTTTCGTAATTGCACTAATGAGATGTAACATCGAAAAAACATCCAAATAAAACTAGCTGATTTAAAGATTAGGATAATGAACGACAGTACTTTTTAGGCAATCCAGTACTTAATGCAGTATTGTGCAACATATAAAAACACTGCCCTTTTTCAATTATATAATTATATATATATATATATATATATATAATATATATATATATATATATATATAATATATATATATATATACTAGCGATACCCGTGCACATGCATGGGATAGCAGTACAACATAGCTGGTAGCAGACACAGACCGTACACAGGGAATGACAAAAATACGCATTGTGCAAAATGCAAGTGGTACTATGGAACGCCAAGACTTCCCAAACATTGTCGGCATGTCCGCTAAGTGCCACAGCAATTTCATAGGGATCGTGTGAGGCGAGCCGAGTTTTTAGTGTGCAAGCTTGTATTATATAGAGATATATATATATATATATATATATATATATATATATATATATATATATTTTTTTTTTTCAAAGAACAACCGTGCTCTTACGGTGCGGATTATGCGGTTTACCGTGTGAGGCATAATCCATGGAAATGCTCACCGTAACAGTCAGAAGGTGCGCTTACACATTGTAAGCTTACGAATGGTGCTTCCCCATTGTCTTGGGTCACTCACCTACATTTGATTTGTCATTTATTTATTTTATTTATTTTTTTTCATTTATTTATATTTTCATTACGGATGCTCTCGCGGTTCTGATATTTTTCCTGGTGTATCGGCTTCGATTTCCATCGGTACACAAAATTTCAGCTTTGTCACCCGGAAGGTACCGACCAATCTTTAATGTCAGTCAGTGAGTGAGTCAGTCAGTCAGTCAGTCAGTCAGTGAGTCAGTCAGTGGTTATAAAGAGCTTTATATATTGTATAATAGCAAATACCACCCATCGCTTCGCTGACAGGAAAACTAACTGGAGGTGGGGGGGGTCAAAAAGAGGGGGAAGAGAGAGAGAGGAGGGTGGGGGAGCAAGGAGGGGTGGGAGAGCGAGTAGGGTTGGGAGCGAGGATGGGTGAGGGAAAGGGAAGACAGTGTGAGGTGAAAGGAAGGGAAGGCAGACGTGTGGTGGAGTGTTAATTGCGATTCATACCGTCTCATCAACATGATTCTGCACAGAATAACAGTGAAGATGGAAACAAAATAGTCTGAATCCATTTTCTCCTGGTCATATGATAAACATGGCCCAGAGACAGAGACAAACACCGCTCAGACACGTCTATAGCCAAAACCTGCCAGACGAATCTGGACCCAAGCCGTCCGGACACAAACACTGCTCAGACACATCTAAAGGCAAACTCCAGTCCAGATGCGTCCGGAGACAAATTCCCGTCCAGACACGTCTGGAGAAAAACCCCCGTCCGGACATAAACACTGCCTGGACGTGTCCAGGGCCAAGCTGTCCGGAGACAAACACCGCCCAGATGCGCCCGGAGAAAAACACCGCCTGGACGTATGCGGAAACAAACACCGCCCAGACACATGCGGAGACAAACACCGTCCGGACTCATCCAAAGACAAACAACACTGCCAGGACGCATCTGGAGTCAAGCTATCCAGAGACAAACTCCTGTCCAGACATGTCCAGACACAAACTCCCATCTGGACATGTCTGGAGATAAACTCCCGTCCGGAGACAAACACCGCCCAGACGTGTCTGGAGACAAACACCGCCCAGACGAATTCAAAGCCAAGCTATCCAGAGACAAACTCCCGTCCAGACAAAAGTACTGCCCGGACACGTCCGCAGACAAACTCCCATCTGGATACGTCTGGAAATAAATGCCATCCGGACATAACCAGCATCCGGATATGTGAAGAGAAAGAGAAAGAGAAAGAGAAGAGTGATTGAGGTTTGGGAGGAGGGTGCAGCACTGTATTGAGAGGGGGTAGAGCAAGGATGGGACAACAAGAGAGAAGGGTGGGGGTAGGGGAGTGAGCAGAGATAATACGTTATGCATTATGAACAACACACACATGTTAGTGATTGGCCGATATCGGCAATTTTTCAGGAATCAGCAGATTGGAGTCAGTGTGATTATAAACTACAGTACGTACTGTATGCAACCCAGAAACCTTGAGTAGCTTTCACAGAAAAACAACGTTGCGTTTATATTGATGTTTCAGTGATATGTTCACAAACATTAATCTATATAAACAGCTGTGTGTGACTGGTGGAAAAAAAAATTGGCTCGGTATTTAAGAAAAAACGTTAATACGGCACATGGCTCGGAAATCGGGTGTTGTTTCACAGCCACTCGATCAGGATGAATGAGCACAAACCACTCGCTCAGGATGACGGAGCACGAACCACTCGCTCAGGATGACGGAGCACGAACCACTCGCTCAGGATGACGGAGCATGGACTACTCACTCAGGATGACGGAGCACGAACCACTCGCTCAGGATGATGGAGCACGAACCACTTGCTCAGGATGACGGAACACGAACTACTTGCTCAGGATAACGGAACACGGACCACTCACTCAGGATGACAGAGCTGTTTAATGTAGAACAGCCCTGGAGACATCGCAAAGTTTAATCACCCGTAAAATAAACATTGCAGATAATCCACCATGTTGCCTGCTCATCTTTGCACGAGCCACTTGGTACATCGTTCACAGTCTGCACAAACGTTATAACATTATTTTAAAACATCCGTTTTTCACCAGATTTCCTGAGATTCCCTGTAGAGCACCTTGCAAAACCTCCAAAAATATAGCCACAGATCTAGCAGACGCTATGGAGAAGCAGTCCCTCTGGGGGGCAGGGCACGAGATCAAGCAGTGAATGCATTAAGTCATATAGCTCAATGAAGCTGGTTAATTTTGGCACATTCTTAAATCTTTTGTTCACTCAATATAATTCTCCAAACATTCGAAAAAGATAAGTTTAATGCTTTGGAAATTTTACATTTTCTTGTGAATGTTTGAAGAATGAGGGATATTGCCTTGCTTGCTTAAAGTAAATAGGTACTGTTATATTGGCTTAGTTATAAAACTCATGATTTCTTTAAATTATCAGATTTCACTCCAGATTTCGACACTTATTTAATCCAGACGATATCCGATCCTGATAAGTGAAATAATATTTCGATGATTTACTTTAATTAGTCCGTGAGAGTAGATCACGGAAAATCATATCATATAATGCATGAAATCGCTCCAAGCTCCCAATTGAAAACTATAGCACTTACAAGAGTGATGTAAACAACGATTTGTGGCTCTGATGAACAGGCATTCGATAATATGAATGATTAAAATGGGGGAAAAAAACTTTATTGTTAAGAAATCGTTGTGGTCTGGTCCAAGTCAAGGCATGGTTGATCAGCCCAAGAAAACATGGTGGCTTCAGACCCCAGCGAAGTTACCTACGATATGCCCTAAGACCCCATAGAGAGCGATGACCGAGGATGCGTCTTATAAAGGATATAATTAAATAAGGCCATGAATTATCCTCAAAAGGGGTGTTTTAATGAACCTAAATACCCAATTTTCAGTCATGCACTTTCTTTTGCGTTTTTCTTGATATACATGCGTTTTGGAGTTGTGGAGAAGACACACCACCACACACACACACACACACACACACAACACACCACACACACACACACAAAACCACCACCACCATTTATTAGTGTGTAGATATATATTCGTGTCCAGCGGGGTTTAGCCCCTGCCTGGACGGATGGCCAGACAGTTCTCCCTTGAAGGCTTAGGGCCGAGATCCCCGGAGATTAATGCGTGCGCGGGAAAGAAATGCGAAACATTTCACCAGGATGGTAGCACAGTACAGGGTTTTACTCTAACCACAACAGATGCATGGACACACGCAAATGAAATTAAATGAAATTTATAATTTAATGACTAATCAAATATGTACAATGACAATAATTCAAAATATAATAATGAAAGAAAAAAACGTGAGTTAATCTAAATCTAATTGAGGCTCCTCCACACAAATTTAAATAGAGACAAGGGAACAGAATGATAACATATAAATCCCTCCTTTATGCAGCACTTCACTGTGTGCCCAGGGATGGGATCCTCAAGCTTGAAGGTCACCAAAACCGCTTCGTCACTGCACAGGAAAAATGCACTTAAATGGCGCCCAGTCGCTCTTTGGGCGGGAAGACATACAGGAAGTAATTCGGAGAGGGCACTTGAAGTCAGGGTTCAGAAACTGCCACGCGGCTCCCTCGTCAATCGCACAGGCCGACGCAGCTGCTCTCTTCGGTGATATACACGAGGCTTTAAGGTCGGTCTCTCACGATCATCCAAGAGTCGATGGCTAGCGGCTTGCTCCACCATGCGAGCCAATTCACCTCAACATGGATATGACAATCGTGCCATCTTCTTCATGCGTCGAAGCAAAGGCAGCCGTAATGCCTTGCTCTTTTGACCACCGATCCTGCCTCTCCGTTCTCTTGCCGAGACGTGCTCTGGTTTCTCTGATCGCCACCCTCACACCGAACTCCACTCTTGCGTTTGCTTCTCGCTACAAACTGCTTCCTCGTCCGTCCTATCTGATCTGCTCCTTCCTCGTCCTTATTCCTCTTCCTACCTCCTCACGTCACTCCCATCAATCATCAGCCTCAAGGGTGTGATTTCGCCTGCCATCAGCCTTCAAGGCGGGGCTTCTTCCTACTTGGTCATGCAGCTCGGTTGTAACGGGCGTTGCCGTTACAAAAACGTAATTCTATCAACGCTGGTTTGCAATACCAAAACATAGGGAAAAGTCACAGGGGGCGAATACATATTGGGGGACCTTGTCCTTAATCCCTATCTAACTAACACCGCACCATCCCCCGTGTGGTGACAAGTCACACTTAAGCTCACAGTTTCCCTACTTAGTTTACATCGAGATGTCTCCTACAAGTTCACGGGCCAAGCAACTCTATATGATCCTATCATTCCGATGAAATTCCTTCATCTACCCAACAAACATAACAATATATATATTGTTACGGCTGTGGAAAATTCGCATTACACCATTCAGTCCGTAGGTGAGATATATTTTTTAAGTACATGTATAGTTAGCCCAAACCCATTGTTTAGAGGGAATTAATGTGATTCATTCGGGCTGCGATCCTTTGAGTTAGGCGTTTTTCTGTTCTACCTTTGTTTTGCTAACAACAACAACGCCAGCAGCCACAACCTACCTTCACCACTCGCTACCGCAAACCTCACATCACCGCCATTCCAAACGTACCATGGCCATCGGACACCGCCGAAAACCCTCCACCACCTTCTCCTACGGCCATTCCCGCACAACCTGTGGGCACCGAGCGTCGGGCTATCTTCAGCGATACACGCGAGCGCCGAGTGCAGATGGCGGTTTTTCCGAGGAGAATTCGGATCAGGAATGCTACACGCCCACATCGGATCCATCCAATTAGGAAGCGCGGGGCGGCTTGGCCCCGCCTCCAGACGCATCTGAGGAAATCGGGATATGCAAATTGAGGATCAGGAAAGATTCACGCCCCTTTTTCTCCGTCCAATCGGCGAGCGTGGCTCCGCCCCTGAGGTCGTTTGGATCCGAGAATTTGCATATGGTGGGTTCCTGGAGCCGATAAAGGGCGAGCGCAAGGCGAATCGTGGCAGAAGTGGGGCAGATGAGTACGGAGCGAACGGCTACGGAGGCGAACGGCTACGGAGGCGAACGGCTGCGGAGGGAGATCGGCTGAGGAGAACCGGGAGGCTCGGGTCCGGGGCGAGGAAGTCAGCGACGAGGTCGCGTTGAATCGCGCATCGCGGGGCTCGAGCAAGCCAGCCATACTCCCTCCCCAGAGCATCAACAATTCCCCCTTTCCCCCCCGCGCTGAGAGAGTGCGACAAGGGGCCCCGTTCCCACTTTACACACAGCATGCCACGAAACCGCCGTGCAGCGACATTTTGCGGCTCGCCACGAGGGCGCGGGTAGGACCCTTCGGTCTCGTGACCTGGCGCTCATCCAGGTTCCACGCGCATTAGGCCCAGGGCCCAGTCTGACTCCCTTGCCTTTGAGGGGTCTTTTCTTTGCTTTGGTGTGAATGCGTGTTGTGGCGCCGTGTCTTGTAAGGTAGAAACTGTATAAGTTGCTGTGTGTACGCGTATTCGGTCGTAGCTCTGCATTATTTTTTTGTCTTAAATTGATATATGTGCATTTGTGATTACTGTGTGGCTGTAAATACGTGCTATATGTGTGCTCTATGTGAGTGTGAATTAAATGTGCTTTCTTGTTGAATTGCTGCCCGCTTCGCTGCGTCCTTTCCTTTGTGGGTCTCCATCTTGCTTTACGTAAGGGTTTGAGTGGGCGCGGACGCCCGATGATTAATCAGGAACCGTCGAGGCTGACGATAACACCGCTCGGTTATCCCGATAGCACGGAACGGATCGCTTAAGCGGCCCGTGTCCGAAGTCGACCTGCGGCGAGGTGCGGTCGCCCGGTTTACCATCGCGGGTACTTAGGTAGGTCGAGTTTGGCGAACAACCCTATCCCACGCGGGTGGCCGATTGGCACGATCGTGGTGAGGCCGAAAGGCCCACCCGTGACTGGATCCCGGCGTTAGTCCGGGAGAGTCACGACTGAATTGTCCGTCCGGTGGGCGAGGCGGTCGCGATTCGAGTCACGTGGCCGATCGCACGCCGGCGGGCTCGAATTCGCAACAATATATATATATTATATATAGGTAAAAGGGTGGTTGGGATTACACACTTTGAAAGAAGAAGGAGGCGTTTCCAACCAAAAGTAAAAACTCGATCGACTCCGCTAATTTGAGAAAAAAAAGCGAGAGCAGACCCCATCTCGAGCAAAAAAAAAAGTGAACAAACGTTGCCCTGAGACCGGATTCACTTTGGCTTATTTACAAAATTATGGGCTGGCAGGATAGCCTGGAGGTATGCACACTCGCCTTTGAGTGGTCTTGCCTGGGTTTGAATGTCGGTCCAGCTATAATCTGTCATCCTGGTGTCTCACAAGCAGGGCAAGGCATCAATGTGCATGCCGTTCCTTGGATGGACGTTAAACTGGGCATCCCGTCTGCCATTATTAGTTGATGGACATTAAATATCTCACGGTGTCCTACGTGAAGAGTAGGCGAGTTATCACCAGCACCAAGGCCAAATTACAAATTCCCTAATCAACGGAAGACCAGATTCTGCATTGGAGTCATCAGAAGAAACCCAAATATCTAGAGCAAAGATGGAGTCATCAGGCGGAACCTGGATAGGATAACTACTGCTGGGAGAGGGATGGCAAACCACCCAGCATGTCCCTTGGCTCAGAAACTACTTTGGTAGAACCAACACTCTGTAACAGAGTATGGTACATGAGTCATTTCCCATATATATAGTGTTACGGCTGTGGAAATTCGCAACCACCATTCAGGTCCCGTAGGTGAGATATCTTTAAGTACATGTATAGTTAACCCCAACCCATTGTTTAGAGGGAATTAATGTGATTCATTCGGGCTGCGATCCTTTGAGTTAGGCGTTTTTCTGTTCTACCTTTATTTTGAACCAACCACGCTCCAACCGTCAACAACAACAACAATGCCAGCAGCCACAACCTACCTTCACCACTCGCTCCCGCAAACCTCACATCACCGCCATTCCAAACGGCATCATGGCCATCGGCCACCGCCGAAAACCCTCACCGCCTTCACTCTCTCCTACGGCCATTCCCGCACCACCTGTGGGCACCGAGCGTCGGGCTATCTTGGCCCGTTCAGCGATACACGCGAGCCGCGAGTGCAAATAGCGGTTTTTCCGAGGAGAATTCGGATCAGGAATGCTACACGCCCACATCTGATCCATCCAATTAGGAAGCGCGGGGCTTGGCCCCGCCTCCAGACACATCTGAGAGAAATCAGGATATGCTAATTTGAGGATCAGGGAAGATTCACGCCCTTTTCCTCCGTCCAATCGGCGAGCGTAGCTCCGCCCTGAGGTCGTTTTGATCCGAAAATTTGCATATGGTGGGTTCCTGGAGCCGATAAAGGGCGAGCGGAGATCTGCTGCGGGCAGATGAGTTTGAGGCGAAGGCTGCGGAGGGAGATCGGCTGCGGAGGAGATCGGCTGCGGAGGAGATCGGCTGCGGAGGCGAACGGCTACGGAGGCGAACGGCTGCGAGGGAGATCGGCTGAGGAGAACCGGAGCTCGGGTCCGGGCGAGGAAGACGGCGGTCGGCGACGAGGTCGCGGTGAATCGCTCGTCGCGGGACTCAAGCAAGCCAGCCATACTCCCTCCCAGAGCGTCAACAATTCCCCCTTTCCCCCGCGCTGAGAGAGTGCGAAAAGGGGGCCCGTTCCCACTTTACTCCAAGCAGGTGCCAACGAAACTGGGGCGCCGCCGTGCAGCGACATTTTGGCGCTCGCCACGAGGGCGCGGGTAGGACCCTTCGGTCTCGTGGACCTGGCCGCTCATCCAGGTTCCACGTGCATTAGGCCCACGGGCCCAGTCTGACTCCCTTGCCTTTGAGGGGTCTTTCCTTTGCTCTTGTGTGAATGCGTGTTGTGGCGCCATGTCTTGTAAAGTAGAAACTGTTTAAGTGCATGTAAATAAACCTTTGCTTGTATTCGGTAGTAATTCTTTCTTGCATTCTTACTGTATGGCTGTAATTGTGTGCTATCCGTGTGTCGTGAATTAAATGTGCTTACTTGTTGAACTGTGCCCGTTTCGCTTCGTCTTTTCTTTAATTGAACCTCCATCTTGCTTCACGTAAAAGGGTTCGTAGTGGGCCTGATACGCCCGATAATTAATCAGGAACCGTCGAGGCTGACGATAACACCGCTCGGTTATCCCGATAGCACGGAACAGACTGCTTAAGCGGTTCGTGTCCGAAGTCGACCTGCGGCGAGGTGCGATCGCCCGGTTTACCATCCGCGTGGGTACTTAGGTAGGTCGAGTTTGGCGAACAACCCTATCCCACGCGGTGGCCGATTGGCAGATCGTGGTGAGGCCGAAAGGCCCACCCGTGACTGGCTCCCGGCGTTAGTCCGAGAGGGTCACGACAGAATTGTCCGTCTGGTGGGCGACGTGCCGCGATTCGAGTCACGTGGCCGTTCGCACGCCGGCGGGCGCGAATTCGCAACAATATAATATAATATTATTCTCTGGTCAGATTCTGTCCTTAGACAGGATATCCACTTGAAAGTTAACTTTTCATAAGGCCTCATTGGACCACTACGGCAGTTATATACTCCAGCATAGCTCCTAATAATGGACAGTCTGTACACTCACCACTTGAAAAATGATTTTGGAATTTTTCCAAGGTATCTGTCAGAGAGAAAAGAAAAGAGACAATACTCCTGCGAACGAATAGTCTGTTCAATTACAGAAGGAAAACCCATTAAACTGCCAGTCCCAAAACCCTAGAGTAGAAGTTGCTGTCATCAGTGTCCTAACCACACTTCATTGATGATACAAACAACAAAGCAAATTGACTGAATCCCCTTAAGGCTTAAGAGAACACAAAATGACGAAAAGCAGGAACGGATGCGAAAAGTGCAATTTATATAATATGAACAACAAAAACCATTGTTAAAACGATGCTTTATGATGAAAACCTTAACAGAATAAGTGTTTTTAAAATGACAAACAACCCCTTGGACATTGCAAGGATCGACTCTCTATTTGATGGATATGTGTATGGTTGCCTTTTGCGAAATGATGGTTTTCCTTCCTTTGCAAGTTGTTAAGCACTGAATGACGTCCGTTGGATGGGGACGTGAAGCTGGTGACCTGCTTCCCGTCCCCTCTGATGGACGTCATTCGCTGCTCCCTAATCTGTAAAGGAAAGAAAACCATCTTTTCGTGCAGGCCACTCTGCACATGTCCATCAAATCGATTAGATCAAGCAGAATAAGTTCAGATGAGCACAGTAATTGTGCGTGGTAATGGAGACCACATTGTGTAATATTGCTGAGGAGTGGCCAATTTTTTTTACACAGAGTCGAGGTTCGTGGAGGAGCTAGAACATAGAATGGCTCAATATGTAACAGAACAAAAGGAACAGTATAAAGAGAGGGGGGATTTACGAAACTGTAAAACGACGAATCTGACAGCATTGTTTGCTGCTGGTAGACGTTAAAGATGCAAGTGTCTTTCACAAAGAGTAGGCCCCAGAAAGAGTAGGCCATTCACACAGAGTGGGCCATTGTGCACCAGAACTTGGACCAAATTTTAAATTTCTGCCCCCCTCGCTATCAGTGGGAAGGCAACGGCAAGCCACGTACTGGTCCTTGCAAAGATACTGCTTTGGCAGCACAAAATCTTCTCTCTGTCTCTCAGATAGAAAGGGGGTGAGAGAGAGAGAGAGAGAGAGAGAGAGAGAGAGAGAGAGAGAGAGAGAGAGAGAGAGAGAGAGAGAGAGAGAGAGAGAGAGAATATGATGGTTAAATAGTCGATGTGTCACCCTGACTTGAATCCACATGAAGACTTTATTTAGGAGATTTTGAAGATTCTTCACACACAGGACACAAACTCTCCTGAGATTGAGGATGAAAGTCATGGAATTTCGCAACTCAGAGTTGACTTCTGCGTCAAGCCTAATGGGGAATGACGCCATCCGTCTCTTGGAAGGAGTACAAACACACAACGGTGGTCACATTGAACATGTTGATCACAACAAATATATCTTCAAACATTAAGGTTCCTTGTTCATGAATACATTCTCGTTTTATGCACGTCAAAACTTTTCAATCGCAATTGTAAATGTCATTCTTTCGTGACATCCTGTCCAAACGAATGCTTTGTTTCTGATATTGAATATTAATGTTATTGATACTTGGCACATGACTCAATTTGTAGTGAGACCCGACTGTTCTAACTGCAGTGTGACCTCTAACCTCTCAAACATCCCAAGCAGACCTCTGGGCATATCCCCTTTACCACAATCAAGCCTCAGTCCAGTATTGGATACCCAATAGGAACACAAGGGTCGGACACACGACACCAGCATCCAAAGCGCCACGGTCTGTTGTGGATGGAAAGGGGGTGGTGGGAGTGTGGGGTGGGGGGTTAGTTGGTGGAGACAGGAGGGGGACTAACAAGGGCAAATATTGGCGATCAAATTATAATCTGGAGAATTAATAAACCCGCATAGTAATCCCCCATGGAAAGAAGTGAACCATTCTCTCTTCTCCAAATTGTGACGTCGTCCATTTGAAGTCTCTCCACTCACAATCACAACGACAAGCCACCCCTCCCCTCGGGGTCATGCCTGTGCCCATCATTGAGGGCTCGATCGAGATCCCATGAGGTGCAGATCCAAAGAGCACGGAGCGTACGGTGCAAACGCACCCCTGAGCCTCCCGGGCGACGTCCGTGGGTCTCGGGTTATATCGATTTTCGAGTTCCGTTCGTTTTTAATCCGCACCCTTTGCCTTCCGAGAGGCAGATGCATTCGGGAGATGTACACAACCGGCCGTACATGCCTCGTGCGTATTATCAGTAACACCAACCTGAAAATGATCTGTTTGTGTGGACTCTGAATGATTCATGCGCCTGGCACGTGTCGGACAAACGATGGCGGAAATGAAGACATAATATGATTGTTCAATTAAAGTAAATATCTAAGATAAACATTCGGCCTACACACCTTCTCTTGGATCTGGAATTTTGTGCTTTGTTCTGACAATATGCTGTCATTCTGTGCTCTTCTCTGACAATATTATTATCAAAAGATATGGTTGAGTAACCATTTCATTTAAGTGTTTGTTTGTACTATTTGCTTGCTCATTGTAAGAATGTGCTCTACAATAGCCTTGAATGTTGCAATTCCGAACTGTCAACATGTCAGAAATTAACCAATGAAAAATATATGCATTATCATACTGCTATATCAACCTAGCTCACTGTCATCGACGGAGCTCACAGCCATCGCCCCATGTTCTTGTGCCAACCAGTGAAGGTACGTACAGCCATTCAAGTAAACTACTGACATGCACCAATCTCAGTCAACTGGCACAATACCATCCACTTGACGTACTGTCGTCCACCCAAAGTACCGTAATCCACCGACTGGATTGCCATCCTTCAGATTTCAGAAGTGCAGAACAAACTGCAGACCACATAGGCAGTCTTGGCCAATAGAGCACTTGAAAGGGACTCCCCCCCCCACACACACACACACACACACTCCCCACCAGCCCCCCTCTTCAGATGTTGCAACAGATTGACTGCTCAAACTAATGGCCCAAATTTGCCCACTTGTCACCAACTAACTAAATTTGTGATTCTCATTTCCAGGAGTGTCTTTCACCAATTGCCATCACTGTTCTTGCATTTCAGTACAGAAGCATGGATATTATATAGCAAGAGTGTCTGTCTGTCTATCACAAAACTACTCAGTTTTTGGGCTAGCCCTCCCAAACCTTCTGTGGGACCTTTTGGGGTCCCAGCCGGCGTCCGAAGGTGGATGGGACTTTTCATAAATACCTCACCACAAAGATGATTTTGAGATTTGTCCCGCAGAAGCTGCTCCCGATCGGGATGAAACCTCAGAACAGTTTATATTCGTTTACCTCAGGAGTGTTTGTTATATTAATGGTGTAGTATTAATTTGTGATTGGAATGAAAATATAGAGAGACTGAGTTTAAATGAGAATCACGAAATAATGTGAGGGTTTCCATGAGTGACATTCACGGATTCAGCATTTACAGATTCACCATTACATATTCAGCGTTTCCACATTGTCTCTGTTTTTGAACACTCAAAGGTGTGACACGTACCACAAGAGACACTGGTTGGTAAGATAAGGTCATAAGATACGTCCTTTGTGGCTCTAAGACGCACAATTATTATTGTGGCTCTAAAAGGCACCAATTATTTTGTTCATGCTTATGTTTATAACTTTATCACAACACTTCAGCCCCCCCCCCCCCGCCCCCATGCAAAGCACGGGTACCTCGCTGGTTTTATATACACATGTGTATGTATATATGTATGTATATATTATATATATATGTTCCAGCAATTGGGACCATTTTCGAAACAGAGCGTCAGTGATGCCGAAGCAGTCTCCTCGGCTATCGGGCACAATCCTGGATGGTTAGCCACTCTGCCGCAGGATACTCGAATGGCTAAATCATCCCAGCAAGCTATTACTCATTTTGCCGACCTTGGAAGGATGACAGGCTGAGTCAACCCCACCTGGTATTAATTCAACAGCAGAGCAGGATTTGAACTCACGACTCCAGGATACCAAGCCCACCATCCGATCCATTAAGCCAACAGCAGACATCATATCAAATAAGTAAATAAATAAATATAAATATATTAATATTATATTTATATATATATGTAAATATATATATATATATATGTAAATATATATATGAAAATATATATATTATATATATTATATATATATACATATACATAATATATATAGATATTTAATTATATATATTAATATATATATATATATATATATTGTTTTTTTTTTTTGTTTTTAATATATATATATATATATATATATATAATATATTACATATACATATATATATATATATATTTATATTACATATATATATATATATATACAATAATATATATATTACATATACATATATAATATATATTACATATACTATATATATTACATATAAATATATATATATATATAATTACTATATTATATATATATATTACATATACATATATATATATATATTTACATATATATATATTATATATATTAATATACTATATATATTTATATATATATATTATATATATATATATATATATATATACATGTGTACACATATACACCCGGACCCGACATTCACAGCTTCCGCATATTTCTGGTTGATAATTTGTGACATGTTCCTACATTCCCGGAAAATTGCCCCACATATTCACGGTTTTTGCGGCGATTCTTATTTATATTTTTATTTTTTTTTTCCACGAGCCCGAGCATAACATAATTCTAAAATATATCTTCCACGAGCGCCAAACATGACCTACTTCCTGTGCATGTATTGTAGCTTTGCGGGATAAACGTAGTTTTGTGGGATGTCTCACCAGTGTAACAGTTATTCCCTGCAACGCCATCCCCCATATATATATATATATATATATATATATATATATATATATATATATAATATATATATTTTTTGTGTGTTACTTTTATGTGTGTACTTTAGAATGAAAAACTAACAGCATCTATTGACGTTTCCATTAATTACGAGTCACCACATACGGATATACACAATGGAAACTTCAACGCATCTCAGTGTAATAATCACAATCTTGCTGTGAACAGCACATTTGAGCTGTTACATTTTAAAACGCTCGGCCTAATCTGCCTGCAGATATGAAAGACTCATGTATTGGCAGTTGAAGAATGGAAACGTTCAGCATATCTTTCATGTAATTAGCAGCTAGCTAGATACGGACTATTACACAATGGAATCACTCACCACATCTATTATCAGCTGCCGAATACAGCATCACCCATAAAAATCCCTCACAAACAATGCGCAGACTTCTCACCGCATCCTTGATCGCCATCATTCTCGTGCCTTTGCTCTGACCTGTTTATTGCTCTTGTCCATTTCATTCTTCGAAAATGGCTCCCAAAGATCGACGATAACACTCAGAAGGGTATGCCTCTAAGCAGACCACTGATATGGGAGAAGGCGAAGCTCCTATACGGCCATCTCTCTGGCGCGGGTCATGCAAGCACGAGCACGGTGGGTACAAGCGGAACCTCCAGCCCGTTTACAGCGAGCAGGGTGTGGTCCCACCGCTTAAAGGGGCGATATAATTTGCGCATCATCAAGCTCTTAGGGGAGCATTCCTCCGCGGACCAGGACGCGGCCAAGGTATTCCCTACAGAATTCGCAGCCTCATCGAGAAAAGGGGTACCTGCAAGAGCAGGTCTTTATCGCTGATGAGACAGGCTTGTTTTGGAAAAAGATGCCGACCAGAACGTTCATCTCACTGCGCAAGAGCAAAGCAACCGGCTTCAAGGCCGCAAAAGACTGAGTATCCATTCTCCTCTGCGCAAGCGCCGAAGAGGACTTCATGGTAAAACCCATGATGTTCTACCATTCCCTGAACCCGTGTGCACTGAAGAACAAAAACTGTGGTTCATAAAAAATTGAAACGGTACATGATGTTGTTGTTGTTTTTTTCGTTTTGCAGTTTGGTACGGTATGGTTGAGACTTTAAAATGCATTCTTCAATAAATTGGAAATGGTCCCTGGTGTTGTCGTTTTTTTTCAAATTTGGAAGCATCTTTAATGAAACTGTAATTGTGCATTCATGGTCGAAAACATTTTAATTTAAAAACTTTCCCCTATGTAGCAGGAACCGCCGTGAACCAAAAACGTTATCCCACTTGTCCCCATTGTATCAATTCCTCAACTTTGGTGGTGTCGCCATTTGCAGCCGTTTTCATGAACCAGGAACCGGCACAAACAGATAACATTATCATCCTTGTCTCCGTTGTAACAATGACAAAATACTCGTGGATTTTACCTCCACACTCGCGGATTTTACCCTGACATTAGTGGA
The DNA here is from genome assembly GCA_035128595.1 of Eptatretus atami. Classification (NCBI taxonomy): domain Eukaryota; kingdom Metazoa; phylum Chordata; class Myxini; order Myxiniformes; family Myxinidae; genus Eptatretus; species Eptatretus atami. The sequence continues at coordinate 64,555,894 of CM068963.1, forward strand.
TTTTACCCTGACATTAATGGATTTTACCCCCGATATTCATGGATTTTTCACGGATCGGGAAATCCCCGGAACCTATCCCCAATTTCCCATTAAAACAATGCCCTCACATTCGCGGGGTTTCCCGGAATGTATCCCCCCCCCCAGCGAAATGTCAGGGCCCTGGTGATGATATATATATATATATATAATATATATATATTATATTATATATATATATATATATAATATATAAATATTATAATGTGTCTTGATATTTAGATGTTATATGCATGTAAAAACCTTGATCTTTCTTCCTTTGTTTGCATTGAAAACGATACACAAATAACACCAACATGGAGTTCACAAAAAAAATTTTGCAAGAAAATTGCATTTGTTGTATATTTTCGACTATGAATGTAAAATGTAGCAATAATGTTCAAATAAACCTTTTAGAACGTTATGATTAATGTTTTTTGTGTGTCACAATAAGTTCAAAACACTCCATTTGTATATGCATTAATATCATGCATTAATATACTCTTTCCAACCCCTTCTGTGTTGCAAATTCCCATGTCAATATTCCAGATAATCTGTTTAAAATGAATCAAAACCTGTATTCGGATGTCATCTCATCTGCAGCACCGACGTTAATGATCAGTATGGGGACAAGGTGAACGTTTAATGTGGAATTACTTTACAAACTTCACTTCAGGAAGGTCTAAAAAGCTAAAATATGGGTGAGAGTTTGATTCCCGTCGATTGTATTTCAATAAATACATTGAAGCACCTTTTAAATAAAAGGGAAAACACTTTATTTATAAATATAACGGAGCCATACATTTTAATCAGGAAAGGCACAAAGAGTCATTGGGACATATTCGAAATCAAATTATGTACATTTCACTGTCACAATTATATAAGCACTTTTGACTGCTTACAGTCAGAACCGTAAATCATACTTCAGAAGTAAAATTTACAACAAATTTATCAGTAAATTATACAACAGATCACCGGCGATATTAACACACGATACGAAGTGTAAAAGTTTGGTCCATTTGGCATCATATTGTATATAGCGATACATATGTGTATATATATATATACATATACATATATATACACAGTATATGTATACAGTACATATATATAATGGTAACCCTTTGCAATACACAATGAACTCGGCACCTGCTCAACAAGTACAGTATGTAAATGTACAGTATGGGTTACACATGTACCTGATGATAGTGAGCTCAGGAGTAAATGCCAGAATCTCCACTTTCATTGACTGACTGTGTGATGACTCGATCATAGGTCAAAAGTTATTCCATAAGTGGTTTCACAAAAAGTTTATTACAATTATGTGGGAAACCACATATTTATAATATCGACAACCACAACACACAACATATGTACATATCATTGCAAATAAATCCGACCTGATTTTTATAAGGAAATACTATATTATATCTCGTTCATCTGCCTACATGATATATGGGGTGGTTGTTGTCATTTTCCTGTGCATGCTTTATTTCCGGTACATTTCATATTGTCCCCCAACTCGCAGGTGTATGAAACGCATGGGTGTTTCTAATAACTCGATATAAGTTGTACAGGTGAACGAATTTGTCACGCCTGTAGCAAGTATTTCGTGAGGATTACATCATGTTTGTGGCAAAGGAGGTTGGAAGCTGAGCCAGGCCTGGGCCAGGGAAGCACAGTGGTGCTGAGAGAGGTAATGCCGCGGCTGCACGGAGTAGACTGGAATCCCGGTACAGTACGGGAACGCGGACCAGGCGGTGAGCCGCAGACACCTGCGCCAGGTTTGCCGCCTCCAGCTCGGCGGCCAGCTGCCGTTTCCACTTGTTGCGTCGGTTCTGGAACCATATCTTCACTTGAGTCTCGGTGAGATGCAACGACGCGGCCAGGCCGGCCCGCTCAGCGCTGCTCAGGTAGCGCTTCATGTCGAAGGTCGATTCGAGCTGGAACACCTGGCTCCGTGAAAAAACCGTCCGAGTCTTCTTTTTCAGTGGGGCCTTCACGCTACTGTCCTCCTCAGCCCGCTTGTCCTTCACAGCTTTGTTGTCCTCCCGGACTTGTTCGTCTTTTATTCCATCCATCGGGCGTGATAGTCGTGGTGACTTGCATTCCGGGGATGCTCTGTCCACAAAGTCTTCAGCATTTGAATTCTCTTCCGACGTGTCTTTGGGGCCTGAAATGGGGAATTTGAAGTGTGAATCAGAATGCAAGCTTAATTGTGTGCAAATGTTCTGTAATGTCTCACACATTTAAAATCGACATTTTCATTGGGCAAAACCTTTTGTAAAACTTTGTCAGTTATTACTTCTAAAATGCTGACGTTACACACCATGTTTTTTTCAGAAAGATATACTTTGCAACTATCACGATACCGTTAACTATGCCATCTGAGATGAGCAACACTTATTCCACGTCACTTTTGCAGGAGGATAAAAGACGTGGAGCAACTTTGTAACAAATAAACGAATTTACGAATAACGAAAGTGACCACGATGCGTCATCTCACCATCTGATGCGATGCTGTAGGCCGGTGAGAGGCGGTGCTCCTCCTCGGAAAGCAATCGTGGGCTCTGGCTTAGGGGATGGAGAGTACTCGGCCTCCGCTTCCAGAACAGGCCGTCACGTAGGTGGCCTCGCACGGCCGTGTGGCTCACACTGGAAAAGAGCGGGAAATTGAGTCCATCGTGAGTGGGCAAGCCCAAGCTTTTGTTGCACAGTTCTTTGCGACGCGAGCCGGGACAGCTGTCTCTGCCGAGCTCCGCGCCGAGGATGTGCTGGATGCTGAACTTGGGCGCGTTCGTCGCTTGCACTTGCAACTTGTCCGTCATTTCCCCAGTGACATTGAAGGCGCAACCGGAGAAGTGAGGTGTGCAAGAGATGGATTTTTTCCCCCCACTCCCGCGAAGTTTAATAGCAGCGCTTTCGGGTGCCACGGTTTCCACCTTAGTATCGACAGTTAGCCGCCGAGGATTGGAACGCCGCCGCGAGCACGCCGTTTCGATTGGGCGTCGGCTTACGACGTGGTCAACACTTGAAGCACTTTAAGGGAGGAGCGAAGGTAAAAAGAACCAATCATGAAAATGTGGCATCCCATTATTTATAACAAACTTTCACGGAGATTCACAGCTCATCGATGCGGTTGTAATAGAAGTGATCGGTTTGATCATTATTGCGTTATTTCCAGACATTGCGCTTTTTTTCTTTATTTTTAATCGCAAAGGGCTTTCGATAAGGTGCATTTTTTTTTTAAGCACGATGTGTTTGCATGGATAGATGATGAAATTATTTGTTGCTTTAATACATAATTTTCTCGATGAATGAATGAACGAACCGTTTGTTACATTTGATGATGAATGAACGGACGGCCATGTGCACGTGTCGTGCATCAATGGTTGTTTGATATCACATTTGAAATGATTTTGAAGTTGTCAGTTGAATTGGGACTCGAAAAATGTGACGTCATCTTGTCGAACGTTTATTTTCACCTTGACTATGATGGATAACGACGAAATCCCATGATATATGCGAAGGGGTAAAAACGATCATTATTTATAAGTGTGTACGAACCGAGACAAAAATGATCTCATGCCTGGCATGAATACTTTATTTCAAAGTGCTTTGACCGCGTGAGGGAATATCACGATCCTTGGGAAAATAAAAAGTATATCTGGGGGGGGGGGGTGCGGTGGCGTAATGACACGCTCTGTTATACCGAATTAACCCGCGCACGCCCCGCACAGCCCCCCGCATGCACCGTCAACTGCGACAAAATGGAAGATTACATCGTCACAGAAAGTCATCATTAGAGCAGCGACAGTCACTTGACATAATTATTCTAATTTTCTATTCCATTGTCATGCGGATGAGGCTAATTGATCAAAGGAATGACATGTTGAGCCATGAGAAGCAAAGCATTGTGGATAATTATCAATCATTTGTTGAGATCTTCACAAATAATACTGATACATAATATATATATATATTGTTTAATATATATATATATATATATAATTATATAATATATTATATATGAAATATATAATATATATATATATATAATATATATAGTGTGTGTGTGTGTGTAAATATATATATAATATATATATATAATATAAAAATATATAATATATATATAATAATATATATATACACACACACACAAACACACACACACCACACACACACACACACACACACACACAACCAGTACTGCATCGTCTGAAAATGATTTGGGGAGTAATTTCATTGCCAGTGCAATGTAAATGCAAAGTACAAGCATTCCTCATGTGGAACTCCGTTCGGGTAGAGTCTCCGTTTTGTAAAATTCCCTGTCAACTGTCCAATTACAAGCAAACATATAACAGTTGCACCACCAACCATCGCCTGTCCCCCTCCTTTCTCTCCTAACAAACACCGAGCGTTCCAGCCTCCGAAACATTCAGGTAATAAGCTATTTCATGTAAATAGCTACTAAAGTGTACATATGTGCACGGTGAACCTTGGCTCGTGCTGTTAACCGAGATAAATCTATCATGCTCCACCACGCCTCATTAGTGCAAAACGTCACTGAAAAAAGTGCCGTGAAATGTAAATGACACGACGAGAGAGAGAGAGAGAGAGAGAGAGAGAGAAGAGAGAGAGAGAGAGAAGAGAGAGAGAGAGGTGTGAGGTGCTGGGGGGGGGGTGGGGGGGGGGTCCCAGACTGGAGCATATAAAGCAGCAGACTGTTCAGTTTTCACTTCTGTGTTCCATGACGTGAACGGAAGCCACTCAGCGATAACAAATGCGATCGCAAGAATAAATAAACAGTCATAAATAAATAGGAGAAATAATTAAAGCAACCCCTACGTAACCCGCACCCCCAAATCCAGTCCACTCTCAAAAGACAAACCTTTATTCATTCAAATTATTTGTAATACAATTTATTCAATAACTTTTACTCGAATCACCTTGCAACCAAATAATTGTCCAAATCTGTGCTTTCCTCGCTTTAATCAATCATTATGTGATGTCACATCACAAATGCATCGTCACAATGGATTTTTGCACGATTTGTTCATTATTCTGCCTTACTGATTGATCTACCCGACGGATGTTCCGAAATACTAAAAGTTATCGTAATGAGATACTTATATGCAATAGTTCAAGAAACACCAAGGATTTTTGATTTTTCAATACATAGTAAGGAAATATATCGATACATGATTTATTGTCGATATATAATGATGTATAAATGCCTCATTATATAATCGTCTTTGTGTTTCTTGGATGATTGTTAAGTATCTCATTCCCAGAACTTTATGAACATCCTGCAGACCGAGTTGGAAAGCCCTCTCTCAATAATGACATGGATGTCTTTAAAGAATGTATTTTCCTTTTTCTTCTCCAATATCCATCAATATCTACGGTATAAAGGTGAAATGGCATTTCTGGGAGAAACGAAACTTTGCTTGCCTGATAAAATTCTTGGGATATAGAAAAAGGTTACAGTCCGAGATGATAGATGAAGTCATAAACAAGTAGGAATCGAGAATCAACGACCGATAAATATTAAAGGCCATCTCACATCGTGCCCTTTATATTATGATGTATGTCCCCACACCGGGGGAAAATAGGCGGAATTACAACAGAAAATGGTGCCCGTATTTTTCCTAACCATAAACGTTGATTATATTTCGATTTTCCTTCAGTGAATGCGGTCGCCGCTCCCTACGAATGGTACTCGAAGATGGGTTCTTAGAACCCGCTTCCCAACAACCATGCACCCCAGGCGGGATTTACGCTTTATAGTTGAGAAAATAAATCGCGTAATTTATTGTGAGACGGGCGACGGCAAGATTACATCGGCAGATCCCATCAAGAGGGCGGCGATCCATCAAGTTCCAATTAACACCAAGAGACGCGTAAACCAAAGGGCGCTAATGGCTATCCAATTTACTCGATTGATAGACTTATTCGCTCCTCTGGGATGAATTAAGAAAATCGACAGTTCCCCGCACAACGTGTAACGACACTTTTTGGAGGCGACTATTTGTCAAATTAAAAACACAATTAAAATTTAAACTGTTTCAATCAGCATTGCTCTGCAACCTATGTTTCTGTTAATAGAACTTAGATGAAAGCTTGTTGGAGGAGCTACATCACATGCGGTTGAAAAAGTGGTCCAGTGTTCAAGATGCATACAAACGTGCAAATATTAAAATGTTTTGACATATTTACGATATATATATATATATATATATATATATATATTATATATATATATATATATATATATCATACATATATATATGTGTCGAGCACCTAAGCTGACTCTGCTCATTCTTGTTTATACCAAATTGGAGAGCCGAGTTCAGTCTATTCATTGCTTGGCTGTGCTTTTCTTTCTATTGCAATGGATATCCAAACCACATTAAAACTAAATGTGTGTGTGTGTGTGTGTGTGTGTGTGTGTGTGTGTGTGTGTGTGTGTGTGTGTGTGTGTGTGTGTGTTGTGTGTGTGTGTGTGTGCCACGCGAAAATCTCACCAAATCATACAGTTTAATTTTGACCCAAAAATTCGCATTGAAGTTCAATTGAAATGCATTCCCCTTGCCCTCCTAAAGAAGTCCAATGCATGCTATTTCAGAGCAGTCTTTGTAAAGCGTTTATGGCTCTAAAATCCAGCCTTCTCTTTATGTCTCATGTATTTCCAATGGGCCAAATGATTGAGGTTGTACTGCGCATAGCCTTTTGGGAATGACATAGTGTTCCTATTATTGCTGACCGGTAGGTGTCGCTGAAACAGATTGCCTGCAGTTAATAGTGGGTTAAGCACCAGCATTTAACTCAAAGGAAATGCAGTCCAAGGAACGTTGTGCTTTCGCCAAACTTGTGCATCTCTGCAAATTTTGTGTGACGTTTCGTGCAATATCCTCGAAATTGGGAACGAACAAGGGAAATGAGACGCGCATATTTGGAACTACTGTATTTTATAACCTGCAGGCTACTAGGAGTGAATGGCACGTTCGCCCTGAATTATGTACAGCAGGAAAAAAATATATACAGTGTATAAAAAAAAATAAAATATATATATATATGCAGTGTTAGCATGGAGTGAGGGGAGTGATTCAAATGTAAAGGCAATGCAGTGGGAAACTTTTGACCTTTGCCCTGGAAATGGTTGGATAGACTTAACTCTGAAATCACGTTAATCACACAATGGTGAGCAAGCCTCATAGTTTAAATCTCATACTTTCCAGTACATACTTGTTCTCGAGTTGTACTTCTCACAATTGTTTGCAGACGTGTGCAGTTATATATTTCACAAATTGTATAATCGATTATCATATTGCTTTTGGTTTAATCGTCGCTAAGTCCGAGACGGATTCCAGACGGATCCGGCGGTTTTAAACACAATTTCCCACGTGTGCTCATGCTGCAGCAGGAGCATATTGATCCACCAATTAAAACCTGTACTAATGGCACATTAGTCATTAAATGATTAATTTGGAAGGGTTTTGGCAATGCAAAGGATCATTATTATTGATTGCGATCGATCACAGGGTTTTTCCTTCTTTTTTCAACCAAGCTAATGCGCGTTGGCTGATCTTTCTGTAGAACCGTCCGAAGAGCCCAAGCAAGGTCACGTCTCGTCCCCGGAATATTTGAAAACACCCCCGCCCGTCATCGTCCTCACCACTCCCCCTTGCTCCCCAAGCCACCCTCACCCCTCCCTCAACCTCTTCCGCTCACCACTTTCTCTAAGCACTCCAAGATTCCTGAAGTACACGAGAGGTGTTCAAAAACCCAAGACACGCGAACCTTTTCATGGATCAATATAATTTAGAAAAGATATAAATGTAATGGTTAATTATACATACTGCACATTCGTTACACTTGGCATGTATTGGACTAAATTGGGCGCATCTCATATATAGTTTGTACAACTATTGAAACACCCTGCCTTTGTATATATACATATATATATATATATATATATATATATATATAT
>CM068963.1:64563911-64584601 GCA_035128595.1 Eptatretus atami
AAATGACAAACACGAAGTAAGATTTTATATTCACTTTGCATTCACCCCTTCAATGCGTTTTATGCCTAATGCATACTGCACTACTTCGAATGCAGTGCAGTTTGCACGGTTAAGAGCAAAGTTCGTAATCAAACGTTCTTGTATTACATGTTGATCGGTAAGTCTGTGACGTGATATTTAAATTCAACAAGTGACAAACCAAATTGTTGTTTCATCAATATTTCCTCTGTGAATGTTTCTCAACTGCTATTTTATGCAACGTTTTATAAACCATCTGATTGAATGATCAAACCTTCATGTTTTGACCAGACACTTAACAATACTGAATCCGAAACAAAAGATTTTCGGCACACTTCATTAACAAAAGCGAGGAGTCTAATCATCAATCAATTACAAAAAGAGTGGTTGCTTATGAAAACCATTGAATATTTAACGTTTTCGTGGCTTTTTCTGATTTACTTTTTCCCGTAATTGTGTACGTTTCCTCGTATATTAGTATTTACCTAATTTGTATACTTTACACTTGGTACCCTCCTGCGATGCAGATGAGACATTCCGATTGCTCATAATGTTATTTGTAAGATTATAAACAGCCTGGGATCTCAACTTCATATATTTTATAGTGTTTCTAAATGAGGAAAACGAAATGCATGTACTGTAATATACTGTAAAAAAAATACTTCTACGAAACGCATACTTCGACTTCACTATGTGTACACGTACTTATAGTATTTGTTATGAGAATACTGAGCAACAAAGAGTCATTGCTATCCGACCCTAAATTATTGACCAAATTGAAGATATGTTTTGAAGGAGGGAAAAATAAAATATGAAATGCAAATATTACAGTTTGTGAGCTCTGTGTATAATGCGCAGCATCAAGTGGTGAGTTATAATATCATTTCTTTGAAAACATACGATCAACTGAAATAGCGAAGACGCATTTACGAATTAGCGGATAAAAAGACCAGCACAGATCTCCCGTTCGCATACCCAATGTGTAGTAGTCATATGCACTTACACAGTATGCTTATGAAGAGGTGTTATTTCAAAGAACATGAGAAGAGAGGATAAATGTCAAAGATACCTCATATTAAAAAAAACGCTTTTCTCTCTTTCTTTTCATTTTTTTTAATTACTCTCAGCAAAAGCGCACGCACAAGTAATAATCGTGCTTTATATTTATAACTATAAACAGTCCATGAAATGTCTTACAATATCACTCGGAACGTGGAGAAAGTGACAGGTAAACCAAAATGTATACATATACAGTGTGTGTGTGTGTGTGTGTGTGTGTGTGTGTGTGTGTGGTGTGTGTGTGTGTGGTGTATGATGAAAGGATTCATGTAAAGCATATGTCGGAAACAAAATGAAGTGTCGAAAGTAAATTAAATATTAGTTTCGAACAAATCATATATGTGTAGGGTAAACATTATATATCAAAAACGTTATAAAACAATTAGCATTTCTACCTTACACTGCCCTTTGCAGCTACAGATACGATTTTTTTTAAACAAAATCTAAAGGTATAGTGAGTTAAATGTGTGTGTGTGTGTGTGTGTGTGTGTGTGTGTGTGTGTGGTGTGTGTGTGTGTGTGTGTTGTGTGTGTGTGTGTGTGTGTGTATATATATACATGTATACATATACACACACAGACACAATGCGTATACGATACAAGCCACAGTAATATTTTACGAGTTCTTCAGCCACGCAGAGTGAGCGCAGCAGGCAGGCTTAGACAAGACATCAGTTTTAAAGAGTGACGTGAAGTCAAACAAGGCTAGGCAGGGATCTGAGAAGGGAAAAGGGCGACGATATGCCTGGATGTAAGTAATGTAAAGTGTGTGGGAAAGCGAGAAGAGGACGAGACGGCACAGGGATGGAGCCACCGGTGGCTTGAGTAGCCGGGCTCTCATGGTACAAGATGGGAACCCGGACGAGTCTCTGTGCATTTTGACTCAGGTTCGCCGCCTCCAGCTCGGCAGCCAGCTGCCGTTTCCACTTGTTGCGCCGGTTCTGGAACCAGATCTTCACCTGAGTCTCAGTGAGATGCAACGATGCGGCCAGGCCAGCCCGCTCTGCGCTACTCAGGTAGCGCTTCATGTCGAAGGTTGATTCAAGCTGGAACACCTGACTTCGCGAGAAAACAGTCCGGGTCTTCTTCTTGCGTCCACTTTTCTTTTCGCCGTCAACGGTTTCTTCACATTTCTCTGGCTCCAGGTTGTGGTTCGCTTCTTCCTTCGAAATGTTAACCACGTTACCCGTGTTGATGGCAGGACATACGGAGATCCTCTGTACGTTTACAGACTCTTCGCGCCTCACCTCCCTGGTAGAAGGGGAGTCTCTCTCGCTTAATGGAGACAGCGACGTGTCAGGAGAGATTCCCCGTGGGCCTGCAGGACAAACAGGCAGGGACATGCACACACTTTAAGATGCATGGTCACAACTGCAAGTAGGCATCGCAAATTTAACCTCACATCACAAAATGCAAAATTTATTTCCCTCCCTACCCACAACAATATACATGTTGAACACGTCGCGGACTCGGAATACGTACTTTCATTGAGCGTCGTCTCAGCAGGTCGCACTGCAGCTGAGAGGTAGGGCTGCCATGCACGAACTGCCAACCCGCTGTATGGTGGGAATGTGATGCAGCGCAGAGACATGTCCTCAGAAATCCGTCCGAGGGTTTCTTGTGGTCGATTCCCACCTTGCTCTTCCCCAAAGCGATTCCCGAATTGCACACAGACGTGCGGACGATTCCGAGGCTTGGTCAACCGATCATCGCTGCTGAGCAAGTTCTGTATAAAGAAGGAGGACACCTTGGCCGGTTTTGAAGCTGGAGGCACACTCGACCTGTCGGCCATGGTCCACGCGCGCTAATTCGTAAGCTGCTCCCAGGCTCGCACTCGCCTCTGAGGCTCAGATGGTAATGACTGGGCCGGGCCTGGGGCATGGACAGCGATGTGGAATAATGAAAGCACTGCAGCGCGGAGAGCTTCCCGGGGCGCTGCCAAAACAGTGGCGCTCTGTCACGCAAAGCAAATGATAACGAGCAAGTCCAAAGTTAAACGTCTTACATTAGAGTAAATTTAGTTCAGCGAGTGCGCAAGAAAAATAACGTTGGATTATAGCCCATCAAGTGTGTGAGCCATCTTTTCAAAGTTGATGCTCATTGGCTTTATGTTTTGGACCAATTAGGATACAATCTCGAGACGCAATTGGTCTGACATTGTCAGGAAAAGCCGATTATCGTCCCTGAGTGAGCAGGTTCACTCAAAGCTGGCCTAGAACCAGATCACGTGGTCTAGGTGGAGGAGCACATGGTGGAGCTGTTTCATTTGGAATGCGGACTTTAGTGTTTGGAAAAATTCTTTATAAGCCCCGGGGACAGTTGGCCATTTGTAACACTGTACAAATTAATCCGCCCAAACAGCATTTTACTTTGGGCTTGGCAGGGTCTTTCCGAGGGTGTCTTTTCCCTTCTCAATTTGTCAACTCCAAATACCTTTTCCTGACATCCTCACAAGAAGGGCATTTGCATGAGTTGTGTGGATAACGCAATACATTCTGCCAAGCTATTTGATAATGTTACACGAGGTGTTGAACAGTGCAGTCTGTGACATCACAGACAAGTGCATTTAAAGATAAAATAAGGATTATCTTTTCAGTTCAAAGGTTTAGTACAATTGTTGCAGAAATAAATAATTACATTTTCAGAAATGACCTTTTTAGGTCAGGCCACACATGGCCTTACTAATACTGTGTACTGTCCACCCCTCGCATATGGCCAAACATCTCGTGCTGCTGCATGTACGTGTATTTACAGGTATGTATTAGAAGTGTTCTAATTTCATAAAAATCACCATGATTCCTGTTATCATTCATGCTTTGCAAAACCCCCAACAATATAAAGCCATAATCAATAACCACTCGAGGTTATATCAAGCAGCCTTACAGGGCCTCATTGTAAGTCCCGATGACGCGAACTGCTGTATTAAACCTACATGGTGGCTGAAAAGGATAACTATCGAGATTAAGGCGGCACATCACGTGCAACTTCGGCAGCGATTTAAACGGTTTGAAAACGACTATAAAGCTGCATGGAGTTCAAAACAAAATGGGTGTTTTGAACTTCCTATATTGTCATACATACACATGTAGGAAACTTTCTGTTGTCATCTGTCATATACATGTGAGATGCCAATCCTTTGGCCATGATACATGCCTAAGGGGCAATTCCCACATGATACATTACATATATATATATATATATATATATATATATATATATATATATATATATATATATATACATATTCTACAGATATGGATTGCCATCCTGGAAAATGAATAGTTGTGGATGATGGAATGCATCATCCATGCACTGAAGAGTTATCTCTGTTTATAGTATGTATAACACTTGGAACACATTTTCTCAGGAGGATTAGCTCAGTTCTTTCTACAATCTATAACTTTCCAACATGTCACATAGCCAAGGTCTCCTCTTTATTTATACAGAACTTGCTCAGCAGCGATGATCAGTCGGCCAACAAGTTCACTATAAAACAGGAACGCCATGTATTTTGTGATGCAGTGTATTTGCAATACAGATGTCAAGGCTCATGCAAAAGCATAACAACAGAAGAAGGAGAGTTTGCACCACATTGACATGAGGGCACAAGCAGACATGGGACTGACAAACTAGCACAATCAGATTGGGTATGTAATAGATCATGGATGAAGACACAGGAGATGCTGTGAAAAGGCTTTGAGTTTCAAATTTGAAGCTATTGACTGGAGTGAGCAGCAGAACTGAGCAGATATGGGGAGGAATTTTTTTTTATGTATATAAAGGCTAGGCTAGTGGAAAAGCAAGGTGACTGATGGCATAAAAGGCAATGCATTGACAATGGTGCAGTGGGACAAGAAGTGGACATAACGAACGAACAGGAGGAGGAAAGAGAAGAGCGAAGGAAAGCAAATCAAGGGGGAGATGTGGGGAAGGAGGGAAGTGGAGGGGGGTGAGGTTATGATGAAAACAAAGATCACAAGTACAGAGGGAGATCCTATGTGCTGTTAGACACACTGGCAACTTGAAGTCCTGGACGGAATAGTGGTGTTAAAAAGTATGAGAAAGTGAGTTGCACACATGTGAGAAAATCCTGGGGTTTCACAGGAAGGGTGAGGCATCAATGTATGTGTCCTCCCTTGGATGGACATTGAACTGCAGTGTGTTCTGCCTGGTAGCATTAGTTGGTGGATGTTATTGATGCAACCGCATCCTTCGTGAAGAGTAAGCAAGCTATTGCCATAACCCTGAACAAAATCCAAATTACTGCTCTAACCTACAGGAGGCACTGCCTCAACAGCACAGCTATACTCCTCAGTGAATGGTGCTACCCACAGCCATGTACTGCATACAAAAGAAAGAATAACGGGGGTTACTGGAAGAATGCTTGCAACCTGGAAGTTCTGGAAAGAGATGGAGGGATAAAAGAGCAGATGGAGAAAAATTTGAGAAGTAGAAAACAAAGAGAAAACCGACCTGTCTGCAGAAATAGAGGCAACAGCATCATGCATATGCTTGATTGTGGAATATGCCATTGATGTTAAGAACTTTGTAATCCATAACATCGAAAGGATCGACTAAAATGAAGCATGGGGTTCCAATCTGACAAATAATAACACTTTAATATTATTTGAAAACTTTCTATGCATGCATTGAACATCTATAATAATAAATGTGAGTGTGAGTCAAACAGTCTTTGTGTGTGTACTGTCAGACACACACACACACAATACACACACATATATATATATATATATATATATTATATATATATGTATATAAACACCCCTCACATCCACACACGTACATACATAACATACAAACACACATTTATAAACACACAAACATGGATACAAGCCAGTAGGCGGACATGGGTAGTCGACTACCCAATAGAACCTGACGCGATGGGCCCGTTCGATGGGGAATGACGTGAGGATTAAGCACAAGAAAATTCATGATTAGCTTCAAGGGTTAATGCTGCAGATTGTTTTTTCATTAAAATACCCTCACATTTAGAGGTTTTTCGGCCGTTGCTAGGCAACGGAGGGGTCCATAGCAACGGTTCTTTCTCACACATAACTAGGAATATCCATGAACCTACCATACCAGTTCATGTATATCTGACTCATAGTCTCTGAGATATAACGAACTTCGTTTTTTTATTGTTTTCGACCAGGGTTCATTCAAAGTCTATCTTCTCCGAGCGTTTTCATAGGATCCGGCTGGAAATGTTTGACAATATGGCTGAATGTACTGCCCACAGTCGCTCATGGCCCGATTTTTATTTTCGAAAAAATAAATTTTTATGATTTTTCAAAAATTTCAAAGTCCCGTTGCTAGGCAACGGTTCTCATTTGCACACAACTAGGTCATGGTATGAACCTACCAACCAAGTTTCATCGAAATCCCATTGTATTAACGGAGCACTGGACCGAACAGACAGACAGACAGACAAACAAGCCGGTAGGCGGACATGGGTAGTCGCCTACCCATATAACCTGACGCGATGGCCCGTTCGATGGGGAATGACCTGAGGATTAAGCACAAAAAAATTCATGATTCTAGCTTCAAGGGTTAATGCTGCAGATTGTTTTTTCGTTAAAATACCCCCACATTTAGAGTTTTTCGGCCGTTGCTAGGCAACGAGGGGGTCCATAGCAACGGTTTTTTTCTCACACATAACTAGGACATACCATGAACCTACCATACCAGTTTCATGTATATCTGACTCATAGTCTCTGAGATATAACGAACTTCGTTTTTTTATTGTTTTCGACCAGGGTTCATTCAAAGTCTATCTTCTCCGACAGTTTTCATAGATTCGGCTGGAAATTTTTGCCAATATGGCTGAATGTACTGCCCACAGTCGCTCGTGGCCCGATTTTTGATTTTCGAAAAAATAATTTTTTTTATGATTTTTCAAAAATTTCAAAGTCCCGTTACTAGGCAACGGTGGTCTCCATAGCAACGGTTCTCATTTGCACACAACTAGGTCATGATATGAACCTACCACCAAGTTTCATCGAAATCGCCATTGTATTAACGGAGCACTGGACCGAACAGACAGACATACAGACAAGCCGGTAGGCGGACATGGGTAGTCGCCTACCCAATAGAACCTGAGGCGATGGGCCCGTTCGATGGGGAATGACCTGATGATTAAGCACAAGAAAATTCATGATTCCAGCTTCAAGGGTTAATGCTGCAGATTGTTTTTTCGTTAAAATACCCCACATTTAGAGGTTTTTCGGCCGTTTCTAGGCAACGGAGGGGTCCATAGCAACGGTTCTTTCTCACACATAACTAGGACATACCATGAACCTACCATACCAGTTTCATGTATATCTGACTCATAGTCTCTGAGATATAACGAACTTCGTTTTTTTATTGTTTTCGACCAGGGTTCATTCAAAGTCTATCTTCTCCGACAGTTTTCATAGGATTCTGCTGGAAATTTTTGACAATATGGCTGAATGTACTGCCCACAGTCGCTCGTGGCCCGATTTTTGATTTTCGAAAAAATAATTTTTTTATGATTTTTCAAAATTTCAAAGTCCTGTTACTAGGCAACGGTGGTCTCCATAGCAACGGTTCTCATTTGCACACAACTAGGTCATGGTATGACCTACCCACCAAGTTTCATCGAAATCGCCATTGTATTATCGGAGCGCTGGACCGAACAGACAGACATACAGACACAAGCCGGTAGGCGGACATGGGTAGTCGCCTACCCAATAGAACCTGACGCGTGGGCCCGTTCGATGGGGAATGACCTGAGGATTAAGCACAAAAAAATTCATGATTCTAGCTTCAAGGGTTAATGCTGCAGATTGTTTTTTCGTTAAAATACCCCCACATTTAGAGGTTTTTCGGCCGTTGCTAGGCAACGGAGGGTCCATAGCAACGGTTCTTTCTCACACATAACTGGACATACCATGAACCTACCATACCAGTTTCATGTATATCTGACTCATATCTCTGAGATATAACGAATCTCGTTTTTTTATTGTTTTCGACCAGGGTTCATTCAAAGTCTATCTCTCCGACAGTTTTCATAGGTATGGCTGGATTTTTTTTTGACAATATGGCTGAATGTACTGCCCACAGTCGCTCGTGGCCCGATTTTTGATTTTCGAAAAAATAATTTTTTTTATGATTTTTCAAAAATTTCAAAGTCCCGTTGCTAGGCAACGGTGGTCTCCATAGCAACGGTTCTCATTTGCACACAACTAGGTCATGGTATGAACCTACCAACCAAGTTTCATCAAAATCGCCATTGTATTAACGGAGCACTGGACCGAACAGACAGACATACATACAGACATACAGACAGACAAACATATCGATGGAAAAAGTGAAAATAAGGGTAGATCAAAAAAAAAAATTTTTTTTTTCGACTTTATCGACTACCCAACATGCAGACATACAGACAGCAATACAGACAAACATATCGACGGAAAAAGTGATAATAAAGGGTAAGATCAAAAAATTTTTTTTTTTTAGACTTTATCGACTACCCAATATTATGTACTAGTAAGTACTTACAAAAGCTATTTTACTTGAAGTTATAATCTTAACTTAAAAGCAATTTACTAATTTCCCACCTGCCCGGATCATCAGCTGGGCACCGTTTATCACCGAGATTTCGATCCTTTTAGCCCAGAACCTCTCCAAACAACGGATCCACAACCCCGGTTGCAGGTCAACATCAGTAGATTAGTCAACATCAATGGACCCACAACCACAAAGTTGTGTCCAGACAGTCAGTCAACACAGCAATGTGTTGCACAACACAGCAAACCTCCTCCCTCCCCTCTGTCTTTATTCAAACTTATTTAATTATTACTTTTATTTAATTAAAGTATTACTACAAGTGACTAACTTTAATCATACACCACTTTACATGATAATGTATTTAGCGATAAACACTTCACCTTGAAGACATGGACATGACACAGCACCTCCATCTAACCATAGACTCATAGTACAGGCAAAATGTCGGATGACCTCCCACAAATTGCAACAAAAGCAAACTCAACAGATTTTGATTCACGTGATATGTCCCTGCAGTGACAGACAAAAAAGTCCTAAGGGATCTGGGGGGAAAGTCCTGAAATCATGGAAATCCAATAATGAGAAAATTGTAAAGATTGATATTTTAATATCGTAAATATATGTTTTCTGCATTCTAATTGTTATAGTTATGGTCTGTATATTGATATACAAGAATAATTATATAAAAGTGGAAATGTATTGAGGGTAAATAAAAAATTATAGCTTTTTTGTCCAAAAATGTCAATTTTTTGTCCCGAAAAAAATATTATTTACCACTGATACTGATTTTGGCTCCCCGGACAAAAAAAAAAAGAAACGTTGAGAACAAGATGAATCAAGTCTATGGCAATACAATATAATTATGTAAATCATTGAAACATGAAAAATCACAATTCCACTCGGGGCAATCACATCTGCCTGACGAAGGTTTCGAATGAAAATGAAATTCGCATTAAACTCAGAAACTACATCCAGTATAACACTTACTATACATGTTGAGAAAATCAAGCATATAAAAGTTAGAACTCGACAATGTCGTCATCATCCTCATCATTGTCACATGGAGTGTTTTGTGCAGCCAGAGCCCGCTGCAAGTTTCCACAAGCTGGAGTGCACTCAATGTTGTGCTTCTTGCATGTGCATCTCATGGTGACATTCAGCCTGGCAGTTGCACCTAATGACACGTAACATCTTTTCAGGAGCTGGAGCTATGATGTCTGAAGTGGCACAGAACCTCGTCACACTTCTGCCAACCCCAGTCTGTCGGAAGAAGTTCATCTGCACTCCTTCCATTCTTGGACTGGCAGATTGACGTGCAGGCTGTGATACTTTGCTGCTTCTGATGTTGGTGGTAACGTCTGTGGCTGCACGTGAGAGGAGCTCGAAGCCACCTTATCCCAGTACCCTGATACCGGGAGGTTCGCAGGGTGTCAGTTGACTTTCCGTTGTAGATTATCACAATGTTTTTTTTTCTCTGCATCTGCCACATCACATACGGAAGCTGGATATGTATCAAAAGCTTGGCTGCTCCGGAATGTGTTTGTTTGCTTTGAACTTTTTGAGGAAGCTCCCTTTCCAATCCATGAAGACGAGATGTCGTGTCGCACCCAAGAACTGCATGTAGAAACAGTATGTGTTGCATATGTCTGTACCAATCATTTTCTTTTGTAGCCTTGATGTTACAGATGCGAGCTTCTTCGTGTTCTTCTTTGGCTCGGGACAAAAGAAGAGGTCATGGGATTCTAACGCTGCATGTAGCATAGGAAGGACGAGGAGGTCTGTGTCATCAACCACTAACCACGTGTTGGTGACAGTAGCAGACTGCATGGCCTTCAGTACAATCAGGAGATCAGCATCCCCTGAGGCATGGTGTGTCTTACAGTTCTTCTTCTGAAGCTCTTCACTCAACATAAAATGAATCGCTGTTTATTCTGCTATTGGCAAGAAACTGTTCCTTCTTCATTGTGAGACGCATGTCAGCTGTAAATGTCACAGTAGTGCCAGCATTCCCTTTCGACAGTCTCTGGTGTGTCATGTCCTCGTGTTGGTACTCTATAACCATCAAACACGACTATGGCATCTCCGTATTCTTCGTTACATAATCAGTGTACTGGTGGCATATGTTCTGTATGTAGATCCACGAGACCCATGGGAATGTGTTGAACAAGTGCCCCGCCATCCAAACATACTGTTGCCATCATTGGGGATATCAGCTGGGACATCGGATCCAAGAAGATCCCAGATGGCATCAGCAAAGACTGCTTGTGTGCTTCTCAGAGCTGAAGAGAGGAATCAAGAGGGCTTGTGGATAGTGCACAGTTCATATTTGAAGGCCGACTCAGTTCTTCTGCTGTCTGTGCAAACGTGATCAGTCCTGGAAGAGGAGTTGTGGGTCACCTGGACTTGCTCTCCATCAATCTTGACAGATGACTTCATGCCGAGGTGACAACTTGGTCTTTCTCTTAAATGTGTACTCGGCAGGTGTTTTCCCATCCATAGATTTCAATATTTTGGCTCCTACAGCATGTGCTGTATCGACGTTGACGGTGGGGTGTGCATGACCTCCAGTGGCAATGTTCCTCAGACGTGGATCACTTCTGAACGGATTCCGTTCTGTAAATACTGAAGAGCTGATAGTGTGTCCTTCCAGTCACGATATTGTCTTGCCTTGGTCATGTCCTTCTTCTGCTCTCCAGTGTTGTAGTGTCTGCTCTCCTGTGAGCTCCTGCATTGCCTGGTTTATTTCTGCACAGGCATGTGCATTGATATTAGCCATACAGCCGTGTTTGCTTTGTCATTCCTCGCCCTCGTGTGAGCCCCCACTGGTCTTCAAACTTCTCATCAGAACTTGTTCGATGATCAGGTCAGATGAAAGACCTGCCCACAGCGATCACTTCGTCGAACCACATAGAACCCTCATCAAAACGTTGTTTGGACATTGGATGTTGAGTTTGAGGTTGGACATCTGCTGCAGATACACTCTCGCAGATTTGACATACAGGTTGTGGCCGAGGCTGCAGGTAAGGCAGCATTTCCTGGATGGCCTGTAGATGTAGTGCCCAGTTCCCAGTGCGCTCTGCCCGGATGTATTTGCGTAGAATGTCTAGCATGTCCATATACTGAACCCAGAGCCTGAAGTTCTAGAAGATATCTTTGCAGACTCGGCATGCTTCTGAGGTGGTCTTTGATTCGTTTCAAGACGTCAGACTTGCTACTTCTTCAACAGACAGTGTCCAGCCATCAGCTTCTCATAGAGGGTACAAGCTTCGTTGGAGTCTGGATTATTGCTTAGATCTGTATGCTGGTCATGTAGCGGCCTTGCAGCTGCTTCGGCTAAGTCCGGATCGTTCATTCCCATTGCCGTCTGATGTTTCAGGTAGGCATGGTAGAGGCGCATTGAGCACATTTGTCAACAGCAAGGCTATTGAGGGCTGCATCAACAATTAGGTATGCGCGAAACTGCACGGGCAATGGCCTTGCCACTAAACATATGAATCACTGCATTGGGGGCATATATCAACTCCATCAGTTCTTGAAGCCGCATGACAACATGAGGGTCCAATACATCCAGAGGAAACTCTTCTCTGCGTGGAAGCCGCCCAAGCGTAGGACAATCCCTTTCAGATCACTTCCCATAGGCTCCGAGTTGATGATCATGAGGGCCTTCCACCAGAGGGGCTGATCAAAGGTGATTACTGGAGTGACACCGTGGCGGTCGTGCATGTTCACTGACAAACATCAGGTCGAGTATATGCATGTGCTGTCAATATGCATGTGCTAACAATTAATATTGTGTGTTAATTCTTTCACCAGAGGATAGTACTAATGTCCCTGTATCTGGAATATATAGCATGTATGCCTGGGATACATATGTTCTTATATGAACAAACTTTCTCAAGTCCAAATATTTTTTAGGGAAAAAATATTGACTTTTTGGACAAAAAGCTATAATTTTTATTTTACCCTCAATACATTTCACTTTTTATATTATTCTTGTATATCAATATACTGACCAATAACTAGAAACAATTAGAATGGCAAAAAAAACATATATTTACATATTAAAATATCAATCTTTACAATTTTCTCATTTTCCCCGAAGCCGGGTGGTGGCCATATTGGATTTCCATGATTTCAGGACTTTCCCCGCGGAGAATTCCTTAGGACTTTTTTCTGTCACTGAGGACATATTCAGGAACCAAAATCTGTTGAGTTTTGCTTTTGTTGCCAATTTGTGTGAGGTTGACACAAATATTATGCTAAAATGCCTGTACTATCAAACTATCATTCAATATTGAAACTGTTATCATAACCGATTATAACATTCTGCACTGCGTTTTCTAGCAACCACCAACATTATATTTTAATGCTTATTCATATATATATATATTTATTAATCCTCCATATATCCTCAATAAATGAATATATATTAATATATTTCATAAATAATATTTATTTAATTTATTGTATTTTATTTCAATTATTATTTCCCCCTCCCCTTCCCCAAACCCTCCACTCCCTTTCCCAGCTCCCCCCTTCCTCGCTTCCTCCCTCCTCACTCCCCTTGCTCCCCTCTTCCCCTATTCTCCCTCTTTCCCTTCCCTCCTTCCCTTCCCTCTTTTCCTCCCCTCTTCCCTTCCCTCTTTCCTCTCCCTCTTCCCTTCCCTCTTTCCCTCCCTCCCCTCTTCCCTTCCCTCTTTCCCTCCCTCCCCTTCCCTCTTTCCTCCCTCCCTCTTCCTTTCCCCTCCTCCCTTCCTCTTCCCTCCCCCCTTCCCCTTCCCTCCTCCCCTCCCCTCTTTCCTCCTCCCCTTCCCTCTTTCCTCCCTCCCTTCCCTCCTTCCCTCTTTCCCTTCCCTCTTTCCCTCTTTCCCTCCTCCCTCTTCCCTTCCCTTTTCCCATCTCCCTCCCTCTTTCCCTCCCTCCCCTCTTCCTTCCTCTTTCCCTGGGTGGGTACTGGGTACTGTACTGGTTGCTAGCATTGTCAATTGTAGTACAATTGTACTATATGGTACAATTATATATATATATATATATATATATATATATATATATAATATATTGTACACACAATAGCTGGGTACTGAAAATTCTGAAGCTTTGTGCAAAACGTTTGTGGTCTGACAAACCAATATGGAACTTTTGGCCTACAATTCAAAATGTTACGTTTGGCGCAAACCCAACACAGCTCATCACCCAAACAACACCATCCCTACTGTGAAGCATGGTGGTGGCAGAATTATGTTATGGGGATATTTCCCATCAGCAGGGACTGGGGCACTTGTCGGGATAGAAGGGAAAATGGATGGAGAAAAATCCGAGAGGAAAACCTGCTGCCCTCTGCAAGAAAGCTGAAATTAAATTGGGATGGAAGTTCACGTTTCAGCGTGACAACGACCCGAAGCACACAGTCATAGCTTCACTGGAGTGGCTAAGGAACAAAGAGATATATGTCCTTGAGTGGTCCAGTCAGAGCCCCGACATAATTCCAATCGAAAATCTGTGGCATGACTTGAAGATTGCTGTCCATCAATGCTCCCCACACAACTTCACTGAGCTTGAACAGTTTTTGTGTAGAAATAAGGGCAAATATTCCCCAATCAAAGGTGTCCAAAGTTGGTGGAGACCTTTCTCAACAGATACACAGCTGTAATTGCTGTTAAAATGCTTCCACCAAATATTAACTCATGGGGGTGGACACTTATGCCTGGTGTTGGCTTAATCGTTAGGGTGATGGGCTTGGGATCCTGGGACCCTGAGTTCAAATCCTATTTGGCTGTTGAATAAAACAAGGTGGGGTTGACTCATCCTGTCATTCAGACCTTCTGAGGTCGGCAAAATGAGTGCCAGCTTGCTGGTATACTGTGTCGGATTAGCATCCTGTCCATGATTGTGTCAAATAGCCAAGGAGACTGCTTAGGCAGCACCAATGTTCTGCAGAGAGTATGGTCCCAATGGATGGATGGGTGGACACTTATCCAACTAAGATATTCTAGTTTTATATTTTTTAATTAACTTTCTGAAATTTGTAGAATTTGTTTTTCACTTGGAAGTTGTGGGTTATGTATGTGTAATTGAAGTGGAAAAAAAAATCTGATTTGATACAATTTAATTCCAGGCTACAAGGCAACAAATGGTGAGAATTTTGAAAGGGGCGTTGACTTTCTATCGGCACTGTATATGTATGTGTGTGTGTGTATATACAGGGGTCCCAAAAAATTGTACTCACATTTTGGCTCCTCATAACTCATTGAATTTTATAATTTATCAGATCAAATTGACCATAATAATCGAGCAAAGTACGACTACGTTTTGAAGAAAGAAAATTTATCATAAAGTGCTACTGGAAGCACGAAAACATCATGGAAGTGCAAAGACAATTTAGAAGACATTTTCACAAAGATCCACCAACGCGATGCACCATTGCTCGCATCCGAGATAAGTTTGAAACAGATGGAACTGTGCATGATGTCCATAAGGAGCGTTCAGGAAGACCACGGTCATCAACCACTCCCGCAAAGGAAAATCAATTGCTGAAACCCTCCACCGAACCCACGGAAATCTGTACGACAAATGGCTCGTGAACAGGAATTCCAAAATCAAGCGCCCATCGCATTTTGAAGCGGATTAATTGGAAAAGTTACATTCCAAAATTAATCCACGCTCTAATGAAGACGATCCTGACCGGAGAGCTGAATTTTGTGAGTGGTACCTGGGCAAATGCGAAGAAGATGCAGCATTTCCATACAAAATTGTTTGGAGCGATGAGGCCAGCTTCAAGTTAAATGGCTCAATTAAACGACACAATTGCACCTACTGGGCTCCTGAAAATCTGCATGTTACTATGGAACACCATTAAACTTACCAGGGGTTACTGTGTGGTGTGGGATATCAAGCATTGGGCATCCCAGGGCCATTCTTTTTTGACCAAACTGTCACTGGGGATGTTTATTTAAACTTGCTGCAGGAATCTGTCGGTCCACGTGTCGAAGAGATATTTGGTGACGAAGAGATTTACTTTCAGCAAGATGGAGCACCTCCCCACTACAACCGTGATGTAAGGGACTATCTCGAAGCAACTTTTCTGAACAGATGATTGGGCGAAGAGGTAGTGTTGAATTCCCTGCGCGTTCCCCAGACCTCACTCCAATGGACTTCTTTTTTATGGGGATATCTCAAAGATAAGGTTTACGGCTCAAAACCAGCAACAGTCGATGAGCTGAAAGAGGAAATTGAAAGACAATGTGTTGCAGTTCCAAATGAAATGATTCGTAACGCTGTGAATCCATTGGTCCGCGTTATCGGCTGTGTTTGGAAAATGATGTTCGTCAGTTTGAACATTTGTAAACATGCATTATCCATTTATACATTTAACCATTAATCTTGTTTCTAAGTCAATAAACAACGCATTTATTATCATTTAAAGAGTGAGTAAATTTTTTGGGACACCCTGTTTATAATATTATATATATTGTTGCGAATTCGCGCCGTCGGCGTGCGATCGCCACGTGACTCGAATCGCGACCGCCTCGCCCACCGGACGGACAATTCAGTCGTGACCCTCCCGGCTAACGCCGGGATCCAGTCACGGGTGGACCTTTCGGCCTCACCACAACCCAGTCCGCATTCTACCCGCGCGGAATAGGGTGAATCGCCGAAAGTCGATATACCTAAGTACCCGCACGGGTAACCTACGAGGGGGTTGTACCTCGCCACAGGCCGACTTCGGACACGATCCGCTTAAGCGGCTCGTTCCGGGCTAACGGGATAACGAGCGGTGTTATCGTCGGCCTTGACGGTTCAGATTAATTATCGGCGTCCCGCGCCCACGACGAACCCTTTACGTGAAACAAGATGGAGACCCACGAAGGAAGGACGCAGCGAAACGGGGGAAGAATTCAACAAGCAAGCATTTTATTTACAACGACCACACAGAGCACACATATAGCAAACAGTATGAAATCAGCAAATAATAATAATTAAATAATGCACATATATCAAATAAAAGAAAAGAACGACAAACGCAACGACGACGCAGAGCTACAACCGAATACGCGACACACGGACCACTTACACAATTCTACTTCGCGGGACACGGCGCCACACACACACGTTCACACAAAACCCAAAAGAAAATGGAAGTCGACTTCCCTTAATGTCGGGTCCTTTGCGCCGTCCTCGCCGTGGTCCGCAGCTCTCTTTGGTGCCGAAACCCGGGGAGGCGAGCAGAGAGAATCAACGACCAAAGCGTAGTGAGCAGAAAGAACCTCCAAGCCGAAGGGAGCAGAGCAGAAACGACGACCAAGGAGAAGAGAGAAAACCTCATCCGCCTCCGCCTCTTATACGCCCGCGCCCCGCCCGTTCTCGGCTCCACCTTCCTTCAGGCGCTTCGAGAAGGGGGCGTTCCCTCTCATTCCCTCCACCTCCGGCTTGTGGGGGGCGAGCGAATCTATTCTGGCGCCGGCCAAGGAAGGAAAAAAAAATAGCGGGAAAACGCGCGTCCTCGCTGTGGGGACTTCTCCCTTCCCACTCGCGCTCGACGGTTCCCACGCGGAAACGTCGTACGTGGACCGCGGAGGATGGCGTTCGTTGGTGTAGGTAGCGTGGTTGAGATGGTGGCGTGGTTGTGAGGGTGGCGGTGCTGACGTTGTTGGAGTGGTGGCTTGGTTGGCGTTTGTTGTTGGCGTCGTTGGCGTTGAAGTGTGGTTGATTCAAATAAAGCAGAACAGAAAAACGCCTAACTCAAAGTATCGCAGCCCGAATGAATCACATTAATTCCTCTATACAATGGGTTTGGGCTAACTACACATGTACTTCAGAAATATATCTCACCTACGGGACCTTTATGGTGTAATGCGAATTTCCACAGCCGTAACAATATGATAAACCTGTATGAAAATTTTTTATATTTCCTGTGACAGAGCTTTAGGGCAGAAAGTGCACTGTCCAAAACTGGTGTTGATCTGAAGACTTGCAAATCCACAGGCTACAAGAGAATTGCATATCGCTTCATTTTCAGTCGTCGTCTATTTGATAATTCCCTTGTGGAGATCTTTCGTGTTTAAATCTGCTGGGAAACTTAAAAACGACAGTTTTACGAAAATGCAACCGTGTTCAAATGCCAAATAATTAACGGCTGTTTGCAGCATTATGTTGGCGTGTATTAGCAGATGAATGGGTCATGCTCAGGGCACACTCATCCACAAAAGTGAACAAGTTCCTGAAATGTATGGAAGTGCTTGACATTTCCATTCTGTTGGTTCACTCAAACGGTCTATTTCACCAGAATCTATATTCGCTTTTTACATAATGCTGCGATGAATTATTCACTCGGTATCTATTTCCCTCTTCGACCACTGTTTTAACCCTTCGCTCGATGGCTGTAACGAGCGCCAATACCCTCTCCACTTAAGGAAGCTCAATTGCGCACTTGCTGTGTGTTGTCTCAGATGAATAGCATGGTTGTACATAATACGAACAATAGGATAAATAAACGCGCATTCCGATCCAGCCATCCGCTTGTTCGTAACAGCATAATAAATAATTCACCTGTGAAGCAATGTCACCAAATGTTGCCTGCAGGCCAAAGCGCTTGATGTCTTGATGGTGTGTTTAAGTTTACGATGAAGTAAGTAAGCGTTGTACAACACGAGCTATAGTATATATCAGAGTTCTTCTCCTGTGGAGGAGTGATGTTAAATATGCGAAGATGTTAGACAAGTGGTGGTATCTGGTGTTTGTTTGCTGAATGAGTCGAACCCAATAATACTACATTGTTCTACAGTTTTTGAATCTGGAAGCCAATGACCTATTACAATGCAGTCAGAAGAATATTGGCCTGGTTTGGTCTATGTTTCGGGCTCACATGTAAGTCTCTCTCCATCCTTTCTTCCTCCATCATGGCCCCAATTTTTTCAACTTGGGATCGGCCAGGAATGGTTTTGGCTCAAGTTTTTCATGAACTGGCCGGTCAGGCCTGACATTCAACTGAAGGTTATTTGAGCAGGAATTTGTCATTTGTTCAGGGTGCTCGCAGTAACCTGCCAAACTAGTTACGAAAGACACCATGGGATATTTCATTTCCAATTCTGGCAAATTGTTTAACATCCTTCCGATGGACTCACACACATTGAAGCATAGTACTGCATATGAAATGCAAAGGTGAGTTTATGGCTGGGTCAAGATTCAAACTCAGGGTCAACACCTCAAAGGCAGGTTTGAATACCTCTAAACTATCCTGCCAGCCCCAGAGCACCTGTCTGAGTAGCCAGGTTAAAAAATCCCATTCACCATGTTTATATGACACTTATTTACGAGCATCTAGGTCATGATAGAATGGCTTTGATGGAGCATGTACAAATGTAGAAATTAAATATCAAATTATTGGTTATTTTGTCTATTTGTGGTTGACTTTCACAACGTGCAATAGGTATTAATTATTGATCGATTTCACAACAATCAATCATTGAAACGTATTAGCCTTTTTTGAGATCTTCACTTTATATGTGACAAGGCGTTCAAAAGTTTCTGAGAATGATCTACTCACAATAGTCCAACCCACGCCGATGCTTTTTTTTCAATTGCCGAGAAAATATCAATAATAAGATAATCAAATATTTTTGAAAAAAAACAAGAGAGCGTTTGCGCCTCGAGTTCCACATGGGGTGAAGTGGTGGAGAGTAGACGGACAAAGCCAATGTAATTGCGCATTGACATAGGACCTCTAACTCGCCTATCAGGTAAACAGGCTGAATAAATAATTAGCCTTACAGTTGCGGCCGTTGATTTCCACCGCTGAGTCAAGTAGGTCAAAATACCAAGTGTTTTGTTTTTATTGGAACCTGCTCAACTTTCAGCAGGTTTTTCTTCAACCTCTTATACTTGGTACCGGTATGCTATACCTATTATTCATCTTAATGACTCAACCCCACACCTTCAGCTCCTCTGCAATTTTAGCATAAACCTTTCATTTCATGAAAATGATTTATTTGGGTCAGCCCGTTGGCATTCTCACTTGAACCTCTGGCTCGTGATGCAGGAAATCCAAGTTCAAAGCCCATATTTAACAGGTGTTTGTCCATCATCTACTGATGTTCTTGTAATACATGTTAAAATACAGTGATCTGTTGTAATTTATTTGTTCCTGCATGTGATTAATACACAAACTCTTCTCTTATCCTGATATCAATGCAAGAAAGACCCGAGCTTGACCTGTATAATTCTCATCGGCCTAAACCACCAACAATGCAGCATTTTCAAAATGGCATACTCTGCCCCAGATTGCTCGTCATGCGTGCGCAGAAACCCCGAGTAACTAAATTCTTCAGGGTGGGTCTGGACATGTTTCATGCCTGCCAGATAAACAGAGTAAAGTGAAACGACTGAAAAAACTTTGAAAGAAGCCAAAAATACTTTTAAACGTACTTGCGAGAAAGGGGTGTGCCTCTGCACACCGAAAACAGTTGGAGAACTTCTCGATCAACTCGTCCAAAAAGTTAAAATTTTTCTGTCTGTATTGCAAAAACTCCGAATGGCATGGCCCTATGAAAGGCCGAAGGTTCGTAGATGGTGAGTTTCATCCAAACCTTCATATGCTTCTTAACACTGATGGGAAGGTCATATTTGGGCATGTCGATGAGCAGGTAAGTTTCAAATGATGATATTTACTATTAATCATGTTTGGGAGGATGGGGTGGGAGTGGGAGTAGGCCATGAGGGCCGTCATAAATACATATTTTTTGTTTGGTTCTGAGGCCACAAGAGAATGTGTGTTATAACCACGGCCGCTGCTTGCTAATTGTATGAATAGTAAATGGTACAAACCCGACTCCTCTCATCTACGGATATTTCTCATGTGTCCTATATTCTCGTGAGGCCGATTTGCATTCAGGAACACAACACTTATGATTAACTATTTTGAAATTGCCAATCTATCGTCGAAATGCTAAAAAATTATGATGAAAAGACAATTTGCATCACAGGTTTCATGCTACCAGTGGAAGGTTTGAAGTGCCCAGCGAGCCGAACCAAACCGAATATGTGTCGACACACACACACACACACACA
>CM068963.1:64591783-64605428 GCA_035128595.1 Eptatretus atami
TAGCTGTGTCCAATAAGCTGACTCCAATAATAATTGAGGTAACAGTGGTCAATGAGCGTATTATGCGACGAAGGATTCATCACTCCTTGGGTGTTATTCCCTGGTCTCTGTATATGCTCCGACTGAGGCAAGTGATCACACCGTGAAGGATGCATTCTACGCCACACTTGAGTCTGTGGTTGATCAGTGCCCCAGGCGAAATACTCTTCTAGTCATGGGGGATTTCAATGCATCGACTGGAACAAATAGGGATGGTTATGAGATATGAGTTGGTCCCCATGGGTCTGGAACTGTGAACCGGAAGAGCACTACGTTCCTCGACTTTGAAAGAAGTCATGGACTTAGGGTGGCTGGTTTATGGTTTCAGCACCCACAGGCTCATCGCTGGACTTGGTATTCCAACTATGGCGGTGTGGCAAAGGAGATTGCCCATGTGCTCGTTGATGGTTGCTGGAGGATGATCCAGAACTGCAGGGTCGACCGGAGTGCTCAGTTCCTCAATACTGACCACCAGCTTGTTGGAGCAACGCTGAAGTTGCAGCTTAAATCCGGGAGAATGGTACCATCCCAACCTAGGCTGGATGTTGGCAAGTTCAAGGATGAGAGGGTAGCTGAGGAGTTTGCGAACAGGCTGAGTGGAGATTTGGGGACTCTGGGTGCTGTGGAAGATCCTGAGGAGTTGTGGAGTGCCTTCAAGACACTTGATGTTGCCGGTAGATGTCTTCGAACTCACCGTTGGTTGAAGAAGAATTTTGTCTTTCAAGCGACACTGGATACCATTGACCAGTCACAGGGCCAGGCTGAATGGCAGAGTTGAGCTGTTCAGGGAGCTGAGGTGTAAAACTCTACGTGCACTGAGGGTGAACAAGGAGGCCTAGTGTGAGGAATCTGTGAGGGGGTAGAGCATCATCTGTGGTCAAGGGAATCTCATCCTACTTGGAGGGGAATTCACGCATTGCGTTCCTCCAAGCCCGTCCCTCCGTGTACTGCAGTTAGAGTGGAGGGTGGTGGGCTTTTGACAGAGGAGTCTGAAGTGAAGTCCCACTTGGCTGGTTACTTTGAGTGGCTGTACCATACCGACTCATGAGCTGTTGAGTTGGATGTCATTGGTGTAATTATCTCTATTGCTGACCCTCGAATCAACAATGAACCTCCTTCGTTTGTGGAAACACAGGTTGCGGTGAACTGATGGAAATGTGGAAAAGCTCCTGGGATCTGTGACATCCATGCTGAACTTCTCAAGGCTGGTAGAAATGTTGTACTCATGTCATTGCATGCATTTCTCTGCTCTGCCTGAAACACAGGCATCATCCTAACTGACTGGAAGAGGGGCCTTGTTGTCCCTCTCTGGAAAGGGAAGGGTGATCACCAAGACTGCAACAACTACCGAGGGGTGACGCTGCTCTCAGTGCCGGGCAAGGTCTTTGCTCGGATAATTCTTGATAGGGTTTGCCAGCATCTGCTTGAGTACCATTGCAGTCAGGCTTTACACCAAAGAGTTCAACAATTGACCGTATTCTTCCTCTCGGTGTCCTCACCGAACGAAGATGAGAGTTTCGGCAGGGGCCGCTTGCAGCCTTTGTTGATCTCTGTAAAGCATTTGATTCAGTGAATCGGAATGCCCTCTGGAGGATTCTTAGTCTTCATGGGGTGCCACCAAAACTGATCAATCTGAGGTCTGAACTCTTCTCTGGTACTGAGAGTGTTGTGAGATGTGGTGATACCATCTCTGACCTATTTCCAGCTTTATTGGAGTTTGTCAGGTGTGTGTTCTGCCCCCCACACTTTTCAGCACTTGTCTGGACTGGATGTTGGGGAGGATGTCAGAGAGATCAAGCTGTGGTGCATCATTTGGGAATGTGAAGATCTCTGACCTTGATTTCACAGATGATGCTGTCATCTTTGTGGAGACTCTGGATATCCTTTTGGGGGCCCTCGAGGTGCTGAATGAGGAGTCTGAGCCGCTGGGATTACGGGTTTCCTGGGTCAAAACTAAGATCCAGGCTTTCAATGGCATCTTGGATGCTGTTATCCTGTCTATACCTGTTTGTCGTGAGGATGTTGAGGTCGTGGAGAGATTCACTTCCCTTGGCAGTGATATTCATTTCTCTGCTGGTGATGAGGCAGAGGTCAACAGACATCTGAGTCAGGCCTGGGGAGTCATTAATTCACTGGATCATGGGGTGTGGTGCTGCTGGTACCTGTGTGGGAGGATGAAAATCCGAGTCTTCAGGTCCTTGGTGCTTCCAGTCTTGCTCGATGGATGTGAGACTTGGACTCTGACCAGGGATCTGAGATGGAGACTTAATTCCTTTGGTACCAGGTCTTTTCTGAGAATCCTTGGCTGTCGCTGTTCGGACTTTGTGTCCAACGAGTGGTTGCTGAGAGAGACTCAAATGACATTTGTTACCTGCATAGTCCGTGAGCGTCAGCTGCGGCTGTATGGACATGTGGCTCATTTTCCTGACGCTGATCCTGCTCACCAGATTCTCTCAGCAAGGGAGCCTCGTGAAATGAGGAGGCCAATGTGCAGACCATGTGCCTCGTGGTTGCAGCAGGTTGATCAGCATCTCAAGGAGATGGGGATCTGCCAGGCAACTGCCTGGGGGATGGCCAGACAGAGGCCCCTGGAGTACCGGCGGAAAGTGCATTCAGCGATGCGCTGCTCCGGTGCATGCTCCCATACCTGACCTGACCTGACACTGTAGAACACAAATTATGTATCATAATACAGGGTGTTTCACAAAGATTGATACAACTTTGTCTTCCTCCATTTTCTTTGTTTTTTGACACATACCGTCTTCCTTTTTCAGGGTATGGTGGTGTTGTCGTGGTGTTTGTTCCCTTGTATTTCTCGCTCTGTAGCTCAACTATGCCATTGACAATGAAGCAGAAAACAAAAGTGGTGGCTATGTGGTATGAGAATAAATCATATGTAGACACCTGCCGGAGGTTCTGCCGGAGGTTCTGCTGGTAATATGACCTCAGAACATGTGATTGACCCACAAATTGTGCCACTCAATGTATTGTGAAACATTTTGAGCACATTGGTACAGTGCACAACCAGAGTATGGGCAATAGTGGCAGGCCAGCATCAGTAACCAAGAGCCATGCCAACATCGACGCCGTGCAGGATTCTGCAGTGGACAGTCTCAAGAAGTCCCACCATCGGCACTCCCGGGAGATAGGCATCAAACCAACATCAGTCTGGTGTATCCTCACTAAGGAACTGAAGCTTTTCCCATACATCATCTCGATTGGACAAAAACTGAGTCAAGATGACATAAGGAGACTTCATCTGTGCAATTGGCTCACTGACAGGATGTAACGGTACCCAAACTGGATCAACCTGATCTGGTTCAGTGATGAAGCCAATTTCCACTTGAACGGTGCCAACAACAACCACAACAACATTTTCTGGGTGGCAAAACCACCTGCGAAGATCACTGAGATGTACCTGAAAGGGCCTAAGGTCATATGCTTATGCGCTTTCAATGCCAGATGGGAAACGTGAGGGCCTTACCCTTACTGGTTTGAGAATGACAACAGCAGGACAGTGACAATCAATGGCAAGTCCTACCGGGCCGTGCTCCCGAAGTTCCATAATGATCAAGCCAAAAAGGTCACCCCAAACCAGCTTAGCATGACTTGGTTTATGCAGGATGGTGCACCCTTTCATACAACTTTTCTGTGGCAGCTCTTCAGATACCGCCTCGTTGCCCTGAGCACCAGTCATGACTGGGCACCCTATAGCCCAGACTTGAACCCTCTGGAATGCTGGTTCTGTGGGGCTACCTCTGTGGGGCTCTGTCTTTCCCAATCACACTGCTACACTAGATGATCTAGTGGTCGTATGGCAGCTTAGCTGCCGGGGTAGCTATCATTTCTTGAAGCGCGACTGTGTCGCTGATGCAGTGCCCCTCTCCCAGTACACACACTGGAACTGGTACTCATTTTGCCGACCTCGGAAGGATGACAGGCTGAGTCCACCCCCTGGTGTTTTAATTCAGCGGCCAACGGGGCTTGAACTCAGGACCCTAGGATCCCAAGCTGCCACCCCAACCACTGAGCCAACACCAGGCTCACTAGATGATCTGAAGCAGGAGATATCAGACTAGTTGCAGTGTCACATGAGACCTACAGAAAAGTTAGACAGAACTTTGGAGTGAGGATCAATGCCTGTCTGAACCGTGAAGGGGCAAACATCGAGAACGTCAATTACAAGGATTTTGAGGTAATGCCAATTTCAGACCTTGGGCTCTCACTAACCCTCACAGTGACTTACTGCAATAGCAATCAGTGATAGAAAATACCATATCATAAGCTTTTAACAAATGTTTGGTTCACGTTCCTGAGGTTTCTGTTTCTTTGTAAATAAACATTTAAAGTGGCATCACTCGTTTTGAAACACCATGTACTTCCAAGAATCTCCAGTTTTGCAGTACAGGTGCTTCAATTTAAATAAAGGTTCAATGGTGTACTGTGTATAAAGGCCCTGTCACACCTTGACGTTTTAGCCAGCGTATGCCGACGTATGAAGAATTTGGCGAATACACTGGCACACGTCGAATACGTTATGGGTAAGTTTTGTATACGTTAAGAGCATGCTGAAGCATCGCTGAATACGTCGTAGTACGCCGAGCTCGTCGACAAATTTTAAGCATGCTCAAAATTTTTCGACGTATGCCAGCGTGTGGCTCACATGTTCCGCATACGCTGGCCATAAGTTGTAGGCACGTTATGCGATCGTTGACACACGTCGACACACGTTACTTGTAAGTTACTCATAAGTCGAAACACGTCGAGGTAATGTTTAGCGTACCCAAAACTTATTTCTAACCTATGAGTAATGTGCTTTGAACCTATGTGTAACGTATCTCCAACGCATATTGACGTATGTAGACGTATTGATGTCTTCCGGACGACCACAGAACTTACTGAATGTGTTTCTAACTTACAGCTACCGTATAATGGCGTATGGCAGGCAGCGTTGAGGGGAATTGGTATATAAAAATGGGCTTCACAGGAGGAACCCGTCAGTGTTCCAGACTCCATGGTTTTTTTTTTTTTTCGGCATGACGGTGATGTTGACACTTCGATTTCTAGTGCGGCTATGATTTAAATCGTTGAGCGGCAGCCTTTTAATAGGCTACGCCACGTGATCGTCGGCGATACGCTGCCGCGCGCTATGCACAAGTTAGACTATCGTTGGGCATAGGTTGTGAACGCCGACAACACGCTAAGCATTCGTTAGTATAAGTTATCTATAAGTTATCGAAACGTTCTGTGTACGTTACTAATACGTTATGCATACGTCCAACTCGTTATGAATACGCCCAAAACTGAAAAAAAAACATCAATAGTTCAGCATACGCCAGCGTTTTACATACATTTTGTTACGTTGCCATACGCTGGCTAAAACATCAAGGTGTGACAGGGCCCTAAGCATGGTATTCTGGACTGCTTCTGGACTACTTCAATGGAACTAAGCTTTCGGATTTTAAAAAAACAACTATCGTTAAAATTATTTTGTTATTAAAATTGAAGTCACACTGCATGAGGTATTGTGTTCTATGAACTCTAGTTGTTCATGTGTTCATATCCATGCATGTCTTTTGTGTTTTGATGTCTATCTCTTTGTGTAGAGACTTAGATGAAGGTAAGAAATTATATGCTCCAAAATATAATGTACAAGTTGGGTCATATGATCAAGATGGGGTTACTTAGATACAGTGGAAAGGAGGGAAACATACCAACAAGAAAGGGACACCTGGAGGAAGAATGGGCGACGTTTTACACCTGCAGCAAAAATTAACTCAAGAGTGCAACACGGTCATAACCGGCCAAGTGGCCTCCTCATTTCCTTATTTAATATCATACAGGATCGTGCGACCCCTCGTTAGACTCAGATTGCTGGGACTAAACATGAGTGGAACACAATATTGCTGTTCCATCTTGTCAATCTCACGTAATACTCCCTTCATGAAGGTCACATATTAAAAACAAGTCGAAAAGAAAAATGTGTTTTGATGTCTGTATTTTTCGAGACCATTTGGCACATGGTATCTACAATATGAAAGAGTTGTTTTGTCTGTCTGTCTGTCGCAATTTTTCTCACAGATGGCTGACCAGATCTTCGTCAAACTTTCAGAGGATCATTAATGAGTGCCGAGGAGTGTTTTTGGCAATATATATTATATATATATGGATTTTTTTTTTAATTGATCTTGTAGTGCCAACGCGTTTGTAGCTTATGTGAAAGGTAATATTCCTTCGTGGGTGTAGGGAAAAAATTTTAAGCCCCCATCCAAAAAATATGGAAAAAACCCAAAATTTTATTTCTTCAAAATGCCACCAGGATAAGAACAACTCCGGGCCATGTGGGGTACCCCTGCTAGTGTTGAATAAATGCATATTTCCAAATTGTAAGTTCCAATATAAACCTGAATTATAACCAGTGAAGACCGGGTGTTGTTATTAAAGATGACGATTGTTTATTTCATATATTTACAAACACTTTCAAGTTGGATGTTAATGTGTTGAAATGGGTTGGTTAAGAGATGTGAAGAATCAAGCTTTCACCAGGGAATTGCATTCTTCATTGGGTTTATTTGGAATGAGCGGCATGAAAATGTCCACGAATACGCCACACGCCCATGACGCCCCACCTTCCTCTTTGCAGAAGCCCAACCCTTCACCTCAAACGTCACACAGCTGTGTTCCACAAGAACATGAATGGAAACCGAGGTTGAGTGAAGTCACACTAAATTAAACAAAGCAGCTTTTCACCTCCTTTAATTACTGCCATGTCAATGTCATCAAGAACACGAGTGCGGTGCTAAAGTTGTTTCCTGCCTTTTAAATGAGGCTCCGCAGTGAACGTTTGTGGAAGAGCGTCCTCTACTGTCAATTCAAATCGAGGCCACGTTTTCAATGCGAACGTCCGCACACAATGTTCACCTGCGCTGAGGTTACCTGAACATGATCCATGATTTAACTTGCCATTTTGAACATTTTCTCCAATAATTACAGTGCCAGAAAGTGTATATTGAAACAGACTGAATAGGATCAGCTCTTGAAGAACTTCACAAAAAATAGCATCTTTGCTAATACAGTACTACCACCAAAAGACATCGCTCCAAAACGCTAACTAATCCATCATGGCCAAAGTGGGCAAGGCCCAAGGGAACAGAGTTGAATCTGAAATATTGAGCATGCAAACCATGGTAGTGGAGAATAAACAATCTATTTAAATCACTATATACTTATTATTTGTGCATTACTTGTCTCAAAGTCTGGTATTGGCTTACCGGTTAGGGTGGCTGGCTTAAGATCTTAGGGTCTTGAGTTCAAGCCCCCTGTCTTTCTGTTGAAATAACACCAGCTGGATTGACTCAGCCTGTCATGATTGACTCAGCCTGTCATCCTTCCGAGGTTGGCAAAATGAGTACCAACTTACTGGTAATGGGGCATTGCATCCAGAGCATCACCATGCCCCCAGAAAATGATAAAGCCAAGCAGCTACAGGATGCATACAAGTAAATAAAATAGAATACTTGTCTCAAGAGCCCAGCACTCGAAACATCATTACTTGTAGAGTCACTGGTGTTCGAAGTATACAATCCAAGATAAAAAAAAACAAGAAAAAGAGCAATCAAAGATTGCAGACCCTCACCAGGACTTCTTTTGTGTGGTGTATCTTGTGTGGTGTATGTGTACTGGTGTGTTGCCTAATTAATAAGAGACATAATTAGATCTGCCACTTTATAACTGCTGTCAGTGATGACCGGGTACCAAGACGTCCCGCTTTGATGCAACCCCACCTTGATTGGACACCTGACCCTGAGCCGTGACGTTTTTGTTGTGATTATTCATTATTCAATTGAATTTAGAGTGAGATTAAAATTAATTCAATTCAAATCAAATGGAAAACCAAATAGGTACAGTCCTGCATTGGAGTAATCAGAAGGAACCCCAACTAGCAAAAGACAAAGATGAAGTCATCAAGGAGGAACCTTGATAGGATTCGCATTTCAGCTGCTGCTCCTCTACCCTCAAACCCATCCAGGCACAGCCATGAGTGTGCCACAGTTTAAATGGAGTAGATTATCTTGAGTAGCCTTATTTAAAATTAAAAAAAATCCATATCAAAAAATTAAATAATTCTGCCTGCCAGACCATGTGTCCGATCAAGTTTAAATTCAAAGTGTGTATTCCTCATCATTACTAGAACATAATTGTGAAGTTTCATGTCTATTTGTTAAGGGGTTCCAGAGAAAAGATTATTTAATATTTTTCTTCAATCCAATATGATTGCCCAACCATGTGACCTATCAATTATTCCTTCACAAACTTGTACACCCATGGCTTAGGGAACATTTGTGTGAAGTTTCCCCTCCATTTGTCCAGCCGTTCTGGAGAAGATTTTGCATCAGTTTTAGGGTAAATCCAATATGGGTGCCAAACGATGTGACCTATGACATCATATGTGTGATCCTTTTGTTCTTCATGGATAGGCGGTCATATGTGTAAAGTTTCACCTCGATTTGTTCAGCCACTTCAGAGAAGAAGATTTTTGAAGGGTTTAAAAAAAACAAAACAATATGGCTGCCGAATCACGTGACCGATGACGTCATGATTTTTTTTTTTTCTGTGGACCATTATATTGTGAGATGACCCACAAAAATTTTCACACTGATCAAATGTAGCGTTCTACATATGCAATTATGACATCATAACGAAGGCACCTATGATGTCATAAAAATCACTTATTCCCCATGAGGAGTATTTGCCGTTTGCCAAGTTTCAATTATTTCCTTGGTGCGGTTTCAGAGATACAGAGCTCCAAAGGTTATCCGTTTTTACAACATGGCTGCCACACCACGTAACGTATGACGTCATAATTATCATTTGAACATTCCACATGAGTAGTCGAACCTATGGCGAAACTTTTTTCTCAATCCGACAAGGAGTTGTGGAGAAAAACACGAAAGTTCTGTACGGACAAACAAACAAACAAACAGACAGAGACAACCAGACCCAAACGCAATACCCTCTCCTTCAGCGAGGGTAATAAACATGTTCATCACTGAGCTGTTCAATACCCCAGTAATTGCGTAATTAAAAAAAACCACCAAACAATGAATTGGGTCCACAGTCGCCAAGGAAAATACTAAAGAATCTGGAGTTAAATTGCATTTGTGCTTAGTTTACTGAGCCTGGGTTAATGAGGACCCAGATTCAATTCCCATTAAAACGGAGTACAGTACAGCTTACTTACAGCTTATTACCCAATCAATGACACCTGACATATGGATCTCCTTCTGAACTTTCGCCATTTTCGTCGGTCTTGGGTCCAAGTTGTGATTCTGTTCCAGGTGACCATTCCTTTCATTTCCTTCTCGCAGGTACGTCACCAGGTCTCTCTTGGCCGACAGTAGTTAATATATTAACCAATTGATATTAAAAGCTATTAAGAAACGTCAGTAATTAATATATATATTTTTTTAAACAGAGTAGAGTAATTCAATATTGATGACATGTGAAAATGTAAACACTTTCAGAGTGCTGTTAGATCAGGGCTGAAACTGCACATCTACACATAGTTTTGATTTTTGGCTGTAACATGACGTCATTTCGAAATTGCTTTTCCTCCCCAGCAATATGAGGTTGTTTAAGACCGTGTTGTAAAAAAACATAGAAAGAAAGAAAAAAAGATTTTGATTTGGAACTTTAATATTTGGGATCATTCCAGTCGCCTGAAGCACCTGCACCCTTGACAGCGTGATTGAATGAATGGCAGATTGCCAAGATAATCTACTCCATTTAAACTGTGGCACACTCATCAATCAAGATGCCCGTACGTTCATACACTGACAGGGGAAGACCGCCTCCAGTATTTGAAAAAGCTGACTGTTTTTTCATCAAACGGAGAGGTTCTGCCCGAGCCATATTATATGAGGAAAGTGATGGGAAACCGTGCACATTGTAGAATGACGTCACACTTTTTCCACGCTTGATGTAGCAAGACATCGAGTCGCTTTCTTTGTTCATATCAAAATCGTGAAAATTGGTATTTCAGTTTTGACTGTTTCGATAGAAATTGAGATTTAATCCAATAATCGAGTAAATCTGCCAGATATATGAATGGAAGGTGGTCATGCAGACAGAGCAATCTGTAAGTGGATGTGTACAGGGGGGATTTGAAGCTGCACATGCTGATAGTACAAGTCAAAATAAATAAATGAATAAACTAGCCACAAAATGGCAGGTTTACACAATTGTAATAACCTGTCCTGATTGCAATTTATGAGAATACAAAATTCATGATGACATAGAAACGTGCACGGGGATCCTCTACCTACATTCAAGAGAAGGAAACACTTCCACCATAACACAACTGTGAAGGGAAGACACGAAGAAAACCTTATCTTTATACAAAGTCTCGAATTAGTCAGGCTCGGTTGGAAAATAAGAACAGTTACAATTAATTTTCTCAAACAAATGTTGAGAGAGTTGTAGGAAAGAAGGTGGATGGACGTTTGGGGAGTGAGCCCTTCTTCAAAGTAAGATTTAGGACGAGTGAAACCCCTTGGATAACTTCAAATACTTCTGGAACGAGAAACCTGGCAATAGTCAAACAAACGTCAGAATTTTTCTTTTTTAAATATCAGAAAGAAACATTTAATCTTTTGTTATACAAGGAACTTTGACGCAAGAAGAGACCATTTGGCCGATCATGCATGTTCATTGAGCATGAACACCACCTGAATTCAACGTGTTAGTTTATCGACTAAATTCACAGGGAGGGGGGATGAGTGAGGATGAGAACAGTGGTGTAGGCATCAACAAGGTGGTGTGTGTGTGTGTGTGTGTGTGTGTGTGTGTGTGTGTGTGTGTGTGTGTGTGTGTGTGTGTGTGTGTGTGTGTGTGTGTAGATACACCTCCTGACTGTATGGTGAGCAATGCTGCGGATTATGTCTCACAGGTAAAACCACATAATCCGCAAAGAACAACCATCCGTCTGCCACCCAGACGATTGTTCCCGCTAATGCAAACCATTCAACCAGAAAGCACGTGATGTGATCGGCGGGAAAATCGAAACATATAGAGTGTGACGAGCACTCCGCTGATCTCCATTAGACATAGTCCTATACAAAAACGTCACCTCCAACCTGGAGGCCTTGGCTTTGGTGGAAGACTCAGAGGCCAAACTCTCACCTCTTGATAGTCAGTCAAGCAGCTCCACGTTCTGACTCAAGCTCATGACTTTCTTTTTCTGCCACTTGGAAGCAGACACGTCTCCTGCACTACTCATACACTTAGGACGCATGATCGAACAATGTGCACAAAAAGTCCACAAGCACGACGAATCTCAGCAGGTCAAGGCAGTGGGATGAGAAGAAAGAATGAGACCAAGGGCATGCTGCACATAACTAGTTGTGTTGGGGTTGTGGGTAGATTAAGGAGGAGTGGGTAGTGTGACCATTGTTTGTTGAGGATGGTGGTGGGGGATGGTTTATGCACATGTGCAGCTGCTTTATGTGCAGTTGGTTGGAGATGGTTTAAGAACTGTTTTATGTGTGTGGCTTTTCAGACATTTTTTATGCGTGGCTGGAGGTGTTTTATGCGCTGCTGATGGAAGATGGTTTGAGAACTGTGTTATGTGTGCGGCTGGTGGGTGATAGTTTATGCGTGGCTGGAGGTGTTTTATGCGTAGCTAGTGGAAGATGGTTTATGCGTGCTTGGAGGTGGTTCATGCACTGCTGATGGAAGATGGTTTAAGAACTGTGTTATGTGTGTGGCTGGTGGACGATGGTTTAGGGATGGCTGTCGGTGGTTTATGAGCGGCTGGTGGAAAATGATTTTAGAGCAGTTATTCTCGTGGGTTGTGAGATTGTTCATGCGTGGCTGGAAGTGGTGTCTACACTGCTGATGGAAGATGTTTTTTAGAACTGTTATGCGTGCGGCTGGTGGCAGATGGTTTTTGCACCAGAAAAATCATGAATATGTGAATCACAGTTCCGCAAATGTAGAAGCAAGCCACATTTAATGAACCGCGAATGCATGGGGTCTGTGAATGTCGAATCCGCAATTTGTCAGGGTTTTACGCTATTCATATGTATATCTGCGTCGGAGTAGTGACCCATCCAGGATTGTGTCCAATAGCCCAGGAGACTGCTTCGGCAGCACCAACGCTCTGTACAGTGTATGGTCCCAATCCATCCATCCATTGGGACCATCGTCTGTGCAGAGCATTCGTGCTGCCTAAGCAGTCTCCTTGGCTATTGGGTACAATCCTGAACAGGTCACCACTCCAACACAGGATCCCAACAAGCTGGCTCTCATTTTGCTGACCTCAAAAGGATGACAGGCAGAGTCAATCCCACCTGGTGTTAATTCAACATCCGAGGGAGATTTGAACTCAGGATCCTAGGATCCCAAGCCCACCACCCTAACCATTAAGCCAACACCAGGTATATGGCGCCAATGGATGGATGGAATACATATATTTTTAATAGTATATATATGTAGTATAGTAAGTACTAATATTATATTATTTTTTCTATATGTGATATACTCATACTAATATTATATTTTTTCTTTTTTGGTATATATATATATAATATATTATATTTTGTATATATATACTTTTTATATTTTGATATATTATATATATATATATATATATATATATATATATAAACGTTTGGGGGTGCAAATTTTAAAATAGCAGAAAAAGAACAGACATTGTCAAAGCTTTTCATCTTGCAGCTCGTCAGGACACACACAAGAAGTGCAGACACAAAATGAAACAATTTATTTGTTCAAACCATTGGGAATTGGTTCTTTGGACCGCTACTGATACGAACATACACATCATGACCTTGAGGCATTGAGGGAACCCGTGACCTCCCATTTTTTTTTATGGATTCCGATTGAGATTCAGGTCAGAACAGATGCAGTGTTTGCACATACTCTTTTTCTTTGCAAAGAACAGTCGCTCGTGTGTGTATAAATGTGGCTTCAAGAATACGTAAATGTGCTTCAGTACACGCACATGCCACAATCTGGAACCGTTGAGTGTGATAGTCCTGGGCACATTCGGGATTGTTCAGGAGGTGCTGACCAATGGCAGAATCACTTTGAGGGCAGGCATTCTTGTTGGGTTCTTACATGTACGGGATAGTTGTGTACGACTAGTCTCCAAGTTGTTTCGGATTGGCCAATGGAATGTGCTGCTTGATCCGATCCTCCAATCTGAGCAACGTTACAGTCGGAATTTCGGAAAATCCGGGAAATTCGTCATGAAAAATCCCGGAAAATCCCGGAATGGCCTTCTGATGGAAAATATATATCAACAATACAAAAAATATGCAATTAAAACAACAAGATGCAAGTGTTAACTTAGTGATATAAAATTGCAAAAGATGTGCTATTATAAGAACGTAGCTACATATATCGATCACACAACCATCCAAAATCCAAACTCATTATCGAGGACGTTCGTGATCAGGGTTGGTGTTGGCATACCCCACATATAATACCAGAATTTAGTCGTAAACGTCATAGAATGTGACCAATTCTTCCTGATTCTGACTACCCATTCTGTTCTCGTACCTTTGCCAACACCGTCCCTCACGAA
>CM068963.1:64608732-64629970 GCA_035128595.1 Eptatretus atami
CGGAGAGATTGGTCGGCGTGTAAAAA
Source organism: Eptatretus atami (assembly GCA_035128595.1). Lineage (NCBI taxonomy): Eukaryota > Metazoa > Chordata > Myxini > Myxiniformes > Myxinidae > Eptatretus > Eptatretus atami. The sequence goes on from CM068963.1 coordinate 64,608,759, forward strand.
GGCGTCCAAATGGTCGGCGTGTAAAAAGGCGTCAAATGGTCGGCGTGTAAAAAAGGCGTCAAATGGTCGCGGGTAAAAAAGGCATCAAATGGTCGGCGTGTAAAAAAAGGCGTCCTATGCTCAGCCATAAATCCAGTGATTTTCACCTCGGCTCTAGCAGTTCTCGTCTTCAGGTTGTCCTCGTTTTTTTTCGACAAAAAGGCACTGACGTTACACGCACCTTTCTTTTCCCGTTCCGTTTTCTTGTGTTTTTCAGTCTGAATGTGTTTCGTCAATGAGCTTTTGTTCGGATTTTTCAATTCACAATTACAAATCTTACAACGACTAATACCGTTCGAGAAATCATGGACTCGCCAACTCTTGAACTCTCAAGTCTAGCCAGTTCCTGCTGAAAGTCTGTCCATATTTTTCTGCTTTTTACCTTCTGTTGATGTTACCACGTCCTCTGCAGCTCTTTTGGCCGTTCCAGATGCGGCATCTGATGTATCACTCTTGATGATAATATTGAGAAACCGAAATACCACTGAATTGGTGGTGAAAAACTAATTCAGAATAGCCGCCATTTGCAACTAAGCCAGTGCGGCCAGTCCCACAATGCAGTGTGCAGTACGGCTGGGCCATATGCGCCATCTAGTGGGGTACAGAAGAAACAACTTGCCCATCATTTCTGGCCATGAAGCCAAATCCAATGGACTGGTGTCGGGTATACCCAGTCAGAGAGGGATAAGAGAGAGCAAAATCAAGCGAGTTTCGGACTACCATGATGAGGAAGAAGTCTCCAAGGCACGAGATTAGGATAAAAATTTGAAAATTTAATGTAATTTATTTTTGTTTCGTGGAAAAATGAAAAATCCCGGAATTTCCCAGAATTTGTCAATTCCTCCCGGAATTCCTCCGGAACATGCAAAATCCCAGAGACTGGTAACGTTGAGTCTGAGTGATGTGCGACCGACGCACCTGGCATGGCATCACACCGGCACTGAAATTCATAAATAATATTGTTCAGTTTTATGGTAGGGAGCACATCTTTCTGGACTGAGGGGAGCAATTTGTGGGTGGTAAAAATCACTCTCATTGAAACAGAGTTGTAACATTGTGAAACTGACCATTTCACCTGTTGTTCAAACTTTTGAGAGATTTTACCTTTCCATGGCAGCTTAAGATAAACCGGAAACTTTCTGGTCCAAATATACTGTCCTCAGACCGATTGGCAGTTTTGTGCTGCATGAGCCCACAGATGAGTCGCTCGGGGTAGCCATTGTCCCGGAGAATGGTTTTAATGCACTCAATTTTAGCAGGAAGTGGACAGGGTGAAAATATGGCCCACGCTCTATTAACAAGGGTATTCATGAGGGCAATCTTGTAGCGTCTGTTCTTATGTCTGTTCTGATCTGTTCTGACCTGAATCCATAAAAAATGGGAGGTCACGGGTTTCCTCGATACCTGAAAGCCATGATGTGTATGCTGTTGTCAGTAATAGTCCAAAGAACCAATCCCCATCGGTCTGAACAAATAAATTGTTTCATTTTGTGTCTGCACTTCCAGTGTTCTTGTGTGTGTCCCGACAAGCTGCAAGACGAAAAGCTTCGACAATGTCTGTTCTTTTTTCTGATATATATATATATATATATATATATATATATATATATATATATATATATATATATATATATATATATATATATATATATATATATATATATATATATATGGAACCCCTCCAATATCGTGGGTTTCTACCAATTTTGTTCCAATTCTGTCATCGCGAGATTTCATTTCGACCAATCGTGGTTTTTGACCTGAGTTGAGTCATCGTTTGCGTTCCACGCATGAACGATTACCTTCCATTACGAGCCTTTTTTTTCTTGTGCACGGTTTTTGATGAGCCCAAATGTAAAGTGATGGACAAAGTTAGTTGTACCAAAAGGCAGAGAAAGGTTATGATGTTGGGCGAAAATATCAACTTGTACATCGTTTGGCTCGAGGAGAAAATGCGGCATCTCTACGGTCCACCATTACGGGGCCAATAATTATCAGTATAATTTTCCACATTGTAGTATTGTATACGGCTGAGTGAGGCTGCTATTGGCTCAGCTGAGTGAGGACTGCTTGGATGGAATAAATGGCGTTTGATTCTCTTTGTGTGTCCACATCATTGTGTGAAAGACACCGCAATAGCTGTCGCCAGGTCACGTGCTCACAATTCCCCATCTGGGTCAGCATATCAGAAACCTCTTTCTGCATGCAAGTAGGGCATCACAGGTTCAGCTGAAACCGCAGGCTTGTCAGGGTTGTAGTGGTTCACATTTTCGTCGGAACTGTCCATTTCAGAATTCAGTGTGTCACCGGTGTGGTAGGACAGGCCATGTGAAGAGGGTCTGTCAGGGCCAGACACCATCATCGGTTAATGTGGTCAAGTGCTAGCAGTGAGGTTGATCGACTTGGCATATTTCCGATGACGACAGCTATAAATCACCCCTGTGAGGTGTCTGTTAGTATGATTGGCAGGCCAGTCAACTTTGCAGTGGATACCGGGTCATTCATCTGTCTCATGAGTAAGCAGACATGGTGTCGTTTGGATTGTCTGGTGTTAGCCTCAGTTCACACAATCCTTCGCACCTACACTGGGGAGTTGATCAAACCATTAGGTTTGATGGATGTAGTGGTTCGTTATCAGGAACAGCAAGCAGTGTTGCCCCTGCATGTGGTTGATGGTTCGGGACCATCTCTCCTGGGTCGTGACTGGTTGCACACAATTTGTCTGGATTGGGCAGACATTTACAGTGTCCATAAGACGTTTCCATCTCCTCCTTCCTGGTCGGAGGGGATCTTGGGAAAACACCAAGTTCTCTTTGAGCCTGGGCTCAGGAAGCTTGTAGGTGCTCAAGGTCACCTACATCTGAAGGAGGGTGTCAGTCTGCAATTCTGTAAGCCTCGACCTGTGCCATATGCTCTTCACAATTGGGTCAAAGTGGAACTCGACTGATTGGAACATGTTGGTGTCATTGAACTGGTGGCGCACTCTGAGTGGGCAATGCCTGTGGTCACAGTGCAAAGCGGAATGGAGGTATCCGTCTGTGTGATGACTTTAAAGCAACCACTAAGCCTAACCTCTATGTGGAGCAGTATCCACTGCCATCCATTGACGAGATATATTCATAGTTGACGGGGAGTCAGTATTTCATGAAGTTGGACTTGCGTGATGCTTACTTTCAAATTGAGATCGCACAAAAGGATCGTCACCTCCTTACCCTCAATACTGTATGTGCCAGGGTATGTACCAGTACACCCGGCTTTGTTTCAGTATTGCTTCTTCTCTGGCAATGTGGCAGAAAGCTATGGATCATCTTTGTGCTGACTTACCGGCACAATGCTACTTGGATGACATCCTCATTGCAGGTGCCACGGCCGAAGCTCGTTGTATGGCTTCAGTGCCGTCTTGTCTCAGGTAATTAGTGACGGTACTGAACATCTGGTGTGTTTTGTGTCATGTGCTCTGGTGGCCCCAAAGCAGAATTTTTCTCATTTTGAGTGTGAAGTGCTCGGTCTGGTATGGGGCATGTTGAAGTTTCATCAGTACTTGATAGGTTGACATTTCCTCCTACAACCTGATGATCAGCCACTTCAGTTCTTGTTCAATCCTCGGAAAGGCATTACAGTCACTACCGCTGCTTGGCTGCAGAGATGTTGTCTCTTCCTCAGTGCGTATGACTACGAAATAAAATTTCGTGCTTCCAAACGGCATGCTATCTGTGATGGCCTGTCTCAACTGCCATCTCCTAAGGTCGGCGCCAAACACACAGATGAGATTGAGGTGTAAATGTTCAATGAGTTACACAAGGGTCATTTCGTTGTGGTCAAAATTAAGAGTTTAGCCCAGAGTTTGCTGTGGTGGCCCAGGCTTGATGTGGACATTGAGTGGACAGTAAAAGCATGTGTGATGTGTCAAACTGATGCTGATAATCCCTCACGTATCTCATTGTGGCCGCCCGCTGATAGGTCGTGGCAGCGTGTTCATGTGAATTTTTTGGGACCAATCATGGGCCGTATGTTTCTGGTGGTGATTGACAGTTACTCAATGTGGCCGGAAGTAGCTACCATGCAGTCCATTTCGGCAGAGAACACGGTGCAGCATCTGCGGAGTATTTTTGAAAACAAAGGTGTTCCGGAGATTTTAGTTTGGAACAATGGTCCACAGTTTGTATCTGAGGTGTTTGCTGTGTTCATGCATGGTAATGGTATCAAACAACTGAGGTCGTTGACTTACCATTGAGCGACAAATGGGCAGGCCGAGTCATTTGTCAAAGCTTTGAAACATGCCTTACGTCGGGGCCAAGCGGTACAATCTGTACAGAGTAGGGTCGATGTGTTTTTGCACGCCTATCGTAATTCGGCACATTCTACTATGCAGGAAACGCCAGCGTTCCACATGTATGGCCACCAATTGCAGTCACGGCTGAATTTGCTTTGATCTTGCACACAGACAATTGTTATGGTGACCGATGGTTGTTCATTCTTGGCGGACCAGCCAGTTTTCATGCAAGACTATTTGCACCAACAGAAATGAGTACTGGCTACTGTGATCCGAGTTTTCAGACCAGCTAACTACCTTGTTCGTACTTCGGCCGGTCTATCCTGGCAACGTCATATGAATCAATTGTTGGCTCATGGGTCTGATTATTCATATGCTGCCAATTGTGTTCCACCATTTGATGTGTCCTCATCCATCGACATGCCCATGATCACATCCCAACCACCTGTCCCTCTATCTGTAGGATAGTAGCATGGATGTTCCTCAGGTATCAGTTGCATCTGGTTTGGTATCTGGTGAGGCACCGTCACCTGTTTCCAAGGTCCTGCCGTCGCCTGTCATGTCCGCGGCTCAATGTCCACGTGTTTCTTCCAGACATGTTGTACGACCCACATATTTGGGTTATTATGTGACTTGAATGGGGGAGGAGTGTTGTATTGTGAACTTCCGAGTGAGGCTGCTGTTGGCTCAGTCAAGTGAGGCCTGCTTGGATGGAATAAATGGTGTTTGATTCTCTTTGTGTGTCCTCATCATTGTGCTAATGACACTACACCCATTGTACTTTTCTTTATTCGTAAACCTTCAGTATCCTTCAAACCTTCATTATATTTCATACCTAATTCCCAAACGTTCATTTTCCAACACCATATTCAAACATTATTGCCAAAACATTTAATTTCCAACACCCAGATTCGAACACCAGTTCTCAAACGTATTCTCATGTACAGCTCTAAAACAAATCGAGGCAAAGGGATTTATAACGGAACATGTTTTTAACACCGATGAGATGGAAGATGATGTCATCTCGTACCTTGGTCCCCGAGCAGGGAAGATCATGGCTCAAGGTTAGGTGATTTAAGGATTGCGTTACCCTTCTCCGTTGTGGGTTGTGGCAATGCTGCAGGCACCTTCGTCGTAAAGCTAATGCTGCTTTTCCGTTCACTGAATCACCTTCCCCACTCACCCCTTCCCCGCTCACCCTTTCCCGCTCCACTCCACCCTCCCCCCTCAAACAGCATCATCCCGAGATACTGTAAGTCTTGTGTTTCCTATTTACAGCAGAGTACAGTATGAGTACATAATATATATACCCTCACCTACCTCACGTGTTGTAATAAATTTAAAAGGTAAAACTCTTGTGTTTTTATTTAATTTACACTGCATTGTATTTTCATGTTTATTTCAATGTTAACATGCTTTATAATACATACAGTATATATATACAGTCTGACCCGGATATAAGAGACCCGGATAAAAGAACAAATAAATATACCATCAGAGATGGGGAATCCCCCGCCATTGAATGAAAAAGGTCATCCATATTCCAGATAATGAGGAGGTGAATTGGAAACAAGACACCATTTGGTCATCATCTCGAAAAAGTTCCCCAGGGGTGAGGAACGTAGTAACCAAAAATAATTGAAATCAGATAAGCGGTTTTCCATTTATTACAAAAAAAATTTTCAACGTGGCCGCCCCAGTCGGCCATCTTGGATCCGGCCACGCCCAAAATCAATAGGGTTCTTCCTTTTCAGGTGGTACATGTGTGACCGAATTTCAAATCAATATGGCGAACAGTTTATGAGTTATCGCACTCACAGCTATAAATGTTGACGCCGCCCCAGTCGGCCATCTGGATCCGGCCACGCCAAAATCAATAGGGTTCTTCCTTTTCAGGTGGTACATGTGTGACCAAATTTCAAATCGATATGGCGAAAAACATTTTTTCAAGATGGCCGCCCCAGTCGGCCATCTTGGATCCGGCCACGCCCAAAATCAATAGGGTTCTTCCTTTTCAGGTGGTCATGTGTGACCCAAATTTAAAATCGATATGGCGAACAGTTTATGAGTTATCGCACTCACAGCTATAAATGTTGACGCCCGGACGGACGAGCGACGCCTGGGTGAAACAATATCCCCCTTCCGCACGCGGCGGGGGATAAAACCCTAAAGAACATGTTTTCTTATTCCCGAACATGTTTCTATGTAAATGTATACGGGGAAACCCATATAGAAACAGCGTACAAAGAAAACCCACATATAAGAAACAGGCGTACAAAGAACCCACATAAGAAACAGCACAAGACCACTATAAGAAACAGGCGTACAAAGAAAACCACATATAAGAAACAGGCGTACAAAGAAAACCACATATAAGAACAGTACAGACCCAATATAAGAACATATTTTTCAACACAAAAGTACAATTTTCTATCCGAAGCCACAGGAAAAGCTGGCACAGTCGGCTGACGCGTTAGTTTCACTTTCCTATACAGTAGTTTTCCGAAATACCGAATGAGGAAGTGGTAGTTTCGCTTCATCGCAATGGCGTCCGCTCGAAAAACGCTGAGTGTTGGGAGAAAGTTGAAATTTTGGATTCTTTAAAGTCGAAATCGCTGACGAGAGCCGATGTCGTGAAAAAGTATGGCATTGGATTGTCGACCGTCACAAAATTGTCAAAGATGAGGAATCACTTCGTATCAAAGTCCTCAACAACTCTAACATCAACAGAAAGCGTAGCCATGAGAGCATCCACAAAGACGTCAATGAAGCGACACCTGCTTGGTTCCATCAGGCTCGTGCAAGCAATGCTGTCCGAACATGACTGTATCATCAAAGAGAAGGCTGCTTCGTTCGCCGTTTCGTTAGGTGTTGAGATGGAACCTAGTAACGGTTGGCTGATGCGCTGGAAGCAACTGAACAACGTTTCATTCAAGAAATTCCATGGCGAGAAAGCAGCAGCTGATGGTGCAGTGGCAGGCAACTGGATTAAAATGTGCTCTCCGACTTGCTTGCGAATTATGCAGAGAAAGACATTTTTCAATGCCGACGAAACGGGCCTTTTTTATAAGGCCATGCCCTGTGGTTCTCCAAGAAGTGCCGGTGACAAGCCAGCCGGAGGTAAAGTTCCAAAAGACCGCCTGACTGTTCCTTTGTTGTGTAATCTCGATGGCAGTGATAAGTGAGGCTTCATTGTTGGCAAGGACGCCAAGCCGCGATGTTTCAACAATGTTCATAACCTGCCATTCCTTTACTTCGCCAATTGTAATGCATGGATGACGAGTGCAATATGGTCGAAAATTCTTACCAAACTCAACTGTCAGTTGCGCGCCAGTGGTAGAGACATTGTCTTGTTTGCTGACAATGCCGCGTGCCACCGTCTTCCACCGGATGTGACATTAACGAACATAAAGCTCCAGTTCATGGCACCCAATACGACATCTCTGATTCAACCTCTCGACCAAGGCACGATCCGAACCATGAAGGCGTACTACCGACGAGAAATTGTTCGGCTTCAAGTTGCTGCTATCGACAGCGTGCCACAGAAACCAGCGTCAGAAGTGAGCAAAACTATCACAGTTCTGAAGGCGATGCACATGTTGAAACGGGCCCTCTTCATGGCTATGCCCCAGACAATCGCGAACTGCTTCAAGAAGGCTGGCTTCGTGAAATGGTCCGAAGATGAAGAACGTGATTCTGAACACAACGACGAAGAAGACGTCGCAGAAGCTCTGCATGTCCAGGGCATTATACAACAGGAATTCCTTTCATTTGTCAATATCGATTAAGGGGCAGAGTGCTATGATGAAATGACTGATCAAGAGATTGTCGACACTGTAATGCAACCCCAAGCCAAGGTGGAAGACGACAAAGACGAAGAGGAGAAAATGGCGTTTGCGCATCGCCACGAAGCTCACCACTCCAGGCTTTGACACACTGACGGCCTATTGTGATCACAGTGACAACACCGACGCCAGAAAACTTCTGTACTCTCTCCATGATAAAGTATTGGAGAGCGGCAACAGAAGTATGGTCCAAACCAAACTGTCCGACTCTTCAGAAAGCAAAGTAACTTTCACCGTGAATCCAAAGTGTGACACGTGAAACCAGTGTGTGTTTTCCAATACAGCAGAATAAACACGTTCATTTAAATAAGTTGATATCACCGTCCCTGTGAAGTACACGACCCCCGGTGCTCATACCTTGCCTCCTGTGCCAGTTTTGTGAAGTGGATGATGAACCCGGATATAAAAACATACATTCTCACTCCGACGTGTTCTTATATCCGGGTCAGACTGTGTATATATATATATAATACTATATAGTATATATATATATATTTAACGTGTTTATTTCAATTGTGATGTGTTTATTTCTGGCTGCCATCGATCTTCCTCGATATTTTCTCAAAGTCTAGGAACCGAACCTCCCTCTTTCCATTGGCCCTTTGTTTCCACGATTGTGGTTTTAACTATCATGGAATTTTCCAGGAACCTAACCCCCTGCGCTATATTGGAGGGTTTACTGTACATTGTGTAGCTAAATTCCCTCTCCCCTCGTTTCGGTGAAAAAAGAATATGTGGTATGTTTGTATGGAAGACTCAAACCCCTTTGTGACTTTTTTCTTTTCCATCTAAAAACCCTCTCTCCCCCTCTCCCCCTCTCTCTCCACACCTCTGCAGTGCATCCATACACGCTTTGCAACATTCTCCATTACAAAACCAACAGCCAAATGTCACATTCCAAGCCAGCGATCCACAGAGAGCAAACAGTCAAAACATGTCAGGCACGGCCGAGCAGAAGGACTGAATAGCTGCCGCGTGAGCAGGCACAAAGCCACTCCCCACCTGGAAACCAACCCCATCATGCCATTGAGTCGCCATCCCCACCAGCCACACTGGGTCAGAGGGGAAAGGTCAAAGGGAAGAGGGTGTCCCGCAAGGCATGATACCATGCTTCCCCCACTGACCAAGGCCAATTGTCAAATGGCGTAAGGTGGATCATAGTGAACCAATGGGGGAGCGAACATATCATTCCACCCAAGCTGAAACAGAGCTTATAAAAAACCCAGACTGAAATGCAGAAATCTGCAAGAATAGACTAAAACTGCAAGGACGAATGAGCTGGTGATCACAGTACAGCAAAGGGCTGGCAAACGGACCGAGCAGTCGTGATTTCCTGGATGCGTTGGTCACAACACACTGACAGATGGTATCGATATCTTCCATCCATCAGGTTCATACTCTGTGCAGAGCATTGGTGATTCTTAAGCACTCTCCTGAGCTATCAGGCACAGTCCTGGATGTGTCGCCACTCTGACGCAGGATACTTGAATCCCTCAATCATCCCAGCAAGGTTGAACTCATTTTGCTGACCTCGGAAGGATGACAGGCAGAGTTAACCCATCCATCGGGATCATACTCTGTGCAGAGCATTGGTGCTGCCTAAGCAGTCTCCTTGACTACTGGGCACAATCCTAGATGGGTTGCCACTCCGACACAGGATACCAGCAAGCTGGCACTCATTTTGCCGATTTCGGAAGAATGACAGGTCGAGTTAATCCCACCCGGTATTAATTCAACAGCTGAGTGGGATTTGAACTCAGGACCCTTGGATCCCAAGCCCACCACCCTAACCATTAAGCCAACACCAGGCATACCTATATCTTGCTTTCCTTAAATCGAATTTGTTCCCTGTGAATGCTTGGAGCATCAATGGAAAGCCCTTGTCCTCTTTTAGGGCTAGCTTACCGACTCGCATTCACGTTTTCCTCTAAGCGCTACGCACATTCACCATTCACTCCTCTCCTTGCACTTTGCATGACAATCTCTACCCTCCTCTTCTTTCTTCCTCCCCTCTCTTTCTTTGGGATCAACATAAGCCCACTGGCTTACATCTACTGAGAAAGAGCCTAACCCTATGCCTCAAACTACTCAAACTACTCTCTCTCTCTCTCTCTCTCTCTCTCTCTCTCTCTCTCTCTCTCTCTCTCTCTCTCTCTCTCTCTCTCTCTCTCTCTCTGTCTGCCTCTTTCTCTCTCTCTCCTCGTTTCCCCGGAATGACTGAGGAACCTGTGTTTAAAAACCTGTGACTAAGTGACTGACTAAGATTTCTGTGTTGACTCTGCTTGTAAATAAGTGCTCCTTGTTGAACCCTATAAACTGTTTCCCAAACAGCCTGATTGTCATCTTCTCTTGGTTTGACATCGTGTGTGAATAGTGACAGGGGAGTTCAGCCCTACTGTTTTGTTGTGGTCAGTCATAGCCACCGTTCCACTTACGGTGTTGCTCGGCTATTTTGATTAATAGCAGTGAAGTGTTGGGAAGCACAGTCCTTATCTGGGGTGATTAATTTGCCAGGAAGGTAAAGCAGGATTTGGACATTGGATCTACCAAAATTGAGCGTCTTCAATGGTGACTGTGCTTACTTGGCAATCCGCCATGCTGTGGAGTTATCTACAGTTTGTTGGCTTCAGGGTCGTCAGCCGAGAAGTGGGTCCGAGAATTCCCCTCATGTCCCTACTGGAGACAAATCTGCAACAATATATTCAGCTGCATGTGCCAAACTTTTCATTTCACTTTAAGCAGTGGCCGTGGAAGGTTGTCTAGTGCATATATACCTAATATACTAGCAAATACAACCCATCGCTTTGCTGATGGGAATATTAAGAAGGGGGGGGGGATAAGAAGGAGAGAGAGAGGAAGGAGGGAGGGGAGGGAGAGGAGGGAGGGTAAGGTTAGGGGAGGGAGGGGGAGCAAGGAAGGATGGAGATCAAGGTGGGGTGAGGGAGTGAGGAAGGAGGGGGTAGCGAGAATGGTGGGGGAGTGAGGAAGGAAGGGGGTAGCGAGAAGGGGTGGGGGAGTGAGGAAGGAGGGGGTAGCGAGAAGGGGTGGGGAGAGTGAGGAAGGAGGGGGGTAGCGAGAAGGGTGGGGGAGTGAGGAAGGATTGGGGTGCGAGGATGGGAGTGAGAAGGGGTGCTAAAACAGAAAGCAGTGAGAGGGAGGGCAAGGGAAGGCCAGCATGAGGGGAGGGAAAGGAAAGGCAATGTGAGGGAAGGGTCCATCCAGAGATAACCACCATCTGGATATGTCAAGGGAAGGCAGCGTGAGGGGAGGGCAAGGTAAGGCAGTATGAAGTGAGGGTCTGACAGGACATAACGATCATCTGGAAATGTCTGGAGATAACACCATGTGGAGGATGGGTGTATAAGAGGGGGGGAGAGAGAGGTGTGGAGGAGAAAGGTGGGGAAGCGAGGAAGCAAGGAGGGGTGGGGGAGTAAGGAGTGGTGGGGAAAGGGAAGGCAGCATGAAGGGAGGGGAAAGAAGTGTGAGGGGACGGGATGGCAGCATGTGAGGGAAGTGCAAGGGAAGGCAGTGTGAGAGGAGCGTTCGTCTGTACATAACCGCCATCTGGATATGATCAGAGATAACCACCATCTGGATATAACCACTGTCCAGACATGTATGGAGATAACCACTGTTCGGATACATGTGAAGATAACCACCATCCGGGCATAACCACCGTCCAGATCCATTTGGAGACAGAAAAAGAGAAAGAGAGGTGTGGGAGGATGCTGCACTGCATTAGGAGGTGGAGTGAGGATGGAACAAAGAGAGAGGGGGTGGGGTAGGGGAGTTAGCAGGGAAAATGTTATGCTTATTGAACAACACACACACACACTGACATTTATTAGTTGTCGTGTATTCAATAAATAGGGACGAAGACTCTGAAGTGGGAGCAATAGGTTTAATCCCGACACGGGCACAACACAGCACAGCATCGGAACATGGGCGGGTCACATGACTCTCTTTAACCACGCCCAGTGCGCCCATGTATGCATACATTAGCATAAACTACTGATACATCTCATTAGTATAAATTGCTGTGTTAGAGGCTCACAAATGTGATATGCCTCGACGCCCGAGACCTAATGTCTTCGAGGAACAGCCAAATTATCTTTTTCCTGAGACTCACCATGCTGTGGTGGCGTTTTCACCCCCAACCCATACTCAGTTGGAAATAATGGCAGTTGAAGAACGCAGGAAGCAAAAATAAAACAGGAGATGCTCCTTCTAATTAATATGGCTTTTATTTTAAAATGATATGGGGATAAAGGTGGACAAGAAGCAATAGCTGGTCAGAACAAATCAGGCGGTCGATAGACACAACTAGGGATGTGGGGACATGCAAACACGAGGAACAAGAGACATAATCCTGTCTCCTTTGGCCCCACAGAAACCAGACCCTTACGAGGTACAAAGGAGCAGGTGAGGGCTTGTATGGGCATGGGATGGTTGAGACCCCACGATGATGAGCTGGAGTAACTCGATCCGCAAAGGTGAGAAATTGTGAAGGCAAGAAGTGTTGAATTAAAAAAAAACAAAAAACCATGTCCATAAAAAATTTTTTTACCTCTTCGACAGCACATATCGCTGCCATGGCCGAGGCACACGTTTTGATTGTTTGTAATGGTCAAAAGCACTTTCTTCGGTGTCGTTGTTTCACAAACCCCCCACCAAGCCTCACCTTTCAAACAGGATGGTTTACATAACCTTACCCTGACTATCTTAAAGGTTAACTCACACTGTCTCCATGGAACTTACTTACAACTTAGCTGTCCCTGTTACATGACATGCTGAATTCCTCAAAACACACGGTCCATGTTACACTTACCACAATATAGCTATGGAACCCCCCCCCCTTTCCCCCTTCCACATACCACAGCCCCGCCCCCGGAGCCTTCGGCTCCTACCAAGGTTCTCCTTCGGGAACCAAAGATTTCAACCTTTACAATTACCGTCACACACCTACTGAACTTGTCCAATAAATTGGAGAGGGTGTGGTGGGCGAACCACAGGGTGTGGTTCCTTTCCGTTCTATCCACTTAGTTTCAATAAAAATACAATAATTTCAAATGTACAAAATGATATACACAAAACGGTCTTCATCAATTTCTATCCCCGCACTTCGAGTGCCTTCTTCAGGTGTTCCTTGGATGGAGAGAGAAGATGGCATACACAAAAACAAGCAGGCCTACCATAACCGACAATTTCACGAATCCAATGAAAAACCCCATTTAACTTGACCACACCCCGAGTGCATATCACCTGCTCCAGCTGTCAGCTGAGACCATATACCCAATTTATAAACTACCTATCCAATTTAAGGCTCAGGTCCCAACCTTGACGTTTTAGCCAGCAATGGCAACGTATCAAAATGTATGTAAAACGCTGGCTTACGCTGAACTTTTGATGTTTTTTTTAAAGATTCGGACGTATTCATAACGAGTTGGTCGTATGCATAACATATTAGTAACGGACACAGAACGTTTCGTTGTCTTATAGATAACTTATACCAACGATGCTTAGCCTGTTGTCGGCGTTCACAACCTATGCCCAACGATAGTCTAACTTATGCATAGCGCGCTGCACGTATCCCGACGATCACGTGGCATAGCCTATTAAAAGGCTGCCGCACAATGATTCAAATCATAACCGCCGGAGAAATGGAAGTGTCAACATCCAGTCACACCTTGGCGATCTTGCCAGCGTATGCAGACCTCTGAAAAATGCGTCTAAAACGCTGGCGCACCGTCGAATACGGTATGGTAAGTTGGTATACGTGAATAGAACGCTAAAGTACGCTATCATACTCGAGTAAGTGGACTACGTCTTGAAATTTTAAACGTGTTAAAAATTTAACGACGTACTTTCCGTATGCCTCACACGTTCCGCATGTGATGGGAATAGTTGTACGCACGATATGCGATCGTTGGCACACGTCAACAAAAGTTACTTGAAAGTTACTCATAAGTCGAAACACGCGAGGTAATGGTTAGCGTCAGTGTTCCAGACTCCCTGGTTTTTTTTTCTTCGGTATGACGGTGATGTTGACACTTCATTTCTAGTGCGGTTATAGTATAATATAATTAATAGGCTGCCGCTCAACGATTTAAATCATAACCGCACTAGAAACGAAGTGTCAACATCACCGTCATACCGAAGAAAAAAAACAAAAAAAAACAGGGAGTCTGGAACACTGACGCTAACCATTACCTTGAGTGTTTTCGACTTATGAGTAACTTACAAGTAACGTGTGTGGACGTGTGTCAACGATCGCGTAATGTGCCTACAACACGTTACTCATAGGTTAGAAATAAGTTTCTGGTACGCTAAACATTACCTCGACGTGTTTCGACTTATGATTAACTTAGAAGTAACGTGTGTCGACGTGTGTCAACGATCGCGTAATGTGCCTACAAAACGTTACTCCTAGGTTATAAATAAGTTCCGGGTAATCTAAACATTACCTCGACGTGTTTCGACTTATGATTAACTTAAGTAACGTGTGTCGACGTGTGTCAACGATCGCATAACGTGCCACAACTTATGGCCAGCTAGCGGAACTTGTGAGTCATACGCTGGCATAAGTCGTAAAATTTCAAGCATGCTAAAATTTGAGGACAACCGCAAAGTACAACGATGAAAGCCAGGTACTACGACGTATGGCAGTGGTTTCAGCGTGCTCTAAATGTTTCCAAAACTTACCCATACGTATTCGACGTGTGCCAGCGTTTTAGACAAATTTTTCAAAAATCGGCATAAGCTGGCTAAAACGTCAATGAGTGACTGGGCCTTTACCGGGCTACCTGCCCTCCACAGCACACATCAAGTCACAGGGGACCGAAAGGAACATTCCCTTTTACACAACAAATATAACCACTTCCACAACCACTATTCATTCCCTGCAAGGCCATGGCATCACAATTACCTGCAGATGAGGCCTCAACCCAGCAGCGGCGAGGTCCTAAAATGTGGTGGCGATGGTGTAGCAATGTATGTGGGCCCGCAGCACAAAGAAAGTCCTACTTTGATGAAAATCCTGGGCTCCCCATACATCTCACCCCACAGCACCACAACAGCTCCCTTTGCTGCACACTCCGCTGGAGGAGGTCACCCAAATGGCATTCCTTGGCCTTACATGGTTGCCAGGGGTTCTCCGCCCTGTGGCCGACCTATCCGACGCTCCTTGCGGCGGATTTTCCATTCCCAGCCAGTTGCTGAGTTACCAGAGGTGATGCATGGTGGAGCCCCAGGCTTCCTGCCCTCTATCAGACCTCGATCCACTCGTGGACATGCACTACTTCACCACTCACAAACCTAACTTGCAATGATCCTTCTCTAGCTGCCATTCATCTCTTGCTAGAGGTTGTCTTCCTTCCTGCCATGGCCCACAAACATGCTAAATCAACCAATAACACCCCCCCAAAAAACAACACAATGCACAAAATATAAAAATTAATTCTTTATTCACAAAACCATGTAAACATTTTGAACCTTTTCCACCCAATCCACATGCTTGGCTCTCATGGCCACTCTTGCCCATCACCAATACCAATTCCCCAACTCACCTACTTCCCCCCAAAAGCAAAGGATGGTGAATCATGACAATGGTAAAAGGTAAATTTAACAACAACCCAATTAATCACTGTGGAGCCCCACTCAATGCAAGGAGTGCCTTCTGAAGCCAATATTCTCATGTATCCCATGCCAATTATAAACCCAGGGCTCTCTTCCGAAATATCCCTGCATGTCGGAGGTGACTAAATGGTTGGTGTCAGGTAGGGCATCCGGCCGTAAAAACATTGCCACAAGAAAGGGTACCATGATTGGAGCCTGCAAAAAGCTGACCCCTGCTCAGGGAAAAAGGCTTTAAAATGGTGTGATGATGATGCTCTCTTCCGAAACAGAGCCCATTAATGACAGCAGACTATCTGTGGAAGGTTATGTGTGCCTCTCCGGGCCTTCTCCATCATTCCAATTTAATGCCATAGTTTTCCACAGATGCTCCAGTGGTTTTCTGAACGATGCTAATCGGACACAAGTCTGTGCAGTTTAACCCACATCCATAGACCAACTCAGTATGGCAGGTCTCCACATGCTGGCTGTCCCAGAGCCTCAGGGAGAGGCTGCTAGACCATATGCCCAAGTGGTCACCTCTTTAGGCCCTTATTGCCACCACCAAGGCACGAACCTCAACACCTTCGCTTTGTGGTCCTCATGGTGCATGATGATAGGCACCCAGAGGGAACCTCCTTGGTCTCCCAGAGGTCTCAATCCCCTCCAGGATCTGGCAAACCCACCAGTCGAAGATACTCATCTGACAGTGCCCTGGTGGACAGGGAATTTCCTGACTCACCAGGCTCCCAGTGGGGCCTGTATCATACCACACCACCTTTGTTCGGAGCCCACATCCAAATCTTGCCAGGCCAGCTGCTCTCCAGATGCCTGGCACAACCAAATTTACCAAGGGTGGGGGGGGGGGGTGATTTCCAAAGAGGCTGGTCCCATTAACCCTCCTGGTCCAAATCCTGGAACTCCTTCAAGGCTGCTTTTAAATGGATTTTAAAACATGGGCTTCGTGTGTCCAATTCTGGCTGCGCATGAAGATCTCATAAATATCAGGCCATTCTGTTACTCCCTGCAGCTGCTGCTGGCATTGAGTCTCCCACTCTTCGAAACTTCCACTATTGTCATGAGCCACCAGCTGCTCATGACTTACATGAACTAAATCACATGACCAACAAGCCTGGTGTTGGCTTAGCTGTTAGGGTGGCTGGCTTGAGATCTTAGGGTCCTGAGTTTGAGTCCCTGTCGCCATTGAATTAACACCAGGTGGAGTTGACTCAGCCTGTCATCCTTCTGAGGTCGGTGAAATGAGTACTGGTGTATTGGCAAAGGGGAATTGCATCAGCGGCACAGCTGCGCCCTTAGCCATTGATGCTATCTGCAGCCATGTGCTGCATACAAATGAGGAGGAGGACACAAACAAGTGTGTGTAAAAAAACAAACAAACCGGGCTAAGCTTGACATTCTCCCACAGTGGCCTGTCTCTTTCTCAGTGCCCTACTGCTAAACCTCTTTCTTCTGCTGCACCCTCCAGCCACTAGCACACGCCCTGTCCATGGTGAGTCAATGACTTCTGGCATCGAGTTGATCCCCACAGGGTCCACCTTAAACAACCCAGGTCCAAGTAAGACCCTCAACACCAGCTCATACATCTCAACAGATATAACCTTGCTCACCAGCGTAGGTCTGGACCCACTCACTAGTGAAAGTCTGACCTCACTTCCACACTAGGCAGAATAGCCTGCCTCTCCACATGTCTCAGGCTCGGAGACCTGGCTCACCAGCTCAGGCGAGGCAGCCTGCACATACACCAGAACAGGCATCCTGTCTCACCCTCTCGGCCCCGGGGCCACAAGGAGAACTGCCACCAGTCTAACTATGCACCCATGAGCACCGGTTTAACCACATATCAGGTAGCGCTCATTTCTACCCCTCTAAACCCTCTGTGTTCTTCGTCTCGTGGACGGTTTTTCCCACCGGAACAGAATGACATCCACACTGACATGATGTCATTCCAGGCCATTACCATTTACAAATGTCCCTGTGGTATTTTCCTTTGTTGTCATCCCAAACCAATCCGCTATTCCACTTTCAAGTATTGCCCCCGCACACACCCCTAAAACCACATTGTTTGTTCATTTCCCCCACATTTGTTATCCGAATTATCATATTTTCTCTTCCAGTTTGTTTTCCAATTTATTTATTTCTCCTCTCAGTTGCATGCCCTGCATATCCATTTTTTCCTCCTATTTTCTCTTTGATTTGTGCCATTAATTTTCCCCCCTGTGCATCCATTTTGTCCATTAATAATTTCAACCAGCTTGGAGCCAACGTCGTGCCAGACACCTGACCGACACTCATGCCCATAGGAAAGGGACTTTGTGTGACATCAGGAGATATGGAGGTTCCTATCCTATAACCCTCACCTAACTCCTCCCACAGTTAGCCTCTGATCACAAGGTCTCCAGTGTTTGCCATTTTCTGGACATCCGCCATTTTGTCCATTTCCCGTGTGTGCCAAAAAATTTTTCTTTTTAATTTAAATTTGGTGCGCCCCAAATATAATGATTTAAATGTGAATTGGGACATGTAAAATGTTAATTGTGAGTGTCAGCCAATCTGAAATCGTGACACCATTTGCTGGTAATGTCAGGAGTGATTGTTTTAAATTTGGAATTCTTATATCCCACTCCTGACACCAGTTACCGCATCAGAGGCTCAATAATGTGATATGCCTCTACGCCGGAGACCTCATGTCTCCATAAACAGCCGAACAATATTATCCTGAAGACCCATCACGCATTTCCCAACTTCTTCCTCCTCAATCCTCTATCAATCTCATTTCGCCACTCTCAATCTCATTTTACCACTCTTCCTTCTTCTTACTCAATTCTCTTTGTCTCATCAATCCTCCTTTCAATCTCATGAGCAGGTCCAGAACAAGCCTTAAAAGTCAGTGGGAAAGAAGAGTTGGTTGTGATGCGACTTGAAATGCTCATTCACATTTCCCATCACTGCAGGGGGGGGTAGGGTGAGAGGGATGAGGGAGGGGAAGGGGTAAGGTGGGAGTCTGGAGGGAGGAATAAGGGGAAGGTGTCGAAGGAGGGACCGGGCAATGCCGGGCAACATTGGGTACCTTTGCTAGCAAATTGACACCAGGAGAAAGGTGGGCAAGATGCTATAGCGAGACTGAACAAACCATGCAGTCGGCAGACACAAATAGGGATGTGCGGACACAGAAACTTATATACAAGAAAGTAGATAAATAATGTGATCCACCTAGGTGCCAAATAAACCAGACTCTTACGAGGTACAAAGGGGCAGCTGAGGGCTTGATTGAGCAGGCACTGGCTGGTTGAGGCTCCACGATGACGAGCTGGAGCAACTCGGCCCCTGAAGGTGAGAAGCGGCAAAGATGAGGAGCGATGAAAGTGAGGAGCAATGAAAGTGAGGAGCAACAATGGCAATGTAAGATGGCGCAGATGCACTCTCGCAAGCACAGTTATCCCCAGAGGTCAGGGCGGGTGGTCTGCTCTTTCCGTACAGTGCTGACGTCACTCTTTGGGTGTTCTGCTTGAGTCCAACCCTCCCACCTTTGTGACCGCCTCTCCACGTCGAACTACGTCCGTAACTCTTTTAATTTCTTCCCATTCATGTATATATATATATACATTATATATAATATATTATATATATATATATAATATGAGGCGCCCGAGGAGGAGTGATGTAAGGGACACATCGGCCATTTTGGAGTTAATGCCATATAACACTATTTAAACCCTTACCCTATCATCCGAGCCTATCATCACATGTCATTAAAAAATGTCGCTTACATCACTCCTCGCGGGGCCCTATATATATATATATATATATATATATATATATATATATATATATATATATATATATATTATATATATATATTTTTCACAAAAAGCCTGTCTCTTCTCATGAACAGATTCATCCGCATTCATCTTCAGTTATCCTACCCTTCTTTCCACCCATGGTACACTGAATCCTATCGTGAGGCAGTTGATCTGAAACAACTTGCCTTCTCTTCCTGGAAGGCAAATCTGACCAAAGGCAATCTCACTGCATTCCAAAAAGTCGGCAACAAGTTTGTGTCCCCTCTCAAGAGACTCAGCCAACACCATCTGCCCAACCTCAAAAAATGAACTATCAAACTTGCCTCCCTCCTCTAAAACCTGGGTGCCTTGTCATGTCTATCTCTGGAGTTGGCTACCCTTCCATCCCTTCGCTCTGTTCAAATGGCACCACAACTGACTGCTCATGAGAAGGCCAACTGCCTCAATTCAGTGGGTTTTTTTTCCAAATTTTGTGTTCCCACCCCTTAATCTCAGTACCCACCCTTCCCTGTCATACCCAACTGTTCCTGGACTCTGTGTCTTTTGCACCTGAGAGGGTTTTTTCAACCCTCAACTCTGACTCTGCAACTGGACTGAACAGCATAAATCTCACGTGTCTAAAACCTACTCTACTGCCCTTGCACATCCTCTCTCTCCCCTTTTCAACCTATCATTTGCCCAAGTAAGGTAATCTTCCATCTGCTAGGAAATCAGCCAACATAACTGCCCTGCATAAAAAGGTGCAAAAACTGATCTCCTTGACTACAGACCTGTCAGCTTATAACTTAACTACAACTACAGACTTATCAGCAGAGTCCAGAGGGAGCAGGTGGAGTGGGAGGAGGCAGGGGGAGGAATGGGATGAGGGAAAGGATGGGAGGAGGGAGCGGAAGGGGCGGGAGGAGGGAAACCAGGCAATGCCGGGCACCCCTGCTAGCATAAAATAGAGCATGATGAACACACACATGGACGGATGCTTCTTATTTTAGTAAACATTGTTTGATGTTTAACTTGTAATGACTCGTCTTGGATACATTTAACAACCTTTACCATAACACTGGACGTGTTGTCAGTGCCGGATTAAGCCTCGGCTGGCCCTAAGACACATTTTGAAATTTTAGAGAATGGCCTGAAAATTTTTAAAATAGACTCGAGCTCATGAAATGGACCCAGACAAAAGATGAACTGATTCAAGAACAAATATTTAATACAAAAAGACAAATATTTAATGTGAAAAGAATTTTTGGCCCGAATTTTTGGCTGGCCCTAAGGCACATGCCTTGTCTGCCTAATGGTTAATCCAGCACTGCGTGTTGTCAATCGGAAGGGGTTGTTGGGGTCTGTATCATGCTCAAAGAAAATGCCAGTTGGGAGCTTCCATAGAAAACAAGATGGAGCGTTGTCTCACACTATGCTGATACGTATTGTAGGTTTGGTGTTGAATGTTAATTCCTGCATTATTTCTTTAATCACTTCTGATGTGAGCCATCCCCACATCTTTTAAATAATATATTGTTGTAGTATTCGCGCCCGCCCGGCGTGCGAACGACCGCGTTTCACCAATAGCAGCCGGTTAGAGAGATAATCTCGGCGCAGCTATAAAATGTCATCCAGTGTATCGGC
>CM068963.1:64629995-64677891 GCA_035128595.1 Eptatretus atami
AGCAGCCGGTTCGCCCACCGAACGGACAATCCAGTCGTGACTTTCTTCAATGGCGTCAGAAACCAGTCACGGGTGGGTTTTCAATCCCACACAACCTTGTCCGTACCTACCCCGCGCTACAGGGTCCGATCGCCAAATCTTCGATTTACCTAATTATTCGCGCAGGTAGGTTACTGAGAGGTTGTACCTCAACGGGACCGCTTGGAAACGAGCCGCTTAAGCAGCCCGCTCCTTTTGGGATAACCGAGCGGGGTATTATCGCGCAGTCCCGTTGGACCCGATCACTTTACCGGCTATTTAAAAGCCAACTAATATTCCACAATACAAGATGGCATTTCAATGGGGCATGGATGCAACGAACAGGTTTACATTTAAACCAGCACATTTATTTACTCTACGTATGCAGGAACAATCATGCAGTCATTCAAAAACACCAACATGCACGTATACAGAACAAGCAATGAATGCGGCACGGCACGCAGGCAGACAAAGCGCTACAACCGTCTATAAGCAATTATTAATGTAAGTCACTTACACACTTTTACTTACGGGACTCGGCGCCACAACATTCATTCGAAAGAAAAGCAGGAAAAAGACCCCATCAAAGGCAATGGGGTCAGACTGGACTCTTGGGTCTTTATGGCGTGGGACTTGGCAGAACGAACGAGTCCACAAGACCGTTGCAGGTTACCTGCACCCTCGTGGTGTCTGGCTTGGGCGACCCGCAACGTCCCGTCCCCACAACAGCTAGCGTAGCCGCGGTCGAGCTCGGGCCTTCCGTGTGGCAGGCGAGCTCTCTCCGCTCTCCCACACGAACGCGCTTGGGCGAACCGGATGCTCTTCCCCACGGCAGCTAGCGTAGCCGCGGTCGAGCTCGGGCCTTGCCAAGCGGCCGGGTGATTCGGTCTCAGTCGGCAACTCGTTTGAGAGGAACGAACGGGTCTTTGCTCTCTTAAAGTTGATGCTCTGTAAGAACCCGTCGTCCCTCAGTGATGCTCGAACTGCGCCGAGCCCGATCACCTCGGACCCCCGTCGCTGGCTGGCGAGCTCTCTCCGGCTCTCTCCACATGAACGCGCGGTTCCGCGCGAACAGCAGGCAAGGCTGCGCCTCCAGCTCGCGTCTCCTTCGCGACGCCCGGACTCTCCACCGACTGCAAGCTCCAAGCTCCCGACTCCGCCACGAGCCCAGACTTCCACGCAGTCCTTGGCTTCTGGCTTCTCCCAACTCCCGACCTCTCCAGACTGACTCAGCGACCGATAACTCGACTCGACCCAACTCGAACGCGAGCTTGGCGCTCTGCTCGTCCTTTTATAGGGCTGGTGAGAGCGGTTTGGCCTCATCCTCGACCTCTGACCTCTGACCTCTGCGCGGAAAGCGGACGTGCGCGAGATCACCAAGCTCTTCGATCCGACGAGCAAACGTCCCGCGTCGGCCTGCAGCGACGCGCTCGATGCCGACTCAGCCGCGGCTGGCGCAAAGATGGCGTCGTTTCGGAGACGAAGGTGAGGTGATGTTTGTGGTGTGGAGATGTTGACGGTTGCTGGCGAAGTGGTGAGGATGGCGTGGTTTGGTGAGAGGCAGGTTGGTTGTGGTGGTGGAAGGCGGTTGGTCTGAAGCGGTTGTTGAGAGCGATGTTGGTGGTGGGTGATGGTTGTTGTAAAGCGGTTGTTGAGAAAGATGTTGGTGGTGGACGTGGTTGGTCCAAAATAACGATAGTAAAGAATAACGGCTAACTCAAAGATCACAGCTCGGTTAACATGAATGTTCCCTTTAAACAACGGTGGAAATCTATCTGGACACGGACTTATCGGCCTAACTGATCTAGGGACCTTTATGGTTTTCTGTCAATTTCCACAGCGTAACAATATATCTACTTTTCTTTTAAAATTGTATCAGTTAGTGCAACTGAAGTTAATAATCTTCAGAAAGAGACTGGTAGGATGGCCTAGAGGTATGCACACTCACCTCTAAGCTGTCCAGCCTGGGTTTAATCTCGGCGCAGCTATAAAATGTCATCCCAGTGTATCACAGGCAGGTGATTCATCAATGTGTGTTCCATCCTTCAGATGGACGTTAAACGGCTGTCCCATCAGCCAACATTACTTGGTGGATGTTAAAGATCCCACATGTTCCTTCACAAAGATTAGGCGGACAGTGCGGCACCATAACCAAATTCCAATACTGACACTAACTACTGCTGGGAGAGGGATGGCAAACTGCCAAGCATGACCCAATGCCGAGAAATTGATTCAGCAGAACCAACGCTCTGTAACACAGAGCATGGTACATCAGATCAGAATCTGCTAAAATACCAAATCAACGTTGTGCAATGCTTCCTTGTGAGCATGTGAGGTGATTTTGAAAAATGAGTTCAGGTGTAATACTTGCAGAAATCATATATAGAATTTCAAATATTTGTTTAGACCAGGATCTTTTCCATGTTTTTAATGATTGACAAGCATTAAGCAGGTTATATTGTTACGAATCTGGCAGCCATGAGCACTCAACATTCAGGTTCCCGTAGCTCAGTTATTTCGTTAAGTAAATGTGGATAGATATCTCCCTTTCACCTATGTCTAATGGGAATTAAGCATACGTGCGCTGGAAGTTATTTTATAGATAGGATTTTTACCCCAACAACAACAACCTTCTGCTGCGGCATTGTTCGCGCTCTTAGCGCGCTCGCCAGCATGCGGGCGTGTGTGTGGGCGGAATTCCATTCCCCAGACGGTGTGGATTTCGCACCAAATATGGTACGAAGCGTTTCGCTCTGGCTTGGCCCAAAATTGGGCACGGAGCGCTAAGTTCTGGCTTTGTGCCAAATAAGGGTATGCGTCATTTTCCGCCCAATGGCGACGCGCGGACCAAAGCCGGGACGGTCCTTTTCAAGAAGGCGGAGCCACGACACGCCGTCCACCCAATGGGAGCAGGCAACGGGGGAGCGGACCCGGCCCAAAAACGACGGGAAAGGATTGATGATTGCGTCCCGTCTGCTCGAGCACTCTTCTGTCTGGGTCTGCGGCTGACTACATCCCGCGCATCCGAGCATCTCGTCTGGCGCATTAACAAGCGGTCGACCATCTCATCACTGGAGATCACCTGGTCTCGCCTCCTCTGGGTTCGGCTGCCCTGGTCCATTATTTGGTGCCTGGTGCTCCGGGAAGGTCGTTCGTTCCAACCGCGAAACGTGGCCAGTAGCCAGCCACGTCTTCTTCCCTCAGCTCATCATCCCTCCCGAGCTGAAGGGCCAATAAAGACCTCGGGTTCATCTCTTTCTGGTGTGTGTGTGTGTGTGTGTGTGTGGTGTGTGTGGTGTGTGTGTGTGTGTTGTGTGTGTGGTGTGTCGTGGGCCCTGTCTCTAAGTAGAATTGTTTAAGGAATTGCTTGTACATTTGATTCCCTTATTTATTCGGATAACTCTGCCCTTACGAGCTCTCCTCGTCCCCCGATTATTGTAAATAAATTCCCCTCTTGTTGAATGTCCCAGCTTGTTCCCTTTCATTTATTTTATTGGCTTAGCACAGTGCGTGTTGAGAAATAGCGAGGCAGTAAATCGTTCATTTGGACCGACAGGCTTGGTAACCATCGCCGGATACATACGGTTCGGCACGGTAACGGCTCTCCGCTCGTCTGTCGAGGGTGTGAATTCCCCGGTAGCTTTTTCCACGTGGAGTACTTAGGTATATTGAAGTTTGGCAATTAACCCTACCCCACGCGCGGTCGAATTATTGGCGATTTATGGTCCTGTAAGGGACCCGTGCCTTTCGGACTTATCCGAGGGTCACGACCTAAATTCCGGGTGTTCGGTAGAGATGACTCTACTGCTCCTCTAGTGGTCGTGCTCGCCCCGATACCCGGCACACAAAACATATGTGATACAATTTTAGAGGTATTTCTAAAGTATATGATTCCATGTAAAAAGCTAACCGCGAAGCCCGACATGTACACACCCCCAGAAATGCTAAAACGAAGACTACCGTGACAGCGAAACCTCTGGAAATAATTCTTAACATCACTTCTTTTTTCATTCTTTAGAGTGTGTTTTTAAGAGTTCTGATGACCATAAAACATTTATGGAAGATCTTGTATACGAGGGGCGTTCAAGTGCTCTCGGATCGAAATACTGACAATAGTGTTACCAATGGCAATAGTTCCTTTCTTTTTCATCATATAAGTATCCAAGTAATTAAAACATTTTTAACTGGAGAGCATTCGGTAGAGTACATACCTCCACCAGGCTGATTAGTTTACTTTTGGTATCCCGTGATAGGACGGATCTGGACTCGGACCTGAAATATAAATTTCATTGGCTTGTTTCTTGTCACCGAACCTACTCATCCACTAAGTTTCGTCTGAATCCGTCCAAAACTTTTTGAGATATCCTGCAATTTGTCGTTTTTGGCCCTATCTCCAATGGTGAAAAATTACTCAAAAAATTCTCGGATCCAGATCCGGATTTGATCTTCACCAAAATCGAATGATTTTGTCCTTGTCAGATACCAAAGCTCTCCACAAAATTTCATCTAAATCCGTCCTTAATTGTTTTGAGATATTTTGTTCACAAGCAAACAAACAAACAGACAGACAGACAAACGGGTGAAAACATAACCGCTGTCCACCTTATATCAACAGTTGTAAAAATCAAAAGGATGTCGGGATGTTACTCCAAAAAGTATGTAAACAACGTAGGGATGGTCATAAGAAACTCCATCTCTCTTTCAATAATGGTTGTCCCAAGAAAAGACACTGACTGTGTGTGTGTGTACGTGTATGATGTGTGTGTGTGTGTGGTGTGTGTGTGTGTGTGTGTGTGTGTTTGCTTGTGTACAATTTACACTACAATTGTGTTCCCTTCCAATTTACAAAGGAATGTAGTTTTGTGTACTTTTTCGTGGAATCCTTTTAATCTATTAAACTTTCGATGAGTTTGCACCTTCCCACTATAAAATGCAGTAGATTTGTGTTTAAAACAAATTCGTACCTTAAACCAATCTTGAGTTAGGCTGTCAGAAAGAATAAGAAGAATGACAAACGGGCACTTTTGGGTCTCATTTTTTTTACCCTCGCCGGAGAAGAGACAAATTGCATTTGGTTCCGTTTGTTTGTTGTTTTGTCCGCACAGAACTTTTGTGTTTTTCTCCGCAACCGCTTATGAGATTGAGACGAAATTTTCACCATACTGTTTTCACTCATGTGGAAGTTCTAATGATAATTGTGACGTCATAGGTCACATGGTGTGGCAGCCTTTTTGGAAAAAAGGAAAAACTTTGGACCTCTATCTCTGAAACCACACCAAGCAAAAAATTGAAACTTGGCACATGGCAAGTACTCATGGGGAATGAGTGTGCTTTTTATGGCATCATTATGGCCTTCTTTATGACGTCATAATTGTAAATGAATAACACCACATCCGATCAGTATGAAAATTTTTGGGTCATCTTGGGATAAAATGGTCCACAGAAAAAAAAAATTGATGACGTCGTCGGTCACGTGATTTGGCAGCCATATTGTTTTTTATTTTAAAACCTTCAAAAAATCTTCTCTGGTGGCTGAAACAGATCGAGGCAAAACTTTACACATCTGCCCACCTTTCCATGAGGAACAAAATGTTCACACATATGTCATAGGTCATATGATTTGGCAGCCATATTGGATTTACCCTAAAACCTATAAAAACACACCACTAAAGAAGGTCCTGGCGAGGGTTTGCAATCTCTGATTGCTCTTTTTCTTTTTTTTTAGTTCTGCGATGATGTCCCGAGGTTTAATGAGTGTTATTGGATGGGGAATTCTCCGCAGATGACTGGTAGGTAATTTTATAGTTTATAAGTTTTTATCTCGGAGGATTTTTTTTTTAAAGGATTTATGTTATATTGAACCAATGAAGTGTCCGGGCCATCCCTACAATAAGAAATCTACCGACTTCTTGATAAAATTACTGCAGTGAGAAAAAATATTTCCTTACTAAGTAAGTATATTGAAGCTGTATACGGAAAAACAGAACGGCGTTTTTTAGAATGTTACAATGAGTATTTCATTCCGGAAACTTTGGAAATCTGTACATAGGTCAAAGTTCACAGATATTTTATGATGCAGGCATCACTTGACCATCAAAACTCATCAGCAGCACTAATGACGGAGTAAATAATCCTGAACAATGCCTTCTGTAATCTTGGATTAAAAAAATCCATTGAATAATCCAAATTATAAAATAGAGTCGAAATTTTTTTGATCGAAAACGGATCAGGACGCAATGGAACAAAAGAAACAGCAAAAAGATGGGGGGGATGCAAAACAAAGGACAAAATAGATGGAGACAGATAAGGAAGAAGGGATGCAGGTAAGAATGAGGGCTTGGGGGATAATGCAAGGGTGAACAGGATGGATACAGGAGAAAACGCTCAGGAAGGAAAAACAGGGAATTTGGAGGTGGGGAGTGGGGCAGAGGTGAGGGTTAATGGGGTAGAAAAGATCATGGTTTTGGATGGGGATGATCTGAAATGGTGGTGAACAGCTGCTTGAAGACTGGAGGGAGAATTAAATTGAAGAGAATGTGTAAGTTGGTTCCACAGGTGGGGAAATAGAGGAATGATTGAGTGAAGGTGAGCAGTGGTCCTGGATTTTGGGAGGTTCAATAGATACAGTTTCTGGTATAAAGTAGGAGTATGCCGTTGGTTTTGTGGCCTGAAGTAAAAGTTGGTGCACTGTATACACGTGCAACTGGCTACCAGTTCCATTGACTGGAACAATTCCACCGGCTCCATTGACTGTGTGCACACATACACAAGTACATGCGATCGCACATACTTGATGGGCCGATACACGCGCAACCGGACGCGCACGTGGATTTGTCGCGATATAATGCGAAGTGACAGTGCGCAGCCCTGCGCAAAGTGTCTCATCTCATGCATGCCTGAATCCGCCATCAATTAGTCAATCGCGTGAGAAATCAGTGGAAAAGGTGCAGATGCGGGCTCTCATTGCGGGTCAATGGCCAGTTGAATCGGGCTCTTCGTAATTTAGTGAGCAAATGGCGTGCAATTGGCATCAATTCCACAGATGCCTTGTGCTTCTCAAGAGTAATCCAGGAATGAAAGAGACATTTTTGGTTTTATTTTGTTCTCTTGTAAAAAAATGGTTAATCACAGAGTACTTGAGTACTGTTGCGTCATATAAGGGATATCAAAATAATTTAACGTTGGACGATTTATACAGATGTGAAGAATAACATATGCAAGTCGTTTATTTATTTTGACCTGTTAGTTGAACTTTACAAATATATAACTAAAAGTTTTATTCTTTTTTTAATGCAGGGATGTAGAGCGAATGAAGTCAAACATCATAAACAGAGGTTCTCCAAAGAGTACGACGACATGTTCACAAGTCATTCTACAGGTGATTGGGTTTCGTAAAAATGTAATTTATTGTATTGTCCATACACTTATAACATTATACACAAAGATAGCCAGGCAATTTGAAGGACCCATAACATACAAGGCAGGAACAGTTATGTTTCCAATGACAGAAGGAATGCTCGACAGCATTCTGGAATGTTTTACTTGTGCAACAAGGTCACTAACAATCCACGTGTGAAAATCTACTTTAACGGTTCAGAAAAGGATGAATCCGGAGAGAGTGCTTTGAGTCTCTACGACGGGATCAATACCGCGCCTCATTTCAGCGACTTTCTTCGTGTGGCAGTACTTCATTCTCAGGCATTGCGGGCAATGGGTGATGTTAAAACGTTTCCTTACATTCTGTTATTTGCATGCCGATGACTGAGACGGATTCATAATCGAAAAGAGTTTCAAGAAAGCATGAGACATCCATTCCCCTGCCTGTTGCCACGGGACACCTGTCGGAATAGTACTGCCATTGCAACAGGAAATCTTGCACTTCCACAAAACAATATCAAAAGGGCAAGGAAAAGTGGACGGTCACACAAAGCATAGGCCAGGATATATATATATATATATATATATATATATATATATAATAAACATACACACACACAGTGGCACAAAAGTCAAGAGTCAGATCAGATTTGGGAGGTTGGACGACCAATAATTAATTTTTACTCCAAATATTATTTTAAATATGAATATTAATGAAATTAATTACCCCTTCTTTCTTTTGAAGATAAGTGATGGCAGCAAAATTAACATAAGATGAGAGAGTGGGGCTTGCTAAGAAATGTTCACACATCACGTGCACCATAGAATCAAAAGGTACATGCAAGTTCATCGCCGCCATTCAAACATTTGCTGTAATTACTTTATTAATTTACTTTATCATCGGTTATCTCGCATGGGAATCATGAATAAATAAATTATCTTTACTTTCAGAAAACATTTTTTTTAGTCCTTGGACATATTTTTTACTTTATACAATATTAACACTGCGGCTCTGACTTTTGGGCCACAGTTAGTTGATTCACAAATAATATAGCTCAGTAGCCATAAAAGCTGATTTAGAATAATTTAAAATTTGTTCAAAGTTTTTAACAAAAAACTTCCACGTAAAAATCACTGTGATAGCTCGGTGAGAAAAAAATCTGACACACGCACGCACGCACATACATACATTTTATGTATACAGCATAGAGCTAATCACATGGCCAAAATCACCATGTATTATAACACTTGCTGCCGATAGTCCTTGATCAGATTGTAAAAAAAATACATGTACTCTAATTAATGCTAATACGACTTGCACCAAGGGTCAAAAGTCATGTGAACGAGGCTCAAATTGCACACCTTCTTGTCAAGACACCTACAAAATGCGCCATTGTAGGCAAGTGAAAACTGGGACAAGGCGCTGCTTGGATAATACAGTGGGTAGTGCAAAGGCAGAGGTCGGGGTGTGTTAGGCCTCGCCATGCTGCTCTCCTGTACAACACTGGAACGCGGACCAGGCGGTGAGCCGCCGAAACCTGCGCCAGGTTTGCCGCCTCCAGCTCTGCGGCCAGCTGCCGTTTCCACTTGTTACGTCGGTTCTGGAACCAGATCTTTACCTGGGTCTCAGTGAGATGCAGCGATGCGGCCAGGCCAGCCCGCTCGGGCACTGCTCAAGTAGCGCTTCATGTCGAAGGTCGATTCGAGCTGGAACACCTGGCTCCGTGAGAAAACCGTCCGGGTCTTCTTCTTCGGAGGTGTCCTAGCTCTGTGATCATCTTCTTGCAAGCTTTTCCGGGTCACCTCCTCATGCAGAAAGGGGCTGTAGACATAACACCAGGGATGTTTAATCGCTCGTCGGATCTCGGCGTCGAAGGGAGGACACGTTCTTTCTTTGACTCATCATCAAGCCGACGCGCGCCGTGCTTTGCGTCCCATGTCCTCTTCTGCACCTGCAAGAGGGTCGCGCAATCGTGCTTGTTTGACGGATGAGTCGTTCACACGCGTAATTCCTACAGCAGTCGTCGGATGACACACCATGTACGTATAGGTCACGAATCACTGCAATTATGCAGGCGATGACCTTCACATAAAACTATACTTAGCACATTTATGCAGTGTAAGCCACAACATGATAAATTAAATCTGTCGACCTCAATTGCAAGCGTCTCCTCAAAGAGAAGAGGAAATGCATGAGGAATACAGTTGCACCACTCACCATGACAAATCTTTGTGCTCTGCAACCAACATGCCACCTTTTGGGACCCATTCAATGGTTCCGGAAAGCACGATGTACCCCGCGGTGGTTGCGCGTCAAGATGCGCTGCCACGAAGGCCGATCTTGAGGTTTGCTCGACTGGTGGATTCTCGAGAAGAGGCCCGTTCCGTAAATCCAGATTCTTGGCCGGCTTTGCATGGAATCTGCTCACTTCTTCCTCCTTTCCCGACTCTATCAGCGGTTACTCCTAGGATACAGCGAATGGTGAACTTGGCGAGCGACGAGGTTCCTCCGCTCTTGGTGGAATGATGCTGCTGCATGTCGTGGGAGCGGCGCCCTCTCCTTCCGTTGAGCTGCGGCCGTGCCGCGAGTTTATCCGGCAATGCATCGCCGCAGCCAAAAAGGCGACACCATCTCGTGTGTTGCTTTTTCGTTAAATATTTAAAATCCCTGTGACGTTCACGCAATCCTCAAGCCTCTACGCAGCCCAGGGCTTTAGGAAAGTCACGTGAGTAGGTTTTTCGAAAAGCGACGCAGGTGCACGTTGGGAATAAAGCACAAAAACTTCGTGGCAGCGAAAGGCTCCAACTTCACCCTCGTGGGTCTTTCCTTAAATGATGCAACACGAGCACCGTTCATGCAATACGCTGAAAACAAATCGCCCGTTCGACGAGCGCGCACTGTAGCTATACAGTAAGTGGTCACCTTAAGGCCTGTTACTGCAGTTGCAGAAAGGATGGCCGAGGCTTGTTGAGGTGCTGCTGCCATGGCAACGTGCAATACGCCCATTACGGATCATTGAGTAACGTCATTCAAATTGCCAAAGGAATCGATAAATGCGTTTCGCTGGAAACCGAGGAGCGGATCTTTCACGCGGCCCAACGTTCGCTGTTGCACAAAAGCATTTTGCAGAATGCGCTTCAGCGTGTCATTCAGTTAATGTAACGCGTGAAAGTGCTGATGAAGATAATCCATATTGAAAGTCTCTTCACAGCATATGCGAACGTAGTCCCTCGGCGCAAGCTTTGCGTCCCTGGAAAAGCTTCATTAATCAATAGCACTGAGTTTCAAAGGCGCATTAATGGACTGTGATATATGCACGTCGAACATTCCAAGTACAACAGATACCAACGCGATTTCA
Source organism: Eptatretus atami (assembly GCA_035128595.1). Lineage (NCBI taxonomy): Eukaryota > Metazoa > Chordata > Myxini > Myxiniformes > Myxinidae > Eptatretus > Eptatretus atami. The sequence goes on from CM068963.1 coordinate 64,640,750, forward strand.
TCCCATCACTTGGGCATGGGGTGTTCAATAAAAAGTTCTCGGAATGAGGATGCTCGACATGATCGTTGAAGAAATACAACTTTTTTATTACTGGTACTTAAAATTGACTTGAATAATTAAAGTTTTACAGAAGCCTTTGCGTTTCTCTGACTATTGTTGAGGATCTTTGTCCGAGGATATTTCAAATGCCCTTAATATGTACGTAAGGTACCTAACTAAGATTATCGGTAATTCCGTGGCGATAGACAGACGTATAGATAAATTAAACAAAAAGGATATTTCTGTTATAAAGTTCAAATGGTGATGCCATGAGGTTAAGTAAATAAATAAATAAATATTCATGAGACCTACCATTGTCATTACAGAGCGTTTGTTGCTGCTGAAGCAGTTTCTTGGCTCCGATTATGCTGGGTGGTTTGCCATTGCCTTCCAGCAATAGTTAGGGGAGAAATTTTGTAATTTCGCCATGGTGCCACGATAGCTCGTTTACTCTTCACGAAGGACACCATGTGATCTTTAACGTTCACAAGCAACCAATGCTGGCAGATGGGACCTCCGGATAAATGCTCTTCCAATGGATGGAACACACCTTGATGCGTGGGTCCACCTGTGAAACACCAGGATAATAGTTTATAGCTGAGCTGAGATTCAAACCCAGGCTAGACAGCTCAGATACCCCTTTCGGTTATCCTGCCATGCAAAAAAAAAAACAATTACAGTCCTTGATGCTCAGCATGACTCGGATGGTAAGACTGTCGGATTGACGGGCAATGATTGGCTAAAATATAACATCGTTTAATTACAGATTTATTTAATTGTCCGAAGATAAATTCAGATGGAATTGCTGATATAATTGTTCATTTTTTGACGGTGGTAGCTCGTGTAGAGGGTTGGTGGGTTGGCGGAGGGCTCAATTCATTTACCTTGAATGCTCACGCATTGTCACAGCTAAGATGACACCTTATGTAATAAATTAAAGGCACAAGGAAACATCAGGAATTAGACGCAGGTGTAGGCCTGCGGCCCATCATGTCTGCACCAGATCAACCAACACCAGACCAAAATATGGAAGAAAAAAAAGTTTTTATTTTATTTTTGGTTTTCTTTTAGTTTTTTTCTGTATTTTCTTTTGTGTACTTTTACTGTAGTTTTTGGGGTTTTTTTTCTTTTTCTGTTTTTTTTGGGAGGGATTTTGGTTGTGATAAGTTTTCTGTCGTTTTTGTTGTTTTTGTAGATTTCAGTGTTTTTTTTTGTTGTTTTTGTAGTTTCTTTTTTTGTTTGTTGTTTTGTAGCTTTTGTTTTTGGGAGTTTTTTTGTTCTTTGTTTTTTTTTAGTTTTTTTTTTCTCTTTTTTTTGTGTTTGTTTTGTTTGTTTTTGGTTTTCTTTGTACTTTTTTCCTGTATTTTTTTTTTTGTTTTGTGTACTTTTTCTGTAGTTTTTTTTGTTTTTGTGTACTTTTTCTGTAGTTTTTTTGTTGTACTTTTTCTGTAGTTTTTTTGTTGTACTTTTTCTGTAGTTGTTTTTTTTGGAGGGGGGGTTGTGTTGTAGTTTTTCTTTAGTTTTTCTTTTTGTTGTTTTTTCCTGTAGTTTTTGATTTTATTTTATTTTTTCTTTCCAGGGGAAGGGGCACGGGCAAAGACGGTTCTTGGGTAAAAACACCAAACACAAAACATCAACCACAAACACCCCCTGACGAATCAAGGCAGTGAATGTATCTTTTCGATACCTTATGAATGTATCTTATGAGAACGATGCTTTTGTGATAAAACTATAAATGGGGTGTGATGCAAAACGAAGTTCAAACGAAAAAAAGTTTTGCCTTAAACAAAGAGTTTGAGAATCGAGGTCCAAAATAAAGGGCACACACACTAATCCGAGACGTTGTACATTATATACACACCAGCTTCACGCATGCACAACACATGCCTTATTGCCCGGACAGATGTTCAATGGGAATTTTAATCACAAACACCTATTTGCGCTGCACCACGTTCATGGAAACGAGGTGAGTGTGTATAACAAGCTCTGCAAGAAAATATTTAACACAAGAAAGGCCCTCCATGTTTAATCACTTCCACGGTTACATGGCTTCAGTATCTCCGCTTCGTGCTTCCAATTGTCCAACCTATTACAGAAGCCATTACGGAACCCTCAGATAAATTGAGCATATTGATTATGAGCCTTCGTCGTGCAATATTGCTTGGAAATCCCATTTCGTACCTGTTCATATTGCGATTGGTGCCCCATGTAAAACGAACTACATTACACTTGATTAAAATTTCCAATAACAAACCTGCCAAGGTCTGTTTGTCTTGTGATGAGAACACCTAACTGCACTGGGAATGAGGAAGTCCAACGGGATGGTGTGCAGTGATGGTGCACCGGCCTTTGAGTTGACGAGCATGGGTTCGATTCCCAACACAACAAAACCGTCAGATTCACAGGCATGATCCTATATTCCTTGGATGGATATTAAGCTGGCCGTCCTGACTGCGGGCCTTATTTGGGGTACAATAAAGATCCCACGGTGTCCTTCGTGAAGAGTCGGCGAGTTTATCGCCGGTACTCTGATGCAATTATAAATTTATGCCCACTCAGTCGAGTAGCCTGTGTCCGAGTGGTGGCCCATCAAAATGTAATCCGAGTCAATGAAACTGCCTCGGTGTCCTTCTGTACCTAACGACGCGCGGAGGACAGAGAAACGAATCAAACAACAAATAATATATCGTCATTTCACAGTAAACACAATGTATGTACCAGTACTGCACTACAGTGTAAACGTGTAACAGGTAAGCCAATGTATGTGAAGCAATGACCTTTTTGCACACCACTACAACTACGAATTTACTGCAACCATCACCACTATCTGCTGTTTCTACTACTACTTTTTAACGGCCCAATTATTCCCACCTTTTTGTGCGCTCAGTAGTGGAAGGTTTCTGCCCCAAGTCTTTCACGAACCGGCTGCCAGGCCTGACATCGTCGGAATTTAGCCGGAGTGGTGGTGATAACTCGCTTACCTTTGCGAAGGACAGCATGGGCTCCTTATAAACATCCACAAGTTGACCAACAACCAGTGCCAGAAGATAGATCCTCTGACAGCACACATTGACAGATTGCGAAACACCAGGATGGCAGTAAAGAGCTGGGTACAGATTCGATAACAGGATAGACAGCTCAAATACGAGTGTACATTGCTATCCTTCCAGCCGTGTTGTGTGTGTGTGTGTGTGTGTGTGTGGGGGGGGTGGGGGGTGGTAACTCGCCTACTCTTCGCGAAACACAGCATGGGATATTTAACGTCCACAAACTAATGGTGGCAGACGGGTCACCAGCTTAACGTCTATCCGATAGATGGTGCCCACGTTATATCATCCCCTCCATGCAAAACACCAGGATGACAGTTCATTGCTCGGTCACGAATCGAACCCAGGCGAGAGAGCTCAGAGGTGAATGAGCACACCACTCGTTTATCAAGCCAACCGACGATGTACACGCAGTGTACATATTAACCACATAATCAATTACTTTGGAATCTTTCATTGAAGTAGAAATATAATACAAGGTGATTATAAAGTATTATTGTTAGTTGTGTGAGCCTGTGTTGCATCGTTGCTGGGAGAACAGCGGTGCCACTGATGCAGTGCCCCTGTTTCCTGCAAGCTGGTACTCATTTTACCAACCTTGGAAAGATGAGTGGCTGAGAGTGAACCCACCTGGTGTTATTTAACGGTCGACAGGGTCTCAAAGTCAAGACACTTAAGACCCTAGGCTAAGACCTTAAGCCAGCCACTTTAACCGTAAAGCCAACACCAGGTTTACTGTAAAGTTAAAGTTAAATTATTTTTGTACTCTGCTTAACAAAGTCTAATATTCATTGTCTGGCAAAACAAAAGAGCTTTGTAAGTGTCAGTCATTCGAGAGTTTAATTTCTCGCCACAAACTCACTGAACACACACCTCGTTATACAAAACAATCTGTGTGTCTTTTTTACAAAATAATTTCCATGGAATCATTGATTTTGTCAGATTTCCCAGGTTTTAAAAACAAATCGCAATTGTATGCGGAACACCAAAACGATGTAAAGTTCAGCTGATAACGCTTCCTTGCTGGCAATGAATGGAACGACAAGATCAGTTGGACGTGATATTCACAGCGTCACAATGGCAATGACGTCACAGGAGCATGCCGACCCAAGCACATGTTCGTTGCTTTGTGAAGTTACGAAATCGATCAGGGAAAACGGTGCACTCAACAAATAAACAAGTACACAAATAAATAAGAGATGCAGATGTGGGAGAGAAACAAAATGGGTTTCCCTGAGGAATCCCCCAAGTCGAGGTGCGTGATCAGGATGATTGACTAGAGCGGTTGTGGTGCATCTGTACGTCGCCGGCACCGCGTCACAAGGGAACGCAGCTGAAGACGGCGGGTTTAATGTACCGCGAAGCATTAACATAACAAGGAGTGATGTCGGGAATTTTGCACGAAAAAATGACGACGCTTTTTAGGGGAAACTTCCCGGCGCACTCGCTGTAGGGGGGGGGGGGGGGGGGATGTCGGTGGCGTGACGAGAGAATAGGGGGAGGGGCCAAGAGAAGGCCGCAGGTGCTCTCTTTTGCGCAATCCGTCACGTTTACCATGTCGATTACAGGCTTTTAATATAACCATTATCTGCATGTTAACAGCCTTATCACGGCAGCTCCGAAGATGGCCGCAGGCAAAAACTCCGCTCGGAGATTAAACATGGTGTTTGCAACAGAATAGATTGCAAGTCATCATAAGGTCAGGGAAGTTATTAATACGATTCCATTTTATATGCTATTATTATATATAATTGCAAAAATCCACTTGTACCGAGAATTGGCCCTAAAATCCCCGATATATACATATATATATATGGATGTAAATGTAACGCGGTGATTCATATCTAAAAGGCAGAGCATTAAACATACTTGATCTGCAGACAAACGCGATAAAACTCCAGTAAAATTATATCAAAAGGGATGAAAAAAAAAAAAGAGGACGAGGGGAGGAGTTACTCGCACCTGCGACACGCACGAGTCACTGATCATACATTGTCGTCGTACTCGCTGCTGAATAAGCGTCGTCAATACACCTGCTATATATCGTTAACTCTTCATAAAAAACAGGCAGGGTGATTCATCAATGTGTGTTCCATCCTTCAGATGGACGTTAAACGGCTGTCCCATCAGCCAACATTACTTGGTGGATGTTAAAGATCCCACAATGTCCTTCACAAAGATTAGGCGAGACAGTGCCGGCACCATAACCAAATTCCAAATACTGACCTAACTACTGCTGGGAGAGGGATGGCAAACTGCCAAGCATGACCCAATGCCGAGAAATTGATTCAGCAGAACCAACGCTCTGTAACACAGAGCATGGTACATCAGATCAGAATCTGCTAAAATACCAAATCAACGTTGTGCAATGCTTCCCTTGTGAGCATGTGAGGTGATTTTGAAAAATGAGTTCAGGTGTAATACTTGCAGAAATCATATATAGAGAATTTCAAATATTGGTTTAGACCAGGATCTTTTCCATGTTTTTAATGATTGACAAGCATTAAGCAGGTTATATTGTTACGAATCTGGCAGCCATGAGCACTCAACATTCAGGTTCCCGTAGCTCAGTTATTTCGTTAAGTAAATGTGGATAGATATCTCCCTTTCACCTATGTCTAATGGGAATTAAGCATACGTGCGCTGCGAAGTTATTTTATAGATAGGATTTTTACCCCAACAACAACAACCTTCTGCTCGCGGCATTGTTCGCGCTCTTAGCGCGCTCGCCAGCATGCGGGCGTGTGTGTGGGCGGAATTCCATGCCCCAGACGGTGTGGATTTCGCACCAAATATGGTAACGAAGCGTTTCGCTCTGGCTTGGCCCCAAATATGGGCACGGAGCGCTAAGTTCTGGCTTTGTGCCAAATAAGGGTATGCGTCATTTTCCGCCCAATGGGCGACGCGCGGACCAAAGCCGGGACGGTCCTTTTCAAGAAGGCGGAGCCACGACACGCCGTCCACCCAATGGGAGCAGGCAACGGGGGAGCGGACCCGGCCCCAAAAACGACGGGAAAGGATTGATGATTGCGTCCCGTTCTGCTCGAGCACTCTTCTGTCTGGGTCTGCGGCTGACTACATCCCGCGCATCCGAGGCATCTCGTCTGGCGCATTACAAGCGGTCGACCATCTCATCACTGGAGATCACCTGGTCTCGCCTCCTTGGGTTCGGCTGCCTGTGCCATTATTTGGTGCCTGGTGCTCCGGAAGGTGCGTTCGTCCAACCGCGAAAACGTGGCCAGGTAGCCAGCCACGTTCTCTTCCCTCAGCTCATCATCCCTCCCGAGCTGAAGGGCCAATAAAGACCTCGCGGTTCATCTCTTTCTGGTGTGTGTGTGTGTGTGTGTGTGGTGTGTGTGTGTGTGTGTGTGTGTGTGTGTGTGTGTGTGTGTGTGTGGGCCCTGTCTCTAAGTAGAATTGTTAAGGAATTGCTTGTACATTTGATTCCCTTATTTATTCGGATAACTCTGCCCTTACGAGCTCTCCTCGTCCCCGATTATTGTAAATAAATTCCCCTCTTGTTGAATGTCCCAGCTTGTTCCCTGTCATTTATTTTATTGGCTTAGCACAGTGCGTGTTGAGAAATAGCGAGGCAGTAAATCGTTCATTTGGACCGACAGGCCTTGGTAACCATCCGCTCGGGATACATACGGTTCAGGCACGGTAACGGCTCATCCCGCTCGTCTGTCGAGGGTGTGAATTCCCCGGTAGCTTTGCCACGTGAGTACTTAGGTATATTGAAGTTTGGCTATAACCCTACCCACGCGCGGTCGAATTATTGGCGATTTATGGTCCTGTAAGGGACCCGTGCCTTTCGGACTTATCCGAGGGTCACGACCTAAATTCCGGTGTTCGGTAGAGATGACTCTACTGCTCCCTCTAGTGGTCGTGCTCGCCACCGATACCCGGCACGACAACAATATGTGATACAATTTTAGAGGTATTTCTAAAGTATATGATTCCCATGTAAAAAGCTAACCGCGAAGCCCGACATGTACACACCCCCCAGAAATGCTAAAACGAAGACTACCGTGACAGCGAAACCTCTGGAAATAATTCTTAACATCACTTCTTTTTTCATTCCTTTAGAGTGTGTTTTTAAGAGTTCTGATGTACCATAAAACATTTATGGAAGATCTTGTATACGAGGGGCGTTCAAGTGCTCTCGGATCGAAATACTGACAATAGTGTTACCAATGGCAATAGTTCCTTTCTTTTTTCATCATATAAGTATCCAAGTAATAAAAACATTTTTAACTGGAAGGGCATTCGGTAGAGTACATACCTCCACCAGGCTGATTAGTTTACTTTTGGTATCCCCGTGATAGGACGGATCTGGACTCGGACCTGAAATATAAATTTCATTGGCTTGTTCTTGTCACCGAACCTACTCATCCACTAAGTTTCGTCTGAATCCGTCCAAAACTTTTTGAGATATCCTGCAATTTGTCGTTTTTGGCCCTATCTCTCAATGGTGAAAAATTACTCAAAAAATTCTCGGATCCAGATCCGGATTCTGATCTTCACCAAAATCGAATGATTTTGTCCTTGTCAGATACCAAAGCTCTCCACAAAATTTCATCTAAATCCGTCCTTAATGTTTTGAGATATTTTGTTCACAAGCAAACAAACAAACAGACAGACAGACAAACGGGTGAAAACATAACCGCTGTCCACCTTATATCAACAGTTGTAAAAATTCAAAAGGATGTCGGGATGTTACTCCAAAAAGTATGTAAACAACGTAGGGATGGTCATAAGAAACTCCATCTCTCTTTCAATAATGGTTGTCCCAAGAAAAGACACTGACTGTGTGTGTGTGTACGTGTATGTGTGTGTGTGTGTGTGTGTGTGTGTGTGTGTGTGTGTGTGTGTTTGCTTGTGTACAATTTACACATACAATTTGTGTTCCCTTCCAATTTACAAAGGAATGTAGTTTTGTGTACTTTTTCGTGGAATCCTTTTAATCTATTAAACTTTCGATGAGTTTGCACCTTCCCACTATAAAATGCAGTAGATTTGTGTTTAAACCAAATTCGTACCTTAAACCAATCTTGAGTTAGGCTGTCAGAAAGAATAAGAAGAATGACAAACGGGCACTTTTGGGTCTCATTTTTTTTACCCTCGCCGGAGAAGAGACAATTGCATTTGGTTCCGTTTGTTTGTTTGTTTGTCCGCACAGAACTTTTGTGTTTTTCTCCGCAACCGCTTATGAGATTGAGACGAAATTTTCACCATACGTGTTTTCACTCATGTGGAAGTTCTAATGATAATTGTGACGTCATAGGTCACATGGTGTGGCAGCCTTTTTGGAAAAAAGGAAAAACTTTGGACCTCTATCTCTGAAACCACACCAAGCAAAAAATTGAAACTTGGCACATGGCAAGTACTCATGGGGAATGAGTGTGCTTTTTATGGCATCATTATGGCCTTCTTTATGACGTCATAATTGTAAATGAATAACACCACATCCGATCAGTATGAAAATTTTTGGGTCATCTTGGGATAAAATGGTCCACAGAAAAAAAAAATTGATGACGTCATCGGTCACGTGATTTGGCAGCCATATTGTTTTTTATTTTAAAACCTTCAAAAATCTTCTCTGGTGGCTGAACAGATCGAGGCAAAACTTTACACATCTGCCCACCTTTCCATGAGGAACAAAATGTTCACACATATGTCATAGGTCATATGATTTGGCAGCCATATTGGATTTACCCTAAAACCTATAAAAACACACCACTAAAAAGAAGTCCTGGCGAGGGTTTGCAATCTCTGATTGCTCTTTTTCTTTTTTTTAGTTCTGCGATGATGTCCCGAGGTTTAATGAGTGTTATTGGATGGGGAATTCTCCGCAGATGACTGGTAGGTAATTTTATAGGTTTATAAGTTTTATCTCGGAGGATTTTTTTTTTAAAGGATTTATGTTATATTGAACCAATGAAGTGTCCGGGCCATCCCTACATAAGAAATCTACCGACTTCTTGATAAAATTACTGCAGTGAGAAAAATATTTCCTTACTAAGTAAGTATATTGAAGCTGTATACGGAAAAACAAGAACGGCGTTTTTTTAGAATGTTACAATGAGTATTTCATTCCGAAAACTTTGTGAAATCTGTACATAGGTCAAAGTTCACAGATATTTTTATGATGCAGGCATCACTTGACCATCAAAACCTCATCAGCAGCACTAATGACGGAGTAAATAATCCTGAACAATGCCTTCTGTAATCTTGGATTAAAAAAAAATCCATTGAATAATCCAAATTATAAAATAGAGTCGAAATTTTTTTGATCGAAAACGGATCAGGACGCAATGGAACAAAAGAAACAGCAAAAAGATGGGGGGGGATGCAAAACAAAGGGACAAAATAGATGGAGACAGATAAGGAAGAAGGGATGCAGGTAAGAATGAGGGCTTGGGGATAATGCAAGGGGTGAACAGGATGGATACAGGAGAAAACGCTCAGGAAGGAAAAACAGGGAATTTGGAGGTGGGGAGTGGGGCAGAGGTGAGGGTTAATGGGGGTAGAAAAGATCATGGTTTTGGATTGGGGATGATCTGAAATGGTGGTGAACAGCTGCCTTGAAGACTTGGAGGGAAGAATTAAATTGAAGAGAATGTGTAAGTTGGTTCCACAGGTGGGGAAATAGAGGAATGATTGAGTGAAGGTGAGCAGTGGTCCTGGATTTTGGGAGGTTCAATAGATACAGTTTCTGGTATAAAGTAGGAGTATGCCGTTGGTTTTGTGGCCTGAAGTAAAAGTTGGTGCACTGTATACACGTGCAACTGGCTACCAGTTCCATTGACTGGAACAATTCCACCGGCTCCATTGACTGTGTGCACACATACACAAGTACATGCGATCGCACATACTTGATGGGCCGATACACGCGCAACCGGACGCGCACGTGGATTTGTCGCGAGATTAATGCGAAGTGACAGTGCGCAGCCCTGCGCAAAGTGTCTCATCTCATGCATGCCTGAATCCGCCATCAATTAGTCAATCGCGTGAGAAATCAGTGGAAAAGGTGCAGATGCGGGCTCTCATTGCGGGTCAATGGCCAGTTGAATCGGGCTCTTCGTAATTTAGTGAGCAAATGGCGTGCAATTGGCATCAATTCCACAGATGCCTTGTGCTTCTCAAGAGTAATCCAGGAATGAAAGGAACATTTTTGGTTTTATTTTGTTCTCTTGTATAAAAATGGTTAATCACAGAGTACTTGAGTACTTGTGCGTCGATATAAGGGATATCAAAATAATTTAACGTTGGACGATTTATACAGATGTGAAGAATAACATATGCAAGTCGTTTATTATTTTGACCTGTTAGTTGAACTTTACAAATATATAACTAAAAGTTTTATTCTTTTTTTAATGCAGGGGATGTAGAGCGAATGAAGTCAAACATCATAAACAGAGGTTCTCCAAAGAGTACGACGACATGTTCACAAGTCATTCTACGAGGTGATTGGGTTTCGTAAAAATGTAATTTATTGTATTGTCCATACACTTATAACATATACACAAAGATAGCCAGGCAATTTGAAGGACCCATAACATACAAGGCAGGAACAGTTATGTTTCCAATGACAGAAGGAATGCTCGACAGCATTCTGGAATGTTTTACTTGTGCAACAAGGTCACTAACAATCCACGTGTGAAAATCTACTTTAACGGTTCAGAAAAGGATGAATCCGGAGAGAGTGCTTTGAGTCTCTACGACGGGATCAATACCGCGCCTCATTTCAGCGACTTTCTTCGTGTGGCAGTACTCCCATTCTCAGGCATTGCGGGCAATGGGTGATGTTAAAACGTTTCCTTACATTCTGTTATTTGCATGACCGATGACTGAGACGGATTCATAATCGAAAAGAGTTTCAAGAAAGCATGAGACATCCATTCCCCCTGCCTGTTGCCACGGGACACCTGTCGGAATAGTACTGCCATTGCAACAGGAAATCTTTGCACTTCCACAAAACAATTATCAAAAGGGCAAGGAAAAGTGGACGGTGCACACAAAGCATAGGCCAGGATATATATATATATATATATATATATATATATATACATACCACACATACACACACACAGTGGCACAAAAGTCAAGAGTCAGATCAGATTTGGGAGGTTGGACGACCAATAATTAATTTTTACTCCAAATATTATTTTAAATATGAATATTTAATGAAATTAATTACCCCTTCTTTCTTTTGAGATAAGTGATGGCAGCAAAATTAACATAAGATGAGAGAGTGGAGCTTGCTAAGAAATGTTCACACATCACGTGCACCATAGAATCAAAAGGTACATGCAAGTTCATCGCCGCCAATTCAAACATTTGCTGTAATTTACTTTATTAATTTACTTTATCATCGGTTATCTCGCATGGGAATCATGAATAAATAAATTATCTTTACTTTCAGAAAACATTTTTTTTAGTCCTTGGACATATTTTTTACTTTATACAATATTAACACTGCGGCTCCTGACTTTTGGGCCACAGTTAGTTGATTCACAAATAATATAGCTCAAGTAGCCATAAAAGCTGATTTAGAATAATTTAAAATTTGTTCAAAGTTTTTAACAAAAACTTCCACGTAAGAAATCACTGTGATAGCTCGGTGAGAAAAAAATCTGACACACGCACGCACGCACATACATACATTTTATGTATACAGCATAGAGCTATAATCACATGGCCAAAATACACCATGTATTATAACACTTGCTGCCGATAGTCCTTGATCAGATTGTAAAAAAAATACATGTACTCTAATTAATGCTAATACGACTTGCACCAAGGGTCAAAAGTCATGTGAACGAGGCTCAAATTGCACACCTTCTTGTCAAGACACCTACAAAATGCCGCCATTGTAGGCAAGTGAAAACTGGGACAAGGCGCTGCTTGGATAATACAGTGGGTAGTGCAAAGGCAGAGGTCGGGGTGTGTTATGCCTCGCCATGCTGCTCTCCTGGTACAACACTGGAACGCGGACCAGGCGGTGAGCCGCCGAAACCTGCGCCAGGTTTGCCGCCTCCAGCTCTGCGGCCAGCTGCCGTTTCCACTTGTTACGTCGGTTCTGGAACCAGATCTTCACCTGAGTCTCAGTGAGATGCAGCGATGCGGCCAGGCCAGCCCGCTCGGCACTGCTCAGGTAGCGCTTCATGTCGAAGGTCGATTCGAGCTGGAACACCTGGCTCCGTGAGAAAACCGTCCGGGTCTTCTTCTTCGGAGGTGTCCTAGCTCTGTGATCATCTTCTTGCAAGCTTTTCCGGGTCACCTCCTCATGGCAGAAAGGGGCTGTAGACATAACACCAGGGATGTTTAATCGCTCGTCGGATCTCGGCGTCGAAGGGAGGACACGTTCTTTCTTTGACTCATCATCAAGCCGACGCGCCGTGCTTTGCGTCCCATGTCCTTCTTCTGCACCTGCAAGAGGGTCGCGCAATCGTGCTTGTTTGACGGATGAGTCGTTCACACGCGTAATTCCTACAGCAGTCGTCGGATGACACACCATGTACGTATAGGTCACGAATCACTGCAATTATGCAGGCGATGACCTTCACATAAAACTATACTTAGCACATTTATGCAGTGTAAGCCACAACATGATAAATAAATCTGTCGACCTCAATTGCAAGCGTCTCCTCAAAGAGAAGAGGAACATGCATGAGGAATACAGTTGCACCACTCACCATGACAAATCTTTGTGCTCTGCAACCAACATGCCACCTTTTGGGACCCATTCAATGGTTCCGGAAAGCACGATGTACCCCGCGGTGGTTGCGCGTCAAGATGCGCTGCCACGAAGGCCGATCTTGAGGTTTGCTCGACTGGTGGATTCTCGAGAAGAGGCCCGTCCCGTAAATCCAGATTCTTGGCCGGCTTGGCATGGAATCTGCTCACTTCTTCCTCCTTTCCCGACTCCTCATCAGCGGTTACTCCTAGGATACAGCGAATGGTGAACTTGGCGAGCGACGAGGTTCCTCCGCTCTTGGTGGAATGATGCTGCTGCATGTCGTGGGGAGCGGCGCCCTCTCCTTCCGTTGAGCTGCGGCCGTGCCGCGAGTTTATCCGGCAATGCATCGCCGCAGCCAAAAAGGCGACACCATCTCGTGTGTTGCTTTTTCGTTAAATATTAAAATCCCTGTGACGTTCACGCAATCCTCAAGCCTCTACGCAGCCCAGGGCTTTAGGAAAGTCACGTGAGTAGGTTTTTCGAAAAGCGACGCAGGTGCACGTTGGGAATAAAGCACAAAAACTTCGTGGCAGCGAAAGGCTCCAACTTCACCCTCGTGGGTCTTTCCTGTAAATGATGCAACACGAGCACCGTTCATGCAATACGCTGAAAACAAATCGCCCGTTCGACGAGCGCGCACTGTAGCTATACAGTAAGTGGTCACCCTTAAGGCCTGTTACTGCAGTTGCAGAAAGGATGGCCGAGGCTTGTTGAGGTGCTGCTGCCATGGCAACGTGCAATACGCCCATTACGGATCATTGAGTAACGTCATTCAAATTGCCAAAGGAATCGATAAATGCGTTTCGCTGGAAACCGAGGAGCGGATCTTTCACGGGCCCAACGTTCGCTGTTGCACAAAAGCATTTTGCAGAATGCGCTTCAGCGTGGTCATTCAGTTAATGTAACGCGTGGAAAGTGCTGATGAAGAATAATCCATATTGAAAGTCTCTTCACAGCGATATGCCGAACGTAGTCCCTCGGCGGCAAGCTTTGCGTCCCTGGAAAAGCTTCATTAATCAATAGCACTGAGTTTTCAAAGGCGCATTAATGGACTGTGATATATGCACGTCGAACATTCCAAGTACAACAGATACCAACGCGATTTCATCCCATCACTTGGGCCATGGGGTGTTCAATAAAAAGTTCTCGGAATGAGGATGCTCGACATGATCGTTGAAGAAATAACAACTTTTTTATTACTGGTACTTAAAATGTACTTGAATAATTAAAGTTTACAGAAGCCTTTGCGTTTCTCTGACTATTGTTTGAGGATCTTTGTCCGAGAATATTTCAAATGCCCTTAATATGTACGTAAGGTACCTAACTAAGATTGATCGGTAATTCCGTGGCCGATAGACAGACGTATAGATAAATTAAACAAAAAGGATATTTCTGTTATAAAGTTCAAATGGTGATGCCATGAGGTTAAGTAAATAAATAAATAAATATTCATGAGACCTACCATTGTCATTACAGAGCGTTTGTGCTGCTGAAGCAGTTTCTTGGCTCCGATTATGCTGGGTGGTTTGCCATTGCCTTCCCAGCAATAGTTAGGGGAGAAATTTGTAATTTCGCCATGGTGCCACCGATAGCTCGTTTACTCTTCACGAAGGACACCATGTGATCTTTAACGTTCACAAGCAACCAATGCTGGCAGATGGGACCTCCGGATAAATGCTCTTCCAATGGATGGAACACACCTTGATGCGTGGGTCCACCTGTGAAACACCAGGATAATAGTTTATAGCTGAGCTGAGATTCAAACCCAGGCTAGACAGCTCAGATACCCCTTTCGGTTATCCTGCCATGCATTAAAAAAAAACAATTACAGTCTTGATGCTCAGCATGACTCGGATGGTAAGACTGTCGGATTGACGGGCAATGATTGGCTAAAATATAACATCGTTTAATTACAGATTTATTTAATTGTCCCGAAGATAAATCAGATGGAATTGCTGATATAATTGTTCATTTTTTGACGGTGGTAGTCGTGGTAGAGGGTTGGTGGGTTGGCGGAGGGCTCAATTCATTTACCTTGAATGCTCACGCATTGTCACAGCTAAGATGACACCTTATGTAATAAATTAAAGGCACAAGGAAACATCAGGAAATTAGACGCAGGTGTAGGCCTGCGGCCCATCATGTCTGCACCAGATCAACCAACACCAGACCAAAATATGGAAGAAAAAAAAGTTTTTATTTTATTTTTGGTTTTCTTTGTAGTTTTTTTCTGTATTTTCTTTTGTGTACTTTTACTGTAGTTTTTGGGGTTTTTTTTCTTTTTCTGTTTTTTTTTTGGGATTTTGGTTGTGTTCATATTTTCTGTCGTTTTTTTGTTGTTTTTTTGTAGATTTTCAGTGTTTTATTTTTGTTGTTTTTTTGTAGTTTCTTTTTGTTGTTGTTGTTTTTGTAGCTTTTGTTTTTTGGGAGTTTTTTTGTTCTTTTGTTTTTTTTAGTTTTTTTTTTTCTCTTTTGTGTGTTTTTGTTTGTTTGTGGTTTCTTTGTACTTTTTTCCTGTATTTTTTTTTGTTTTTGTGTACTTTTTCTGTAGTTTTTTTGTTTTTTGTGTACTTTTTCTGTAGTTTTTTTTGTTGTACTTTTTCTGTAGTTTTTTGTTGTACTTTTTCTGTAGTTGTTTTTTGGAAGGGGGGGTTGTGTTGTAGTTTTTCTTTAGTTTTTCTTTTTGTTGTTTTTTCCTGTAGTTTTTGATTTTATTTTATTTTTTCTTTCCAGGGGAAGGGGCACGGGCAAAGACGGTTCTTGGGTAAAAAACACCAAACACAAAACATCAACCACAAAACACCCCCTGACGAATCAAGGCAGTGAATGTATCTTTCGATACCTTATGAATGTATCTTATGAGAACGATGCTTTTGTGATAAAACTATAAATGGGGTGTGATGCAAAACGAAGTTCAAACGAAAAAAAGTTTTGCCTTAAACAAAGAGTTTGAGAATCGAGGTCCAAAATAAAGGGCACACACACTAATCCGAGACGTTGTACATTATATACACACCAGCTTCACGCATGCACACACATGCCTTATTGCCCGGACAGATGTCAATGGGAATTTTAATCACAAACACCTATTTGCGCTGCACCACGTTCATGGAAACGAGGTGAGTGTGTATAACAAGCTCTGCAAGAAAATATTTAACACAAGAAAGGCCTCCATGTTTAAAATCACTTCCACGGTTACATGGCTTCAGTATCTCCGCTTCGTGCTTCCAATTGTCCAACCTATTACAGAAGCCATTACGGAACCCTCAGATAAATTGAGCATATTGTATTATGAGCCTTCGTCGTGCAATATATGCTTGGAAATCCCATTTCGTACCTGTTCATATTGCGATGTGGTGCCCCCATAGTAAAACGAACTACATTACACTTGATTAAAATTTCAATAAACAAACCCTGCCAAGGTCTGTTTGTCTTGTGATGAGAACACCTAACTGCACTGGGAATGAGGAAGTCCAACGGGATGGTGTGCAGTGATGGTGCACCGGCCTTTGAGTTGACGAGCATGGGTTCGATTCCCAACACAACAAAACCGTCAGATTCACAGGCATGATCCTATATTCCCTTGGATGGATATTAAGCTGGCCGTCCTGACTGCGGGCCTTATTTGGGGTACAATAAAGATCCCACGGTGTCCTTCGTGAAGAGTCGGCGAGTTATCGCCGGTACTCTGATGCAATTATAAATTTATGCACACTCAGTCGAGTAGCCTGTGTCCGAGTGGTGGCCCATCCAAAATTGTAATCCCGAGTCAATGAAACTGCCTCGGTGTCCTTCTGTACCTAACGACGCGCGGAGGACAGAGAAACGAATCAAACAACAAATAATATATCGTCATTTCACAGTAAACACAATGTATGTACCAGTACTGCACTACAGTGTAAACGTGTAACAGGTAAGCCAATGTATGTGAAGCAATGGACCTTTTTGCACACCACTACAACTACGAATTTACTGCAACCATCACCACTATCTGCTGTTTCTACTACTACTTTTTAACGGCCCCAATTATTCCCACCTTTTTGTGCGCTCAGTAGTGGAAGGTTTCTGCCCCCAAGTCTTTCACGAACCGGCTGCCCAGGCCTGACATCGTCGGAATTTAGCCGGAGTGGTGGTGATAACTCGCTTACCTTTGCGAAGGACAGCATGGGCTCTTATAAACATCCACCAAGTTGACCAACAACCAGTGCCAGAAGATAGATCCTCTGACAGCACACATTGACAGATTGCGAAACACCAGGATGGCAGTAAAGAGCTGGGTACAGATTCGATAACAGGATAGACAGCTCAAATACGAGTGTACATTGCTATCCTTCCAGCCGTCTGTTGCTGTGTGTGTGTGTGTGTGTATGTGTGTGGGGGGGGTGGGGGTGGTAACTCGCCACTCTTCGCGAAACACAGCATGGGATATTTAACGTCCACAAACTAATGGTGGCAGACGGGTCACCAGCTTAACGTCTATCCGATAGATGGTGCCCACGTTATATCATCGCCCTCCATGCAAAACACCAGGATGACAGTTCATTGCTCGGTCACGAATCGAACCCAGGCGAGAGAGCTCAGAGGTGAATGAGCACACCACTCGTTTATCAAGCCAACCCGACGATGTACACGCAGTGTACATATTAACCACATAATCAATTACTTTGGAATCTTTCATTGAAGTAGAAATATAATACAAGGTGATTATAAAGTATTATTGTTAGTTGTGTGCAGCCTGTGTTGCATCGTTGCTGGGAGAACAGCGGTGCCACTGATGCAGTGCCCCCTGTTTCCTGCAAGCTGGTACTCATTTTACCAACCTTGGAAAGATGAGTGGCTGAGAGTGAACCCACCTGGTGTTATTTAACGGTCGACAGGGTCTCAAATCAAGACACTTAAGACCCTAGGCCTAAGACCTTAAGCCAGCCACTTTAACCGTAAAGCCAACACCAGGTTTACTGTAAAGTTAAAGTTAAATTATTTTTGTACTCTGCTTAACAAAGTCTAATATTCATTGTCTGGCAAAACAAAAGAGCTTTGTAAGTGTCAGTCATTCGAGAGTTTTAATTTCTCGCCACAAACTCACTGAACACAACACCTCGTTATACAAAACAATCTGTGTGTCTTTTTTACAAAATACATTTCCATGGAATCATTGATTTTGTCAGATTTCCCAGGTTTTAAAAACAAATCGCAATTGTATGCGGAACACCAAAACGATGTAAAGTTCAGCTGATAACGCTTCCTTGCTGGCAATGAATGGGAACGACAAGATCAGTTGGACGTGATATTCACAGCGTCACAATGGCAATGACGTCACAGGAGCATGCCGACCCAAGCACATGTTCGTTGCTTTGTGAAGTTACGAAATCGATCAGGGAAAACGGTGCACTCAACAAATAAACAAGTACACAAATAAATAAGAGATGCAGATGTGGGAGAGAAACAAAATGGGTTTCCCTGAGGAATCCCCCAAGTCGAGGTGCGTGATCAGGATGATTGACTAGAGCGGTTGTGGTGCATCTGTGACGTCGCCGACACCGCGTCACAAGGGAAACGCAGCTGAAGACGGCGGGTTTAATGTACCGCGAAGCATTAACATAACAAGGAGTGATGTCGGGAATTTTGCACGAAAAAATGACGACGCTTTTTAGGGGAAACTTCCCGGCGCACTCGCTGTAGGGGGGGGGGGGGATGTCGGTGCGTGACGAGAGAATAGGGGGGAGGGGCCAAGAGAAGGCCGCAGGTGCTCTCTTTAGCGCAATCCGTCACGGTTTACCATGTCGATTTACAGGCTTTTAATATAAACATTATCTGCATGTTAACAGCCTTATCACGGCAGCTCCGAAGATGGCCGCAGGCAAAAACTCCGCTCGAGATTAAACATGGTGTTTGCAACAGAATAGATTGCAAGGTCATCATAAGGTCAGGGAAGTATTAATACGATTCCATTTTATATGCTATTATTATATATAATTGCAAAAATCCACTTGTACCGAGAATTGGCCCTAAAATCCCGGGATATATACATATATATATATATATATATATATGGATGTAAATGTAACGCGGTGATTCATATCTAAAAGGCAGAGCATTAAACATACTTGATCTGCAGACAAACGCGATAAAACTCCAGTAAAATATATCAAAAGGGATGAAAAAAAAAAAGAGGACGAGGGGGGAGGAGTTACTCGCACCTGCGACACGCAACGGAGTCACGTGATTTATCCATCTCTGATAAAGTCCGAATGTTTGGCTTTTGGGAATCCAAGCTTATTCGGGGTTTGGGGAGGGGGGGGGGGGTGGTAGAATTACTGACATAGTATTTCTACCTGACTTATGTGTGCCGTCACGTGACGCGCTGCTTCGGTCCCGCTCCATGGATTTATTACATCTCGATTTTTTTAATTCCGAGAAAAACTGACAAGTCGTTATGCAGCTCGTGCTCCGGTTTTGTGGACGCGTGTTACCTGCACCTGTATGCGGTTAAAGGGTCCAGGGAAAAGTACGCCATCGATAACGCAATTTAACGTGTCACAACTCCTCCGCACTTTCAAATTACTTCTCAAAATTTCAGTTCCCCATCTTGATTACCAAGCATCGCCTTTCCGAGTAACGGTGGAGGGCGGCCGTGAGCGCGGCCCGGCGCTTGGGGGCTCGGGGAAAAAATGGCGCGAGTCAGCGATGACAAATGAAGTCATATACGAGGCTGAATTGAGAATCAACGACCAATAAATATTAAAGGGCAGTCCGTCTCGCTGTATATTATGAAATATGTTACGGCCCGTCCTGGAAAATGGGCAAAGATTACGGCGGAAAATTATAACGATAAATTTTCCGAACATTCTCGTTGATTATATTTCGATTTTCGCTCATCGCTTCGTCCGACCGTTCGAAGTGCCATTGATAGGAAGCAGGAGAAAACAGGCGTTAGCTTCTGCGGCCTCGCAGGCAAAGCGCCCGAGGCTGTGATTTTTATATGTAATAAATGTTGGAAATGAATTGTGTAATTTATTGGAAAATGGAGCATGGCGAGATTAGGTCAGCATATCCTATCAAAGGGCCAACGATCAATCAGGTTCCAATTAACGGGCTCTGACGCGGAACGTAGGGAGCCTAATGGCGTTGCCTGCTTGCTGCCGATTGATGGAGCCGTTCGGAGCCCGCCCCGGGAACATCGACCGGCGCCACACCCGCCAGGCCCTGCTCGGGCCGCGCCCGTCTTGGTTGCGCCTCGTTGGCTGCGCCTTATCCGCCGTACAGAACGACTCGACTGACGACGCACGACTCGACTGTGAACTCTTAATGTCTGTCGCACATACGTTGGCTCATTTATTTATTTATTTATTCTCTCTGCGATTGCTCGAAGTGTTATATTTATTAAAACGTTTCTACAGTATTGAAATAACGGGTTGTCATTGTGCTTGTACTCAAACTTCTTCGTGATGATCGTTCTTCCACATGCGCGGCGCAAACTTCGGGCTTTGTGACGTCATAATCGTTCCTTGAAGCTGTTCAAACAGAATGTGCATTCTCCGTGTCGTACATGATTCTTACACGCACTTTTTAAACGCGACGCTCAGCTGCTACAAGGCCCAAAAGTACCAAATGAAAGCACCGACTTTGCTGCCATCAGCTGGAGGAACGAGGCATTGTCAGTCTGGCATTCCTAACCCGCACTCTCAATATATCCTGTACCGTAGCGTACACCCGAGATCGAAGCACAGGTTCAATGTGAAAACAATTGCTTGAAGTAAGGTTCTAATCAAGGGCCGAATATTACGTAATATAAAATGTGGAACTGTTTGACACGATGACACCCCCCCCCCTTTCCCAAAACCTTGACTCTTACCTTTCCAAAAACCTCCTTCCTCTATTCTCCTTCTATTATTTTCAACTACCAAATCCTTTCTCCAGGATGGTGCAACAGGGAACACACTCACCTTTGAACTGCACTGTCTAGATTGGGTTTGATTACCAACCCAACTATCATCGCTGGGATTGGTGCTTCGCAGGCACTACGTTTCGTCTGCTGGCATTAGTTGGTGCACGTGAAAGATCGCACGGTGCTATCGTGAAGAGTGTGCGAGTTATCTCCAACACCATGAACAAATTACTAATTCCTGCCCAACTTCCAAAAATCAACTTCAGACGAACGTCAGAGCTGGTCAGTGGTTCGTGACACACCAAGGCCAAACTTCCCCCAAAAATCTACCCCCATGAGAAGGTGCGACCAAGTGTGCCAACTAAAGATGTAATATCATACTTGTAGTGGTGGCAATAGGAGCATGACTGCAAAGATGAACCTTCGGCATGTCAAGTTCAGCTCCACCGAACGTGCATTCTCCTTCCCAAAAGGAATACAAGCACAGAAAATGCTTTAAGCAAGAATAAGGTAATTGTTTAAAAGGTCTTCCTCTTTTTTAATTCAAACAATCAAATCTGGCAAAACTTTTGACAAATCCCCCCCCCCCGCCCCCCATTAGTAACTAAAACAATCGAGGTTAAATATTTATCCACAGAGGACTTCAGATCAGAAAAGTTCCAAAGTTGCATGATCTGCAGCCTCAAAGTTTCTGAAGAAAATTCCTCCTAACTAAGAAACTATGCACTCTCGTTACCCACAAGATGCAGCATTGAAAAAAACGTATCCTGGAATGACTGGATTACATAAGGAAGTTAAAACCTTGAATCAGCCAGTTGATAAACGTATGTGGCACATGTGTACATTCCAAGTGTCTTCCCATATATTCCTGAAGTCATACAAGAGAAGTTAAGGTTGGATGATAGGATTTGGGTTAATATCCGGTTTAAATGATAGGACTCGGTTAAAGTAAGATGAGGCAAGATGTTCCCAACCTCCCACCTACCCCTGTTACCCTCCTCTGTCCTTGGCTCCATGCTCAGTATCTTGAACATCCACACCAGAATGCTGTCTGGCTAATGATAAGGTGGACAATCTCAAATGAAAAATATTCAGTATACTGAACAAAAATGTTGGCAGGGTGGCCTAGAGGTGCACATACTCACCTCTATGTTGTCCAGCTTGAGTTGGGATTCCAAGCCAGCTATAAACTGTCATCCCGGTGCAGGGTGGTTCATCAATGTGTGTTCCCGTCCCTCTGATGGACGTTCAACTGGGTGTAGTTTGTGGACGTCAAATATCCCACGGTGTCCTTTGTGATGAGTAGGTGAGCTCTCGCTGGCACCCAAGCCAAATTTCAAATTCCTGCCCTAACTAATGCTGGAAGGGCAATAGCAAACCACCGAGTATAACACTTGCCAAGAAACTGCTTCAGCAACACCGATGCTCTGTAACAGTGTATGGTGCATCAGAATCAGAATACTGAACAAAAGGACAGAGAAGGATGTCCTTCATATATGGGGTGGGTGGAGCTTGCCTCACCTCACTTTGTAATCAGGATAATTCGAATTTCACTTGGACTTTTGTTTAAAACTAAGCATGAGGTGTAGGCAGGGCCGGCACCAGACTATTTTGTGCCCGAGGCAAGGCCAGCTACTTGCATCCCCCCCAAAAAATTGCCAACTTCGATTTTTAAAAACAGATGTTTTGTAGAAAAAAAATTAAATAGCACAAAACTTAAAACTGCTAAATTTATTTTACCACAATATTTTGCTTACAGTCAGACAGAGAAACAAACAAAAACCAGACAAACAGTTAAAAACGTCTCATAAAAGTTTCAATTTCAGGCACATCAAAATCTCACTTTGCGTGCCTTTTCCTGTTATTATTGTTTCTTAAAACAATAATTTGCATAAAACGGTGACCCTTAAAGGTCAGTAATGCGCCCCTCTGAGGTCTGCGCCCAAAGCGGCTGCCTAGTTGGCCTTATGGTAGCGCCAGCCCTGGGTGTAGGCATTCAGCATTCAGAGAATTTTTATTTTGTCATTCGGCGGAATACAAAAATACAAAAAACAAGGAGCTGATACTATAGCTCCCCATCTTTTGGGTAGTATTAGGAAGATATCTCTGTAATATGAAGGCTAAATCTTGAACGGTTTTTGAAATGTTGCGTACACAACCCAAGTTACCGAGATGGTTGCCATGGCAAAATAATTCAGCCAATCACTGCCATGATCTAATCAGGTTGAGATAATGTCATGAGGAATAGATATCTGCAATATTAAAGCGAAATGTTAAACGGTTCTTAAAATATCGTGGGCACAAACCTACATGGACATATGTTCGGTCGGTGGGTCGGGAGCTCATTTTAATGTCCCTCATCTCTGAGCTTTCGGGGGGGGGGTGGGAGACAACGAGTTGGATGCAGAAACACGTAGTTTTTTGGTGAAACGTTGTGTGTCTAGATGATCAGAGATGTTTGTCTGTCTGGCTGGCTTTGTGTCTCTATTTCTCTCAAAATTGGCCGAACGGATCTTCCACAAACTTTCAGAGGTTCATCAGTGACTGCCAGGGAGAAAACTTTCGCAAAAGAATATATTTTTTGAAAAAACAAAAAGTTGGAGTTTATGTTTTGAGGGGAATTTTATTTATTTATTTATATTTTAGATCGCTCCATAGTGCCTAAGCCTTCATAGCTACAGTATGTGAAAGTTAATATTAAATGATCTCCCACCCCATTCCTTCATCACTTAGTAGGTGTAGAGAAGTGTTTTTGGCCCCCACAAAAAGAAAGAAAGAAAAAAAAATTGATTTCTACAAAATGCCAAATGGATTAGAACAGCACTGGGCAACACCCGGTGCTGTTAGTATTAAATGCTAGTATTAAATGCAATAATTTTTAAAAAAGGTTGAAAAACTATGTGAAAGTCTTTTATATTTCAATAAAACTGCCATACTCTCTTTAAAAATGCACACATACAAAGATAGATAGATGGATAGATAGATAGATAATGATCAAGATAATAGTGGAGGGAGAATATATTGTTGTAGTCGTCTGGTTAGTTCCAGTTGCCTAGTTTGAATTTGGCAAGTCATCTCAATGTGACCATAACAGTCAACTGATATGAAGTTCCATGCTGGATCACATGTCTAATAGTAATACCCACGATACCATGCAGATTGGAGCATATAAGCTGTCAAGCACTCCGCTAATTATCAGCACCATTGTCTTGTATCTAATTAGGCTGAGCGAGTCTGATACACTTGACATTGTATTTACATGTGGCTTTAACCACTGCAGTCAATTAATCCCTCAACGAGCTTTTTCCTTAATTTCCAATGAAGAACTATGACAATCAGAATTCACCCTGCGACCAGATTTGTTTCATTACACCCAGGAACGGAGGAGGGAACACAAGGATGCTTTGACACAAAATTATTGAACCAACAATAA
Organism: Eptatretus atami; assembly: GCA_035128595.1. Taxonomy (NCBI): domain Eukaryota; kingdom Metazoa; phylum Chordata; class Myxini; order Myxiniformes; family Myxinidae; genus Eptatretus; species Eptatretus atami. The sequence continues at coordinate 64,664,902 of CM068963.1, forward strand.
AAATCCTCGTTACCCAACGACCGAATCATTTTTGCCCATCAAAAATAGCGTATGGGTATCCTTAATTAACTAAGCCTTAGGGCCCACTCAGATACACCACGAGAGATCGGCAAAAAGGGGATTCACAAGACAAGAATCATTATTTGGCCAAAACCGGCAGTCTTGGAGGAGCGATCAGGTCCAGTCCCAGCCGCTCTAGCAGGTGAACTTCCTGTTGCCATGGAGAGGAGAGAGAAAGGCATGGTGACAGCTTTGGGGGTGGGGAGGGGGGTGGCTCTGGCTCTCCAGGAATGATCAAAGGACGAAGCTTTTCCTTCGAAGATTTCATAGCACTCCCTGCAATTCCCTGTCACTCCTCCCTTATATTACTCTAGAAAGCCATGACATTGCTAGTTCTTCCAGCCCCTCCTCTCTCTCCCTCACCATTGGCTCGTGGCCGAGTCTGTGGGTAGTGGAGTGAGCCCGTCCGTGACCCTTCACCTCCTGACTGCCAATGGCATTGGACTGCTCGGGCCGATTGTACCTACAACTTTCGTTTTCACAACAAACAAGCACCTCAAGTCTCTGTAGTGTCTCTGAAGTGAAAGACTTCCTGAAAGTCCCTGTAGTGTCAATCTTGTTTACCCCGTGTACCCTGCTAGATCCCGCTCCCTTCCACAGGTCTATTCACCACTCTTTTCTGTTTCCCTCTCCTATTCCTCCTGTTTCCTGCTCCCCTTGTTATACGTTCTTTGTGTTAGCTCTTACACGAGCCTTGACATTGTATTTTTTTTTAAAGAAAGCCCAAGCCGAATCGAGCCCAGCAGCAGCCCCGACTACCAAAAAAGTGCACGTCTGCCCAACTCACACACTCCCCCGACACTCCAGGCTCAAAACAACACAAACACCGCAGCACAACATAACCACCTCCAAACCACAACACAACCCACCTGTGGGAATTTATCATCGTTTATCACTTCATGAAAGTTGGAAGAGGGGTGAGAGAGGGAGGAGAGAAAGGTAGGAGGGGTGGGGGAGCGAGGACAAATGAAGAGATGGGGGGAAGGGATGGATGGAGGGAAGGGATGGATGGATAGTGGATTCACAGTAAGTTCAACAGTTGTTCATGAACACACGATACTCCATTCTCAGAGTGAACATGAGGTGTAGGAAATGATTCCTCGGTCTGCCATTACATGCCCTGCAGCATCTGCGATGAGCTTGGGTTTTGGAAACTACTCACCCCAAATAAGCTCTCAAGTACTTCATCAGGGAGTCTATCTTCATGCGATGCTCAGCATGACCACTCCAAGGTGACGTTTACATTTTAAACATTATGTCAGATTTAACTAAGGCAACGGAGCACATGCTAATATATTGTTTTGTCCAGCACGGTTTAACCTCAACCTGGACGGGTAGCAATGCTTCTCCCTTGAAGGCGACAACCGAGACTCAGAGATTAATGTGCACGGAGGAAAGGGGGCGCAATGCCAGAGAGGTGATCCACCCAGGAGGAGCACAGCACAGGGGCGCTGTACCAAGACAGCACACGCCTACAGTTTCTTAAAAGGAATACATTTAATAAAAATAAATGAATCTTTACAACGGACAATAAATCAAAAGGTAATGATAATAATAATAAAGTAAATAAATCCTACAGTCGAGGCGCCTCTCACACACACTCAAATACAGACAAAGGGAACACAACCCTTCCTTCCATTGAAAAGAAAAACCCTTCCTTTCAAGTATTCTTGTACTTAGCTTGGCCCAGAGCAGCTAATTGTGGAACTTGGAATTGAGGCACTCCTATTCGCATGTGCAGGCGCGCACAAAATGGCACTTCTCTCATAGCGGGACAAATGCACGCCAGGCAATCCGCGAGCGGCACTCCACACCAAGGGTCAGAGCCCCAGTGTTACGGCTTCGTGTGCCGATCATCCTCACCGACTCAACCAAGAGCGAAAGGCCAGCGTCTTGCTTCTTCGTGCGAGCCAAATCACCTCAACACGAATTCCATGGTCGTGTCATCCTCCTCAGCATGCGCTCAACCTCCGCTCTCACCTCTGACTCTGCCTCTGCCTCTCGCATGCGCTCTGCCCTCCTCTTCAACTATTCAGCCGTTAGCCTCCCACAATGCGCAAGCCTACTGAGTCTGATGCCTCTCAAATTGTGCCAGCCTACTGATCATGGCTCTCCACCAAAAACACGCAAGCCACTCTTCCAACTCCTATTTATCCTCCACCTCCAGGGTGTGGCCTGCTCACGCCAAACCCGGGAAGATGGGGCTTCTGCATGCTTGGCCAGCTTCTGACGTCACGCCCCTCAATCGTCCCTCGGGGCGTGACTTGTCTTGTTGTCAACCTTTGAAGGATTAGCTTTCTGCCTGTTTGTTGTGGTTTTAGGGTCATATTCCCCACCTTCATTGCCGATCTTGAAATATAAAAACATAAGGAAAAATCAGAGGGCAATCACATACTGGGAAACTTTTTCTTACTCCCTCGGCTAATTAACACTGCACCACCCCTCGCGTGATGACACATAACACTTAAGCTCACAGGTTCCCCATTTTCTCACATTGACATGCCTCCTACACGTCCACGGACCAAGCAAGTCCACACAATGATATACTCCCAATTCGATTCTACCCCCGCAATCGTAACAATATGTACTTAATTTACATTACTACCTATCATTGTCTTGAATGTCAGTTTGTAGTTTTATTTTCAAAAACGATAGCAGCTGTGATAAAAAGTCACTTATACCGCCGTCTACTGTCTCGCCATGGCTTACAAGCATCAGTCCATATAGAATGGCTGGCTTGGCACTGCACGACACCGTATGTCAATCGATGTATTTTTGATTGTGTTTAGCAGAGCGACAGTGCAGAGCGACAGTGCAAAGTGACAGTAGAGAGCGACAGTGCAGGTACTTTTACCATGTATCACCTTCGCTTGCAAATTAACATCCAAGCAGGTTGTAGAGCACTCGTGAAGTGGCTTAAGCACTCAAGCAACTACTTCAACTAAACGGTTGATAAGGAACAGCAGGCTGGGAAAGTGATTAGCGATCGCCGATCGAGCATTATTGAACATTACCAGGAGATACCCAGATTGTCAAACAATGTGCAAATTCGACAAATGAACACTTTTTTTCACAGTCGGAACTGCTGCTAAGGTCAATTCCACAGTTTACATTTTCAAACTCAGCTCAGGTTAAGAGATTATAGAGCTTATCGTATGTGCGGAAATGAAATAAAGCCATGAACACTGGCGTCTCCAGGCGTTTATATGCATTGTAATGGACCCAGCGATTTGTAGATATGAAGATGAGGCATTCGATAATATGAGTGAGGAAAGTGAAAAAAAAAAAACTTCATCATTAAGAAACCATTGCTGCCTGTTCCAAGTCAAGGCATTGTTGAGCAGGCCAAAATAATGATGAATGAAGACCCCAGCGAGAGAGAGCGAGGTAACCAAGGATGAGCCTTGATAAAGGATAAATAAATAAGGCCATTGATTATCTTCAAAAGGGGTGTTTAAATTAACCCAAACACCCAGTTTTCATTCATGCATTACCTTTAAGTTCCCTTAGTATGCATGCAAAGTTTAGGGCCACTGTGTTTCATGGTTTTGGAGTTATGGAGGAGACACACTGACATTTATTATTGTAGATATAACTGAATTATTCGAAGCATTATTAACCCCCAAGAAGCCATTCCCACAACAATATGGATGTTCATTACAGTAAGGCAGTGATTCCAGTTCATTATCAAACAGAACAAAAACCATTAAATTGTTTCTTTTTGCCAAAATCCAAAGTGAAGCTCTTGGCAGATTATTTCGCCTTCACTTTCAATAGCCTTTCCCAACTCCCAAAAAGCCAAAATTATTCCAGAATCCCATGCACATAGCTCTGCAGACCAACCTTGCTGATGACCTTCTGACAAGATTCTTGCAATGCAGTCGCAATTTCTCTGATGGTTTGCACCAATTTCGTGTTTGCAAGATTGGTTAACTCAATTGACCACAATGGTCTTTTTGTAATTTTGTTGCTGTCAGTAGATCAGGTCACAGGTTGGTCGTACCCAGCTCACTTTTATCGATTAACCCAGTCTTTGAATCCCATGAGTTGAATTGCCAAGGCGTGGTGCCTCTCGAATCATGCAACTTGATAGCACATTCTGTCAATGCCTTAATACTCTCTCCAGTTGGAATTCTCTCTTCATATAGGAAATTGGTTGGTAACTACTCCTTTTCTTCACTTTGCACTCTATTCGAGATCGCAAGATGTGTTCTGTAATTATTCAAATACAATCAAAATGGTTCCTCTAATTCCTCCATCAGCTGAAGTTCTAAGTTGTGCCATCATTTGTTCTCCTGTTGTTTTTCCTCTTCACCCTCTATCAGCAGCAATTTCTGGATGAATGAGCAACTCCTCTGGCAAAAAAAATAAAACTAGATAAATTATGCAGATCCTTGCAATGACCATTTCAAGTCTTTGCCTGCTCCTGGTAGATATATTCTGTTGTGTACTTCCAATAGGTTCATTAATTGAACAAAATACGGCATCTAGAGGAGTTGTACGTCACCAATAATAAAAGCATTCCAGTGTGGCAACGGTAACCTTATATGGCAATGATCTTGAGAGATACAGGCACAGATACAGACACACACCTGGGAAAGCTACATTCCACTTTCTGAGACCCACATATGGAGATAACAACCAACAGCACATACCAATGAAATTTTCCAGGGAGGCATGATTAAAATACCATGGAAACACCATAAACAACAAGTCGATACAACATGGAACCCGTGGGATGGCTGCAAATTGCTTCCCCTATTCCAACCCGAATCATTCAATGGATTGCGTGTTTGGATGCTTTATGGGGCATAATACCATCTTGCACTTCAAAATTTCAGCGGTTAAAGTTCACCTGATAATTATGCTCTTTCTCCTGGCAGCCTCCATGCAAAGGGGAAAGTGTGATTATCAATAATTGGCGTGAATTTTGCATGCTTTCAAAGCGACTTGTTTCCATCCTCAGCATCATTATAGGGAAGATGTCTTTCACTCCATTAAAAAAGCTATGTGGCGGCAGCATTGATAAAAGCACCTTCATCAAAGCAATCATTAAACCTCTGTGAAGTGAGCTCTGTCTATGAATGGCAAAGCAAATTATGTTAGGTTATTGCAAGCCAGCGCGGCACGATATCGCTTGCAAAAGTGAAAATCCTGCACTCATTCCTGCCAATTGCCTGCTGCTCAAATTACATTTGGCATGGCACTGAATGTTTACCATACAGCAAAGCTATGCTCATGGAAAGACCCCTCTCATTGCTTTTTTGCCCCCAAGAAATGCATTGTTTGTTCTGATATCAAATGATATATACTACCATGACAGACTTGTCAAGACAATGCTCAAGGCAATCTCAAATACATATACACATATTGTTGCGAATTTGGAAGCTTACTGCACACAACAGCCAGGTCCTATAGATCAGCTATATCGGTAAGTATGTGTTTCTAGTCAGGGTCCCGTCCTATGTTTAATGGGTGTTTAATTGTACGTGCGCTGTGAGTTATTTTATAGTTAGGATTTTTACATTTTAAACTTCACAACGACAACGACACCTGCCTTCGCTTCCTTCCACCATCCTCCACCGGCACCATTGCACGCATGCGTGTCGGCACGTACGTGGGCGGAGTCCAATGTGCCAGGCGGGGTTTCTTCGGACGTTGGCATCTTGTATTTCACTCCAAATACGGGCATGGCGCCCCTCTCAGCCAATCGGAGGGTTGCGAGCACGTCTGCCACCTCTCGGCTAATGGGGAGCCAACACAACATATTGCTGCTCGACTTCCTGGTCGAGGGGCGGAGACATGAGCACCTCCCACCGACCAATCTCGGACGGTCGGGAGATCGCCCGACATGCCTGTCCAATGAGGGGAATGACACGAGACAGATCCCTCCCACCTGTCAAGAAAAAGATATAGTTGTGTGGGGGGCGACCGAGTGAGGGAGTCGGAGGGTTCGTTGGTTGAGGCTGAGAGTCTGAGTCTTCCCGCCGTGAATCACAGGCCTGCGAGTCGGAGGAGAATCGCTTGCCTGCCTGCCAAGCTGACTTGCCTTGCCTGCCTCGTCGGCTGATTTTGCCGGTGGAGCGTGCCAGCGCCCGACGCGAAACTCCGTACCTGGTGCCTGGAGCGGCATCGTGTTGCGGGTTTGAGTCCCGCCGGGCCCGATCGTCGAGAATCATACGAAGCGGGAAGGTCCAAGCCAGGCTCTTACCTCCAGCTCACCTTCCCTCCAAGCTGGGGGTATCTCAAATAAAGGCCACGGCCACCATTTCTTTTGGGTGTGTGTGTGTCTGTGTGTGGGCCCGTCTGATAAGTAGAATTGTCAAGTGCTTTTTGTTGTACATTATTTGCATTGCTTATTCGGATAACTCTGCTCCGTGTCTCCCTGCCTATTGTAAATAAATATCTGTTAAATGTTCCAGCTCGTTTCTGTGTTTCTTTCATTGGCTTGGCAAGGTGTGTGTTGAGAAATAGCAAGACAGTAAATTGTTCATTTGGACCGACAGGCCTCGGTAATCTCCGCTCGGGTTACACATGGTTCGGGCACGGAAACGGCGCGTTCCGCTCGTGGTCCGTCGAGGGTGTGACTCCCCGATAGCTTTGTCCGTGGTAATTAGGTATATTGAATTTAGCAATTGACTACCCCACGCGGTCGAATTAATTGGCGATTCATGGTCCTGTAAGGGACCCGTGCCTTTCAGACTTATCCGAGGGTCACGACCTAAATTCCGGTATGTGCATTGGAGCCAACTCTACTGCTCCCTATTGCGGTCATGCTCGCCACCAATACCCGGCCCTGCAACACTTGGTGTTCAGGAGTGCGATTCGTCCCCTATGCCTCTGTGAGAAATTCACGGAGTCGGATCAGGGGTATAGGGAGCAACCCCCCCCCCCCCCCTTCCCCCAAATTGCGAGCGAGTAAAATAATTCTCAATACGCAACATGGCAAGCCAAGATGAGCTGGGGCAGGTGGATTTAGAGGTAAGGTTAAAGGAATCCATGGCTCAGGACATAGCAATCCCCACAGGATCAACACCCGATCGTGGAAGGCAGCAGTTTATGAAGTTTGTGGAAATAATGATGAACATGATGGATGCAAATATGCAAACACTGAGGGGTGATATCGTTGTTGATTCGGCGGCGCTTAACAGCACTGCCATCTCAGGGGTTATATCGCCGGCTAGTTCAGCACAGGTCTCGGGTCACGCACATAAGATCACGATACCAAAGTCCCCCTGTGCCTTGCCAGTTGGGGGCATACCCCACGGCTACAGACTGGGTTTGATCAGAGACCGAGCGAAGTCTGGCGCAGTCCGTAGCCAGTTTGGTTTTAAATACAAATCGAGCGATTGTTCTTCAGCGCGACACGAATAAATTCAGTGTGGCAAATTGCGTATGAATCAGCCAGATGTATTGGGGAAACATCAGGAAACACGACACAAGCAAAGCATTCACGATAACGTTATCATTCATCTATAACCCGCCCTTATCTAGGGAGCTATGGATACGGGTTTCACAGGAGGCCCTAGCAAAATAAGCCTTAAGCGTCTGTGACAACATGCATACAAGGCACGGAGTACTTGGTGGTGCCTCATGGACGAGAGGAAAGGTGTCAAGGCACGAATGCGGCTCGTTACAAGCCGATTCGAGTGCCCATACCGAGCATGTAGCGTGGCAAAATCGCGGCGACGTACTCCTATCGGCACAGCCCATGCACGCAGCGTGGCAAAATCGCGGCGACGTACTCCTATCGGCACAGCCCACGCACGCAGCGTGGCAAAATCGCGGCGACGTACTCCTATCGGCACAGTCCATGCACGCAGGGTGGCAAAATCGCGGGAACGTACTCCTATCAGCACAGCCCACGCACGCAGCATGGCAAAATCGCAGCGACGTACTCCTATCGCACAGCCCACACACAGGGTGGCAAAACGTGGCGACGTACTCCTATGGCACAGCCACGCACGCAGATGGCAAAAGTGCGGCGACGTACTCCTATCAGCCCAGCTCACGCACGTAGCCTCAGTGCGTCCAGCCCCTGTTTAGTCGAGGCACAAGAGAGAAAGATCCGGTGAAAGGAACTTGATCGAATTAACGGAGCCGCTGGTGTCCCAAGGTACTCAGAACGCATTTCCCAGTCTCAATGCTCCATAGCATGGCCGTCTCATCTTTCGGGGCGGGCTTTTCCGGCCCACCTCCGGGGACACGTGATTGGTCCATCGTTCCAGTTTGCAGCAGCTCTCCGCCAATGGGTTGCTGGCACGTCTTGTTGACCGACTGTCAGGGCGCTGGGTGGGGGCTGGTTCGGAGGGGGGAAGGAAAAAGAAGGTGCCTCTCAGTACACCACCACTGTATGAACACTGGACAGCCTGCCCCACCTTCCGACACACATTCAACGTCCGATTACCAAAAAACCTGGCTAAACATGCATTCAAGGGGGGATCTGGGCTAATCCTATATTTAATAACCCACTAAGGGCCCATTTCCGCAACAATATGCAGGCATGGAGAGAGGAAATGCGGGCAATGGATTGGAAAATGGCACCTGCACATGGGGGAACGAGTCAATAGGGAGTGTGGAATGTGTTCGGCCCGCAATGGAGATGGGTGAGGTCGGGACGATGAGTGACGCCACCACAATTAAGGGAGAAATAATAAAAGGGGCAAGGGAAAAATTAAAAGAGACAACGGAAATGAAAACAGAGACATGGGAATTAGAAGAAGTTGAGGAGAAACTACTTGAAATTAAAAGCGAGCACACACACATAGAGTTAGTGAGGGACAATGGGGTTGGGAGAGTGAAATGTGTCGGGACCGAGGGCGAGCATCAGGGTAACCTCCCTCAGGAACAGAGGGAGACGGTAAGCTCCATCGAAGTGGATTGCGACCAGGTGAGTCCGGTCGGGCCGAGCGAGGTCGAGCGGGTACATGATGTGGAGGGGTCCTTGCAGAGTTTGGGGGGAGTAGAGGCTTCTGAATCCCTTGGGCGGACACCCATCCCCAGTGTGATTGTCCCGGAGTGCGTGGTGGAGTTTGTGAGTGGTGCGGGTGTGTTGAAGCGTGTGAGTGATGCGAGTGACATGACATGTGTGAGTGCATGTGTGGAAATGGTACGCGGACCGACCCAGACGGTGGACGGGTTTATTTTGGAAATCGCGCCGGCTCCGCGGAACGTTGCGTCCAAGGTCCGTTCGTTTTCGGAGCGGCCTGGGTGAACGTGACTCAAGAAGCCAGCACGTGAACGTCCCGCGTTTTGTTAGAGACCGTCGCGTGGACGGCTAAAATGGCGACTATGGAGTGAATTTGGAACTATCGGGTCCCCATGCGAGTGCGTGTGCGAGGCTCCACGTGCTGCACAGCGCAAGAGGCGTACGCAAGACGTGCGGAGAAAGTCGCGGGAACGACACGGTAAAACGCGCAGGGTCCGTGTGGGAGTGACGTCGTCGGCTCGCATGGCAGATGCCCCAAAAGCAAGTGCTCGGTGCGATTGGCAGCTGACATCATGGCTGCATGTATCGCCCGACGGAAGGGACGAGCGAGTGAGCCGTAGACCGCCGCCTTGGCGGTGCAAGAAAAAAAAAAAGCCTCGCCCAAGTACACAACGGCCCGCAGGATGTGTAAAGCATCCTGCTTGGGCATAGGAGCACGAGTAGTGGGAAGGGTTTAGCTTAGATAGACCGGCCACATGGGGGCATGAGGCGTCCTCCATGGAGCCCGTGGACTAGTTTGTGGAAAGTACATTTATATTTAGAATGGATTTGGGAGACATGGATGGACATGGAATGTGTAGTGGGGACTTAGCTTGGCTACGTAGATTAAATGGAACGTGCATTAGAGTAAGGGACGACGGGGACACGAGTTAGTTAGGGGAACTTAGTTAGCAGTGTCAGAATGATGTGAAAAATAAGAGTGTGTTGAAAAAAAAAAGAGCAATATAATGAATGGATGTGGGTCAGCGGGGCCCGAGTGAGTGAGTGGAGCGAATGTGGAATGCATGGTGCGAATGAATGAGTGGGGGGAGGAGTTAAACCCACCCAAGGGACCCCGGGGTCAGTGTAATGTTAGTTAGTCGGTTAGTTAAATTTACCAAAAGGAGGTCGTTTTGTTGTTGGTGTGGGAAGAAGGCTCGAAACCTTTTTGAAAGGTGCAGGAGTCCATTGACCGGCTGGGAGCGTGGCTGTTGAAAGGTGAGTACTGAGTAGAGGCCACCCCGGCACCGGACTAGTCGGCCAGAGTAGGCCAAGGGCCCAAGGGACCGCGATGGTGTAGTGGGCACGGGTGACCCACACAACGGGGCCCTGAGAACCAAAATGCCACGTGGGCATCGGAGGGGGGCAATGCCAGGAAGGGCAACCCCCGCATTCATAGGGAGCAGGTAGGCTCGGAGACAACCTCAGGGCCCGGTGTGCCGTAGTTAGAATCCGGCAGGAGGGAAATCCCTGCCAAGTGAGCCACGCTGCCCAGCCATGAAATTGTGCAAGGGCACGAGTGAAAATTTGTGGGCAGGGCCCAAATTAATAATGGACACCAACACAGGTGACGGGAATCATGGTTGTTAGAACCTATAGTTTAAAGAGCCAGGTGTATGGAAAAGCCCCGGGGTAGTTTAAAGTTAATAAATGCTAGGATAGTTAGGAAATGTACCCCTTCGCACCATCCATCCCTTCGCTCTCTGTAGGCCACTGGACCCACCTTGGTAAGATGGCTGGATTATGTAGGAGGCTTCCTCTTCTTCTTTTCGAGCTTGATCTTGATTTTCATTCTCTTTCTTCTCGCCACACTCAGGGGCCGAGGGTCTATGCCTTTTGCCACCCCGGAGCTGTGGCGGCGCCCCCGGGCTATATGTGGGGGCAGGTGTCGAGCAGCCATTGGGTTGTATCATCATCCAAAACACGCAGACCGTGTGCCCCACTTGGGGCACGGTATATGGGACAGCCAAGGATGACATGGTCTGCGGTTTGTTCCTCCACGCCACACTCACAAGCCGCAGAAGGTGCCACACCCCATCTGTGCATATTTGAGCGGAATCATCCGACGCCGGTACATAGACGGTTTAGTCGTACCCAGGCCAGTCTTGGCAAGGGCATTCCGGTGGTATGGGAACTGACGTCGGGAATGAAAGCGCGGAGTCTGGTAGAGTTTGTCCGCCATTCGGTGCTCCAGTTGTGATCCGCCCAGTGGGCCGCACTGGTGTTAAGGTCATTGGCGTTTTTCAGCAATGACTGTGCGGTAGGCACAAATGGGTGTCTCGAATTCAGTCGCCGGGGATGCTCATTTAACGAAGTAGAGAGCTTGAGATGGAGCAAATGGTTTGGCTCCAGTGCCCGGCGAGTGAGAGATAGAGTGGCTTCTTCGCGGCGAAGCTCAGTAGGTTGGATGCCTGCGAGGATGGAAAGGTTGTCCGTTGGTGTGGGACGCAGGCATCTGGTCACAGTACACAAGGGGCCATTGATGGCAGTGTCGATCTGGTGGGAATGAGCACTGCAGCACCAGATGGGCGCACAGTACTCGGCGGTGGAGTATACCAGGGCTAATGTTGCTGTACGTAACGTGACAGCGCCCGCACCCCAGCCAGAACCCACCAGTCGTCTTAGCAGCGCGGCGCGGGATGTTAACTTCTTGCGTAGTGATTCCAGGTGTCGGCGGTACGTGAGCGACCTGTCCAATGTTACCCCAAGATATTTGGCTCAGGGCAGAAGGACAAGGGTTTTCCATCGATGTTGAGGTTTAGCTCACGTTTTGCTTCCCTGTTGTTCAAATGGAAAGCTGCAGACACTGTTTTGGTTTCGCTGAGCTTCAATCTCCATTTCTGGAGGTATGCCGATAAAGTAGACATGTCCTGGCTCAGAGTCCCCTCTAATGTTTCCCAGTTCCTTGCCGGATGTACGATCGCCAGGTTGTCCGCATATGCGTACTTTGCGGAGACTGTGTTCGGCAGGTCGTGGGTGGAGATATTGAAGAGGAGGGGGGCCAGGGCCGATCCCTGTGGGACGCCGTTCTTAGGGCGTCGTAACCTGCTTCGCTGTCCGCTACCGGTGGTGAGGGTGAAGCTTCGGTTGTAGACAAGCTCCATTCATACGGGCCATGTGCCTGTCTGGGAGCAGGCGGAGCAGCTTGCAGGTGAGGCCGCAGTGCCATAGGGTATCGTAGTGGCTGTGAGATCGAGGAACACAGCACGGCCTTTCTTTTAGCCTCAAAGCAGTCCTCGATGTCTTGGGTCATAAGAGTGACCTGATCTACGGTAGATTTCCCGCGCCAAAAACCAGCTTGCTCCCGAGGGAGAAGCGGATCTATAATTGGTTCGACGCGGGCGTAGATAAGACGCTCGGGGATTTTGAAGGGGACACAAAGGAGAGATATCAGGCGATAACTCTTCCGGTCCCCTGGTGGCTTATGAGGCTTGGGGATCGCGGCTACTAGGGCTCTTCCTCAGATTTTGAGGATTTTGAGGTGGCGCAAGCAGGAAGAGAGGAATTCGCGTAACCAGGGCTTCAATGCAGAGCCAGCATGGAGTATAAGTTCTGGGCAGATGTGATCGGGGCCCGGAGACTTGTGTGGCTTCAGTAGTTGGAGGGTGGTGGCGAGCTCATCCGGGGTGAAGTCATCGGAGATACTTTCGCCGTCTGGTGTTTCTGCCCTCCAGAGGTCAGACACCTCTTTGGCCACAAGTCGAGATGACTTGCAGTCCCTCGCTTCGTACACCCCGTTCTTCACCAGCTGGGTCGCAATGGCGTTAGCAGAAACGGGGCATTGGCGAGGGGAGCGTGCTGACTGGCCTGTGAGGTTGTTAATGATACTCCATGCTTTGCGGCTAGAGTGCGAGAAGTCGATAAATGTAGGAGGCTATTCTGGGGCTTCATTGGGCCTTGAGACAGGACGCTGGTCTCTCCCTTAGTCCCCTCCAAAAAGGAACTCAGGGGTTGGGAGTAGA
>CM068963.1:64683505-64694083 GCA_035128595.1 Eptatretus atami
TAAGACAAACACCACCCCTGACACGTCCGGAGACAAACAACATACCAGACATACATTACCCCGGACACGTCAGGCGACAGAGCAGTGATGAGAGAGAGAGAGAGAGAGAGAGAGAGAGAGAGAGAGAGAGAGAAGAGAGAAGAGAGAGAGAGAGAGTGGTGTGAAGGTACTGGACTGTATTAGAGGGGGACTTTTCACTCTACCACATGGGACTTTACTTTTTTCCATGTGGGACTTTTCGTTCACATGGACTTTTTCTATATCACATGGGACTTTTCCTTACCACTTGGGACTTTTCTCTTTGCCACGGTGACTTTATCCTTACCAGTGGGACTTTTCTCTTGCTACGTGGAACTTTTCCTTTGCCACGTAGGATTTCTCTTTTCCACGTGATACTTTTCTGTACCACGTGGGACTTTTCCTTACCCGTGGGACTTTTTTCTTTGCCAAACGGACTTTTCTCTTTGCCACGTGGGACTTTTCTCTTTACCACGTGGGACTTTTTTCTTTGCCACACGGGACTTTTCTTCTTTGCCACGTAGGACCTTTCTCTTTACTACGTGGAACTTTTCCTACAACGTGGAACTTTCACTTTTTTTTTTTAGATCCTCGTGGAGGACTCTAAGTCTTACTCACATTGTTGTTCTTGTGGACTTTTTGTTTTCACAGCCTACAGTTTTCAACGAAACTTCCTGAAACTTGCATATATGTGTAAAAATACCCTGCTCAGACAGTAACCATCTCCGATTTTGAAATTCCTCCTAGAAAAAAGTTATGACGTCAAATATGCTCCGCTAATGGAAATCGCCTAAAATTATCTCCAAACTAGACAAGCTTTTTAAATTCTGTTTGCGGTAATCGAACAAGGCATTAGCAGAGATGAATTACCGCACATATGATACATCGCAATGACTGTCATTTCAATTTTTATGACGTCATTCCTATTTTTTGACATTTTTTGTTTTTTTTTTCATTTGTTTCACAGCCTACAGTTTTCATCGAACTTCCTGAAACTTGGCATATACTCGTATATTAAAAATACCCTGGCAGAAGTAACCCTCTCCGATCTGAAATTCCTCCTAGAAAAAAAGTTATGATGTCAAAATATCCCGCTAATGAAATCGCCTTAAAATTCATCTCCGAAACTAGGCAAGCTTTTTGAATTTGTTTGCGGAATCGAACAGGGCATTAGCAGAGATGAATTACCGCACATATGATACATCACTATGACGTCATATCAATTTTTATGACGTCATTCCTATTTTTTGTTTCACAACCCAGTTTTCATCGATCTTGGTGAAACTTGCCAATGTATATGTAGAAAGCCCACTCGCAGGCAGTAACCATCTCCGATTTTGGAAAATTCTTCCTAGAAAAAAAAGCTGACGTCATAATATCGCCGCTAATGAAATCGCCTATACCATTATCTCCGAAACTAGGCAAGCTGTTTTGAATTTTGTTTGCAGGAATCATGCCGGGCATTAGCACAGATAATTTATCGCAAACCTGATACATCACAATGACGTCATATTCGTTTTTATGACGTCATCATTAATGGGACAGGATTTAGCTCATTCGAGCTTGTTTGTAACTTGTTGAGGCTCGTTTGAGGGGAAACACACAACACACAGCAAGGGGAGGCATGAGACAAGAAGGGCGGAGTGGGAAGGACAAACAGTGGGGAACAGAGACATTAGGAGATCTGTGGAAGGGAGAGGGATGGGGCGGGGACATATGTATACAAGATGACATTACAGGGAATTTCAGGAAGGAAAGCAGGGAATTTGAAGAGGTGGTTTGGGTGGATTAACGGTGTAGAAAAGATTGAGGATTTGATGGGGACATAAGAGGTGGTGGTGAACACCTGTTTGAAGACCTGGAGGGAAGAATGTGATTGAACAGAGTGAGGGAGTCTATCCAAAGACGGGAAAAAGAGGAATGAAAGAGTGAAGGTGAGCAGTGGATTCGTGATTTGGTAGTTTTACAAGAAGGAGGTTGTTGGTGGACCTTGAGCGCCCTGCAGAAATATGTGGGGACAAATTGCAGACACAGCGGGGATGCGAGACTGCGGAGGAGACGTAGAAAGACAGAAAGACCACCGTCTGCCTGCGATGAGAGGTGAGAGGTCCAAGACTCAGCTTCAGC
Source organism: Eptatretus atami (assembly GCA_035128595.1). Classification (NCBI taxonomy): domain Eukaryota; kingdom Metazoa; phylum Chordata; class Myxini; order Myxiniformes; family Myxinidae; genus Eptatretus; species Eptatretus atami. Next base: position 64,685,651 of record CM068963.1, read on the forward strand.
CTCACTTCAAGGCCCAAAGAGAGCCAAATGATCCGAAATGCCTTGGTTTCCACAGCGTGAAGCTGAAAAGGTTGGAGCAGAGCACAACCCAGAGGGGAGACACTACTGCATCAGTCTGCGGATGAAAGCTTTGTATGTGTTCAGGAGCTTTGGTGGCCAGGAAGGACTTTGCATGACGGGAGATTTTCAAGTGGGACTTTTCTCTTTTCCACATAGAACTTTTTCTGTACAAATGTGGGACTTTTCCTTATCATGTGGGACTTTTCTCTTTTCTACGTGGGACATTTCTCTTTTCATTGGAACGTTTCGCTATGTTACACCAAGATAGCAGAACCTGAAAAAAAGACAGAGAAATTAACTAATTAATGATATTTGCATCCTCTTAGCTTGGTACGGAAGTCTATTCAGTTCACTCTGTGATGTTACGTGTTGACAGCCAAGTATGAGGCTGGCAGTGTTTGCCTCGATTGCCCCTGAGCTCTCTAGTCTGATTCAAATCTCGGGCCAGCTCTAAACTGTCACCTCTGTGTTTCGCGCAGGTGAGGCATTCATTGTGAACACATCATGATGTGAATGCAGGCAGAGTGAGACATCCTTGTGAATGCCTAAAACTGGGCGTTCTGTCTGCCAGCATTTGTTGGTGGAGTTAAAGTATCCTGTCATGTGGTTTGTGAATCATAGGCAGTTTATCCCATCTCCCTACCTAACCCGAACACCTATTCCCGAGTAAATTATACTACCCATAGCCACTGCTGCAAAGAATATGAAGAAACAGAAGAAGAAGAAGAGAAGAGAGAAGAACAATAATAAGAAGAAGAACATATAATAATAAGAGATTGCTCTCCATCACAGGCTGCAAAGATTAAGCTAAGTGAATGAGTATCGGCTACATTGAGAATAATGCTCATATCAAGAGGGCAATGCAATGAGGCCTTACATCCACGAAAATCACCAAGTCACTCTACAAGTTTCTATGCATTTAAATAATAATGAATAACACATCACAATTAAATCGTAATCTTTAATTATTTGATAAAGGATGATATAATCTGTTCTACCCAAAACTGCTGGCTTGAAAACCACCATTCTTTGACAAATTTGCTTCCAGTTCCTCTTCTCGTTGTTAATTCTGGTGCTTTTAAAGTCATCGATCTCATGTTAATAGCAGTCGGATGCTCTTGTATCTTGTAATGGCTTGCTCATTCTGTTTGATTCCTTCTCCATCTCAACAAGCTGCATGCCATTATTCTGACATTAAAAGAAACTTATCTCAGGTGCTAATTTGTGTGCAAAAGTTCACCAAAAAGAACTGAAAAGGCAACGGCAAACAGCACCAGAAATCATTGACGAGAGCAGAAAGTTTCAGGAAAGAAGCCAATGGTCACACATTGGACTACATATCAATGAAGCTGTACATTCTGCTACTTGTTAACATCGAATCAGCATGCCTTTGTAACTACCTTTATAGCAATTTCCCTATGTTTACTGGTACATTGTGCCATTTATTTGCAGGCCTTTCGATGCACTGCACACTACTATCACTTGTCACAACAATTTTCTTTCAGTGATACATTTGCCCTTCTCTTCATGCAATCCTAGTTGTGGTAACTGTGACAATCTGTGAAATCAGTTTTGGAGTCTGCGTCACTGGCTGCTATCAGTTACTACAGCTGTCGCACAAACGATGTGTGGTTGAGTGTTGCCAGCAAAATGGAAGCATTATAAAGGAAGCTATCAAACAAACTGCAACAAGGAAATCAAAAATACAGTTAACTGAATGTCATATTTTATTACGTACAGACTGGTGAGAGAGACGTGTGCGGTGTTGTTACAACACTGCCCTAGATGGTCCTAATACCCATGTCGCTTGTGATGTAATTGCAAGAACATCCGAGTGGCTACCACCTCTAACATTTAAGATATCTAAACTTAAGCCCATGTAGCGATTGATGGGGGGTTTTTTTTCAGGACATGTCCAGATCAAGGGGTCTGAGCAGGCCAGTGTACAATAATATACCACACATTATTAAATTTTCAACATCCTACAGGCTCAATGATAAACTGTAGACATAGGAATCAGCAATCAACCACCTTATAAAGTACCATTACTTAATTGCTACTAATTTATGTCAGTTCACCTGAGGTTAGATGAGGGGGAGGTATTTTAACTTAGTTTGTGACCATTCATTTATTGACCTGACTTGACCAGCCTATTTGGTCCATGGCAGGATGAAGGTCCTTCCCTCAACAGGTCCATCTGTTCTATCAATGCAATTTCTGCCCATTGTATTGTAGGAGAAGTTTTCCATTTAATCGCTCCATCATCGTTTTGGTCTACCTCTGCTTCTCCAAGGACCTTCCCGAGGTTGCCAATTTTCAATTATTGTTGTGCACTGGTTATCTATTCCTTCTGCCTCGGTCCAGCATAGTTACAATTTTTTTATTTTTATTGTGACCACAATGGTCTAGGAATGTTGTCCATCTGTATGAGTTATCCTCAGAAATGTAATTCCTGGTTTCTTCATATTGCAATGAACAACTACAACTCTTCCTGAGTATTAATTTGTCTTTGTCATTTTCATTTTTAGTCTGACTTTGAGACTTTTCAAATTTAGATCTTCCATCATGATTTTAAATCTTCAGCATTGTATTGAAATTAAAGCAATGTCCTTAAATTATAAAATGAATTAAACAATTATGAAATTAAAGCAATGAAAAGTAGGTGCATAGACTTTCTCTTTCGACATTTTATTCTCTATTTTCTAAATTTCACCGTAGGAACACTCCTCGGCATGCAGGGAACAATTTTTGTGAGATATCATCTGCCATGGATCCTTGCACCTCCTTTGATCTTGATCTTGACACTACTTTGGTGCAGTTTCAAGGTTCCAGTTCTATTATTGTCGACCTCAACTTAACATATTGATGTATCTGGAGTTGACAATATAGGTGATGGAAGATACGATGTAGGTATTGTTTCTACAGCGTTGAAGTCTTTTCATATCAATGACTGCGAGACACAAGGAAAGTTTATATTCTGTTGATTTTTCCAGAAGTTGATTATTGTATGAATTGATCCATCATAGGAGAAATTCACTTCTAAACCTCCTTGCTCACTGTGGTTGGTTATTGTCCAGTTGAATCCTGAACTGTGTTGATAATTTTTTTGGAACAATTTATAAGTAACTGGGGAGCAGGTTAATTGGATGGTATTCTTTAGGTCCATTATATGTCCTTTTTTGTGGATCAGTATCAGCTCAGACTTCTCGGACTTCTAGGGATGTTTTCATCTTCAAGCACTTTGTAAATTACTTTGTAAATCACTGCACAACAGATCACAAAACATCTTTAATTGCATCTGATAATTTCACCATCTTCAAGGGTTTTACCTCTTTTCATGCTATTTCAAGGCAACTTGATCTCATTGGTAGTGGCTGGCAGGAGGATTCGTTGTCGTTTATGTCTGATGTACCGGTAAAATTGTATTTTCGCTCTCTGCGAGTTGTTTATATAAATCTCTGAACGTCTAACGATGCAATCTATGTTGTGATGAGGGTTCTATTTTCTCAGCAATGTCCTGTCAAAGCGTCTATCCACTTATTGCTTACAAGCATCTAGCCTCCATTTTTTTTCTCTTAGTTTCTTGTGCCTTCTCTTCATCTTCTTCCCTTAAGTCTTATTCAGCTTCACTGCTTCTTTTTTATACAAGGTATAGAGATCATGGAAGGGTGAATGACCAAGGCAGGAAGGTTCCCAAACAACCAAAGGGTCTGGGTGGGGGGTCCGGGAATGTGGGGAGAGGATGGACAAACAAAGTGTTCATTGCTCCCACATGAGCCTCGACTTTGTATACAAAAAAGTAGGAAAGAGGATAACACAAAATGAGACAACGGCAGAATGGCGAAGAGTGTTCGTGCATGTATCGGAGCTTGTGGATGTGCATGGGTATGAGGAGTGATGGGCAGCACATTTAAGACTGCCTATCACTACACAATTCAACTGTTTCTTCACACTGAACTGCGCTTTGTTTATTTCCCTTCTTTTTCTTGATTGTGTTTGGTGATATCTGATAGCTCGTTCTTATGACTCCATTTTCCTTTCTTTACAATGTCTGAGGTTTTCATTATTTGGTAGTTGGATTCATCACCATCTTATTTTCTCTTCTCATGTTGGAATCTGTTGTAAAGCTCAATTTGAAATTGTCTTTTTTGTTCATACAGTCTGGATGTATGGATTGTTGTTTGAATCTTTTTCCATTGATTCGTGCTCTTTTTCATCTTTAGTTGAGTACAAGCTTGCAACCTTACAGCTGATGGCCATTGCCATATTGAAACGGTTTAACACTGTTATGTCTGTTGCGAGATTGTTGCTGGTTACCAAAATGAAGCGATCTTATTTTTGCTCCATTTACAGTAATTATGTCCATTTTAAGATTGTATATTTTTTTTTGGTAGAGGGAGGTATTCATGATGAAATAGACTTTTGGCGTCATGGTTAGCTCTGAGTCTGGAAGGTCTGTCGTTCAAACCCTGGCTGAGTCATATCAAAACCGCCAGACGGAGGAAGGCCGGGAAAAGCAGGAAGGGAAAGGATGGATTGAAACAACAGTGCTCCAGACAAAAGTATAAGGTAAACAAATAGATGAGAAGGAAAATAAATCGTGCAGAACAAACAAACAAGGCTAACAGCTGCTTAAAAAAAAGGCAAACTTCATCTGTGAGGTTTATCCTCTGCAGCCATGCTATAAGCATACTTATAAGCAACCAGGCCTGTGCAATTTTTATAATGGCCCTAAGCATGCTTGGGATATTATTTGCTTCATTAACCATGGGCACACCTGTGTGGAAGCCGTTGCTTGGTGTCCTCATTTACCCAGGTGTTTCCATTTTTGTCCACCACCTGTACATCCTAATCTATTCGATAACAAGGTGGCCAGATTGAATTATTACTTTAGTTATAATGAAGGGCTGACAGGATGGCCAGGATTTATGCACCCTTGCATCCTAAGCTGTTAGCTTGGGGTTGAATGCAACCAGATATAACTATCATCCCGGTGTCTCGCACCTTGGTGATTCATCAAAGTTGTGAATCCCTCGGATTGATTGAGTGACGTTTTAAACGGCATCCCATCTACCTGCATTAGTTGGTGGACCTTAAAGATCCACAAGTAGGCGAGCTATTCCCAGCACCCTGCCAAATTTCCAAATTATTGCCCTAATTCCTTCTGGGAAGGCAATGGCAAACCACCCAGAGTATAACTCTTACCAAGAAACTGCCTCGCAGCACCGACGCTCTGAAACAGAGTATGGTACCGGAATCAGGACATAGTGAATGTTTTCCATCCGACGTATTTGCCTGCTCTTCTTGCATCATAATTCTGTCATGCAGGAATGACGTCATAATTGAGATCAATGGATTTTGTTGTTCCTCCACACAAACCTATGTATGTACAATGAATTATCTGGAAATTACCATTATTCTATGATGCATTGAATCCCAAACACAGCAGTATGTACTGTTTTGTTTCAGCATTTGGACTAATCTTGAAAAAGGTCGACCCAAGAGAGATTGTCAGTGTTTGTTATGCTGAGAGGGTCAGGTGGCAACGTTCTGCTACTTACATGGCAATGACGCGTGTTTTGCGGGTTTGACTCATTCTTTTCTTTAAACCAACAGACCTGTTTTAGTTCATTAAATCCAGTAGTGGATGGAAAGTACGAATAATTTCAAAAACACAATGTTTAGCTTCCATTCCACTCGCAATGATTCACACACACAGCGACAGATCTGCAGCGATCTCTAATCCGATATGCAAGGTACTGCTCTATCTGACTCTATGGCTGGGTGGCGTCATGAGCTTTTACCTAACCCGACCAATTTCTTCATCCTCCCATCTGTACACATTGTCACTTCCTCTCGTCTATCATTTGTCGTCACCCCAAATCACTTTAGGACTATTTGCTTTTCAATTCGCTCTTCGACTCTTACTGTGATATTTATTGGTATTTTCGAGTATTTTGAATGTAGGATTCATTCGATCGTTTCACTCTTACAGACTGTCCACCAAATTACTGTTCCAAATTCAAACTGTCATAAAAAAAATGGGATACCATGATGTGTTTGATGCTTGTTGAATGACCGAACATTGTCAAACTTTTATTGTAAAGATCATCAAATGGCATTCATCACCATTTGTCATTACTTGGTCTTTATAAAACGAGGCAACACTTTCTTTATTGTCGGGATGCTATTTCAGTAAAATGGACATCACATGTCCCAGGCGACACTGGAAACGAAAAAAAGTAAATAAAACTTGAGAATGATATGTATGTATGTATTATGTAGTCTTACTTGGAACCTCCTTATCATTACTGATTTAATTAACAATTCGACCTGCATCTGGCACACCAGTCCTGCAGCCTGGATTTGTGGTGGCGTTCGATGCCGCGAGAAGGACTGTGTGGATTATGACGAGCTTGGATTGTGGAGTCCCCTACTGACTTACGGGTCGTGCCTTACTTGGGGCTGTCCTGCCCCTCTGCCACCAGTCCAATACAATCAGGCTCTCCCTCTGAAACAAACTGGAAGAAGATCTCCCTGGAAGAAAATCATGTCTACCGGTGACCGGCAATGGGAGGTGTAGGAGGTCCACTGGTTGCACAACCGTCATGAGGACCTGGAGGAGGACACTTGGTCCATGTCCTTCCATGCTGTGCTTGGCACCATCAAGATGCAGGACATGGACGAAAAGGTGTTGTACTGTCCAGCGGACAAAGATATCCCGGGTCATGTGGTCGATGCCGTGCCGTTGTGGGGAAAGAAAAGGGAATGGAGCACATTGAGATGTAATATAAACAAGGATCAAAATAAAACAACACATGCAAAAAAATATGACATGTTACTTTTGTTGTGGGATTGTGATGAAACAACGTCAAAAGATATTGTGATGCTAACCAGAAGAGGATTGTGGTGTAGTATTGTGGCATCATAATATGCTGTCATCCCCATTGCTACTCTTCTTCTTCATTCTTCTCTTCTATCCTCACAATCCCACAACAAAAGTTAAATGTCAAAAGATGTGATGGTAAATCGATGAGGATGTGGTTGTCATATTGTGGTATCGAAACGCGGTCCATTCTACCTTGTTTGGTTTTTTGTTTTTGAGATTTCATCCAGTATGTTTTCATTTTTTTTTAATGTTTTTTGTTTCTGTTTCTGTAATGTTTTTTTTAAAGTAATAAAATGCTTAATATTTATATGTTTTGTAGTTTTTGTATGGATAAGATCCATCTAGTTATTAATAATCGACTTATGGTATACTCCACCCTCTCCCTCAATCGTGGCTTTTGGTTCAGTCCACTATGGGATTACCATATTTGCGGAAACGATGCGATTATCGTTTAAATGCTTTATATTCTTGTATGTATTAAATCCATCCATCCGTCCTCAGGACTGTACTCTGTACAGTGTTGTAGTACAGCGGATAAGCACAATAATTGTGCGTTTTATGAGAAAAGCATGAATTATTCTGACATAGTTGTGAATACCATAAGGTTATTTTCAGAGTGAGCGGAAGTCAGATTTGACCTCTGAGGACCGTGAGAGGTCAAATCCAAAATGGCCACCAGTCACCGGGTCTAATGTTCAAACCGCGTTAATTTTGAATAAACAGTGTAAAAAAAACATTTAAGGTGTCATTCCAACTAAGTTTGGCAATAGCCATTCGTTTGGTGATACTTTGAGATCGCCAGGAGCCAAGGAAATGCATTTCATCAAGGTCAAGGTCAAATTACGTGAAACTTTTGGACATCTTTTGGTAAAGACAATGGATTGGACTATGCAATATAGCGAAATTTCGCTTCCATTTTGACACTATAGGGATAATAATACAAAAAATTAACAGATAGTCCCATGCTGCTAGTCTATTTAATACTTTATTAATAGCATGATGATGATGGTAATGGAGTGATCAAAATCTAACAGCTCCAGAACAGAAGCACAGGCAGGTGCATTGAGCTGTGTGTGAAGGTACTGGACTGTATTAGGAGGGGACTTTTCACTCTACCACATGGGACTTTACTTTTTTCCATGTGGGACTTTTCGTTACCACATGGGACTTTTTTCTATATCACATGGGACCTTTTCCTTACCACTTGGGACTTTTCTCTTTGCCACGTGGGACTTTTATCCTTACCAGGTGGGACTTTTCTCTTTGCTACGTGGAACTTTTCTCTTTGCCACGTAGGATTTTTCTCTTTTCCACGTGATACTTTTTCTGTACCACGTGGGACTTTTTCCTTACCACGTGGGACTTTTTTCTTTGCCAAACGGGACTTTTCTCTTTGCCACGTGGGACTTTTCTCTTTACCACGTGGGACTTTTTTCTTTGCCACACGGGACTTTTCTCTTTGCCACGTAGGACCTTTCTCTTTA